>LR812536.1:19727441-19766388 GCA_903798195.1 Danio kyathit | reverse complement strand
TTTTTTTGTTACAGCCTTATTCCAAAATGGATTAAGTTCATATATTTCCTCAAAATTCTACACACAATACCCCATAATGACAATATAAAAAAAAGATTTTTTTTTAAATTGTTGCAAATTTATTAAAAATAAAGAACCTGAAAAATCACATGTACATAAGTATTCACAGCCTTTGCCGTGAAGCTCTAAATTGAGTTCAGGTACATTCTGTTTCCACTGATCATTCTTGAGATGTTTCAGCAGCTTAATTGGAGTTCACCTGTGGTAAATTCAGTTGATTGGAGATGATTTGAAAAGGCATACACCTGTCTATATAAGGTCCCAGGGTTGACAGTGCATGTCAAAGCACAAACCAAGCATGAAGACAAAGGAATTGTCTGTAGACTACCAAGACAGGATTGTCTCGAGGCACAAGGCTGGGGAAGGTTACAGAAAAATATCTGCTGCTCTGAAAGTTGGCCATCTAAGCGGAATGATCGGAGGAGAAGGGCCTTAGTCACTCTTTCTGAGCTCCAGTGTTCTTCTGTGGAGAGAGGAGAACCTTACAGAAGGACAACCATCTGTGCAGCAATCCACCAATCAGGCCTGTTTGGTAGAGTGGCCAGACGGAAGCCACTCCCTGCCTGGAATTTGCCAAAAGGGATCTGAAGGACTCTCAGACCATATGAAACAAAATTCTCTGGTCTAATGAGACTAAAATTGAACTCTTTGGAGTGAATGCCAAGTGTTACGTTTGGAGAAAACCAGGCACCGCTCATCACCAGGCTAATACCATCCCTACAGAGAAGCATGGTGGTGGCAGCATCATGCTGTGGGGATGTTTTTCAGCGGCAGGAACTGGAAGACTAGTCAGGATAGAGGGAAAGATGAATGCAGCAATGTACAGAGACATCCTGAATGAAAACCTGCTTCAGAGTGCTCTTGACCTCAGACTGGGGCGATGGCTCATCTTCCAGCAGGACAATGACCCAAAGCACACCGCCAAAATATCAATGGAGTGGCCTCACAACAACTCGGTGAATGTCCTTGAGTGGCCCAGCCAGAGCCCAGACCTAAATCCTATTAAACATCTCTAGAGAGATCTGAAAATCGCTGTACACCGTCGCTTTCCATCCAACCTGATAGAGCTTAAGAGGTACTGCAAAGAGGAATGTGCAAAAATTCCCAAAGACAGGTGTGGCAAGCTTGTGGCATCATATTCAAAAAGGGCTGTAATTGCTGCCAAAGGTGCATCAACAAAGTTTTGAGCAAAGGCTCTGAATACTTATGTACATGTGATTTTTCAGGTTTTTTTATTTTTAATAAATTTGCAACAATTTCAAAAACTCTTTTTTCACATTGTCATTATGTAGTATTGTGTGTAGAATGTTGAGGAAATACACGAATGTAATCCATTTTGGAATAAGGCTGTAACATAAAAAATGTGAAAAAAGTGAAGCTCTATGAATACTTTCTGGATGCACTGTAGATACCAGTTAGATGAGATGTATGATGAAACTAAATATACTGTAGAATATTATATTGGTTACTTGTGATGCTTGTAGTTCTAAATGTTTAGCTTTTTATGTGGTCAAATTCTCATAAAATAATCCAAATTATTCTTTAAATAGGTTTGGAAAATAAAATAAAAGCCTCTCTCCCCACTTTTCACACTTCTTAGTTAACTAAAACTGAACATTTAAAACATATAAATATATTTAATACATATTAAACAATTTTAATTAGGCAATTTAGTTTAATTCGATGTTTGAAAAAAAACAATTACTAAAATGTAATTAAAATTAAAATACAAATGCTAAATAGTAATTAAAAACAAATAAAACTATGGTAGCGTCTCTGTGACAACAAATGATGCTGCTTACGGCAAACGGTAGTCTTGAATTTGCTCTCATCTGTTTGGCCACACAGCTCAATCTCCACAAAGGGGCTGGCAATGCTTCGTCCTGGTTTGGGAAGATGCCGTGCTCCAATCACCTAAGCATCAGGGAAAGAAAACATTAAGAATGATATGCTTTTATTCAAATAGCACAGTTCCAAAACAGATTGTATTCTGATTGCACGAAGATCATGTCTCACTCTGATGCCGATTGTATATTTGATGTTCTTCCTCTCCTGTTGAGGGTCATATGAATCTCTACGCATCAGCTCAGGTTGCAGTACATATCCTGTGCTTCCATTTAGACTGAAGAGGGCGCTGTTTAGCTGAGTATACTTATCTGAAAAGAGAAGTGCTATTATATTATATTTATTTATTGGCTGAGTGAAAAATATTTATTAGTATAAAATATTCTTATTTAATTATATTTTTCTCTGTAAATGTACACTCAGTCTTAGCACTAGTTAAGGCATGTTCACACCAAGCATGATGACTATAAATATAATGATAAAGATAGTGTTCTAAAATTTATTCTGAAAGTAAAACATCTAGTGTAATAATAAAGATGTGAAGAAACGATATTGTTGGGTGTTTAAAACTACAGTTGACATTGTGGAGAAGCAAACCGCTTGATGTTAATTCAAGTCAAGTTAAACCTATATATAGCGAACACAAAGTCCTTTTTTCACAGATTATGTAAAGAAAAATGATGATTATCTAGAAAACAATTGGTTATATGAAAGAATGATACATTATACGAGCTGGATTCACTGGTCAAGTGCGCTAGTAGCTTACAAAAGGGGAATTAGGGTGTTCGTAGGGTCTTAAATAGTCCTAAAATGCCTTAATTTTCAAAAAGGCCTTAAAAAGTCTTAAATTTGCTGAAATATTGACTTCTAGGTCTTAAATAATTTTAAATGGTTCTTAATTTTCCAATGTAAAGCTAGGTAATCATCACAACACTTGTATACTGTCACCAACAATACATCTCATTAAAACTTTGAACAAAACTCTATTTAACAATATGGTTCCTCACAATAACATTTGTAAGTTCACTGACCTGGAAAGACTGTTGTAGATTTAGTTTATTATAGTTTTTAAAGCTTGTCAAAGAAAAGTATGTATGGCTTACTTAATTTGACACATTACGTATTATTCAAGTAATTACATTTTTTTAATTGGGCAAGTAAAAATCCTTACGGTTTAGCCCTGTATAAGTCTGAACTTTCATTTCTTAATAGTCTTAAAAAGGTCTTAAATTGGAGTTAATCTGCAGAAGCCCTTTGAATGTCGAATGAAAAGCATCATTGTTTGTCAGTGTGGAAGCAAACATATTTATCGTTATCATCCTTGGTGTGAATGGACTTTTATTCCTCTATCACATTTTTATTGCTAAAGGGGCTATACAATATTTTTTTTTTTATTGCCAGTGTGTGAACAGCTTGAAATGAAACTTAAAAAACATGACCTTTCCCCACTTCTTAATTATCTATGATTGACTCATTTTAATGTTAAGGTCTCTGGACATTTTTGGAAAAAAAGGATGGTAATGCGTGCACCCAAGTGCCTATCCTATGTTTGATAACATGAAAAATATGTCAAGACAATGCTGAAAGAGCCTTTCTGTTCTGTAATGTCAAGCAGAGAGAGTAGTTAAATGTTTTTCAAAAATTAGGCTTTTTGAGTGAACTGCCCCTCGTTATAGTTTCTACAGTGTCTACAAAATAATTTTAAATGTCATGAACAATCATAAACAGCATAATAATGACCTCATCTACTAAAAACATGTTGGTGAATTGCAGACCTTATGCAAACATATCCATATTGCTACGATCCACAAGTCTATAGGGTCACTATTGACCCAAGGTATGTAATAGCGCAGAGATTCTCAACCGGTGAGCCGCAACCCACTAGTGGGCCCCAGCTATCCTGCAGGTGGGCTGCGTGATAACTTAAAATTAACTGTCAATATTATACTATATTTTTTGGGTTTCATTATTGATATGCTATAATTGAATTATTGAAGTAATGCACTTTCTCCTGTTCTCTGATTGATTACTTCAAACTCAGCGCAAAAACAGCCTCATGGTTGTGTCTGCCAGTAGTAATTCACAATGCGTGAAGTGAAGTTATTTCTGTCAGCGATCTCCCAATAATATCCAGCAGCAAACTCAACCGCCATAAGATCGAAGCATTTTAACAGATTTAGGGTGTTTTACATCTGTCTGTATATTTTTGAATAGTAGATATTTAATAGATATTCAGTCAGTCCAGTTTAAAGCAAAAGCTGGTCTTTTACAATCTCCCTGTTGACTTGTGGTACTCTTTGAATTTTGAATCTGTGCATGTTTAAAAAAAAAGTATATATAAAAAAGTATATATATATATATATATATATATATATATATATATATATATATATATATATTAGTGATGCCACAATTCTCAATATAATATTGAACCGTTCGGTACGGCATCCACGGTTCAATATGCGCTTGTGAATTGCGTTTTTCTCGGTTTTACAATTAAATAATTTATGTGCGTTTTATTTCGCCGAATTAACTGTGTGTGCCTGTAAATCCACGAGCTGAGTTGAGGAAACTCCTCCCCGCGAGTATATATTCAATAACTATGCTCTAAAGTTAGGGGGCGCTTAACCATCATTTCACGGCCATGGTGAGTGGAGGTGAAGAGGAAACACTACGAGGAAGCAAAGGTGTCTTTCAAATCTCCGGTGTGGGGACATTTCGGTTTTGCCGTTGAGTATAATGCCGAGGAAGAAAAAACAGTAAGCTAAAAAATGACTGTGTGCACTGCAAGCATTGTTTTACACGTATAGCCAGGGCTTAACATGTGCCGAAACACGCCGGATCCGGCGCCTCATTTTACCGATCCCCCTCCTCAACCGCCTTCCTCCCCGTCCGCTGTTCACTTTCATTTTCTTCCGCGATTCCCCAACCCTCTTCACGTTCGTCCGCAACACCCCCACGCTCTTTACTTTCGTCCTTCATCCCTCTCCCCAGTGGCGTAGAAGTAGAAAACGTCACGCTCCCTCTGTGCATTAGTTCCCCGCATTCAGAATTTAACCCCCAAATTGACAAAGGTAATAAAAAGATTCAACTTCAGTCATGTTCATGTTGTGAAACACTATCAAAATGTCCACTGTTGATTATATTAGACTTTTGTTTTGAATCGCGATTTTAAACCTTTTAATAGAGGAAGTCCTCGGCTCTGCATATTATTAATCAGAAGCTGAGTGTACATATTTTACGTTAGGAAATGCAGTCTTGAATTTACAAACAGTCGGCAAGCACTGGAGAACAGATGTAACACATTGATCAAATTTAGTTTTCAGTCACGTTGAAAGTAATATTCAGCTCGTTTAGTTTTGCCTTCATTCGTTTTAGATGTCAGTACTGACATATACTGTAGTCTTCAACACATGATTTTTTACAACACGTATTTTTAAAATAATAGTTTAACTAACTAATTTCTAATAACTACTTTTTTATCTTTCCCATGGTGACAGTGCATAATATTTTACTAGTTATTTTGCAAGATAGTTGTATTCAGATTAAAGTGTAATTTAAAGACTTCACTAGGTTATGTTAACTAGGACAGTTAGAATAATTAGTCAAGTTATAGTATAACTGGTTTGTTGTGTAGACAATCAAAAATATACAGTAAATATTTTTTTAAGGAGGCTAATAATACTGACATTAAAATTGTATTTTTTAAAAAATAAAAAAACTGTTTTTATTTAAGAAATAAACTATAAGAAAAAGACTTATTATTATTACTTCTTTTTTTACAGGAAATACTGTGAAAATGTCCTTGGTTTGTTAAAGATCACTTGGAAAACATTATTTTAGGTTAATGGGAGGGCAAAAAATTGACTTCTAAGTTTACAGGTGTAAAAATGTGCCTTGATATACTTGAATGTTAGAAATGTGTTATCCACTACAATACAAAGTTCCTTAAAATTAATACATTAATACAAAGTTATATAATTATCTTGTTTATGTAGACTGCAGAGTCATGCATGAAAAAAAATGACTTTGAATAATTGTTTACGTAGTTTGTGATGTATGTTAAAGTGTGCCCCCTAAAAGCACAAGTGGCCCCTGCCCGGCCCCCCCAGTCATTCTGGTCTAGAACCGCCATTGCTTGTAACACTCGCGCCATTTTTTTTATTATACAATACATCAGGAACTAGTGTACCTTTCTTGGCTTTTAAGTAAAATAAAGGAGTATTGCAATAAATCGTTTTTATGTTTTTCTCCTATTGCCTATTGCATTAAGCATAAAAAACAAAAAAAAAAAAAAAAACGTGTCAAGCCATCAGAACCAAACCGAACCGAAAACCGTGTTAAAAAACCGAGGTATGTATTGAACCGTAGGCTAACTGTATTGTTGCATCCCTAATATATATATATATATATATATATATATATATATATATATATATATATATATATATATATATATATATATATATATATATATAAATATATATATATATATATATATATATATATATATATATATATATATATATATATATATATATATATATATATGGGCGACGCAGTGGCGCGGTAGGTAGTGCTGTCGCCTCACAGCAAGAAGGTCGCTGGTTCGAGCCTCGGCTGGGTCAGTTGGCGTTTTTGTGTGGAGTTTGCATGTTCTTCCTGCGTTCGCTAGGGTTTCCTCTGGGTGCTCCGGTTTCCCCCACAGTCCAAAGACATGCAGTACAGGTGAATTGGGTTAGCTAAAATTGTCCGTAGTGTATGAGTGTGAATGAGTGTGTGTGGATGTTTCCCAGAGATGGGTTGCAGCTGGAAGGCCATCCGCTTTGTAAAACACGTGCTGGATAAGTTGGCGGTTCATTCCGCTGTGACAACCCCGGATTAATAAAGGGACTAAGCCGAAACGAAAATGAATGAATGGATAAATGGACAGGTGGGCCTTCAAAAATTGATGGGAGAAAAAAGTGGGCCCTGAAGTGAAAAAGGTTGAGAACCCCTGTAATGGTGTACGTATACTTTTCCTGCGCAACAATATTCTAATGACTCGGCAAGTGCAATTCACTTTGATTCCTAAACTTGGCAGTATACTATGTTAAAATGTTTATAATTCTATTTAGTGTTGTCAATATCTGGCCTGTTTTGTGTGGTGTAGTAGGAGCAGAAATAGCCACAAATGCAATGATTTGTTAGAAACAGTTAATGTAAATGGGATGCATTACTCCATGTGTTACGGACACTTCATCTTACCAGCAGTCTGGAAGTTGAGCGCCACCATGTGACAGCCACCCATCCACAGTGGATAGGGGTCATAGTTGGAGGAATCCATCCGCTGGCCTTTAGGATAGATGCGGCTCAAAGCCTTGCGGTTATACAATATGAACTGAGGCAGCTTGTTTCTGGAGGGCGTCTTATTCTCTACGAAGGAGCGGACTTCTTTGTAGGTATAATTATCTTGATGACAAAGAAAATACACAGTTTATTTATCTTTGGGGTCAGTGATTCTTTAGTGTCACATGATTTCCGCAAGAATTGCTACTCAGGATGCATTTATGACTGTCAGTGTTAAAAATAGTTGTGCTGCTTAATTTTTGGGGGGAAAACAGAAAGCAGAAAGCATTTATTGAAAAACTGATTGATTTTATAACATTATAATAAACAAAAAGATTTCTTTAAAAAAGTAATTTAATTTTCTGTACCAAAGCTGTCCTTTTCTTTGCTGCGAGGCTGGCAGTAAACAACCAGTTCTGACATCTCACTGGCCACTTCATCTCTGGTCTGAACTTCCTTTATTTTTTCTTTCTGCAATAAAATTGTAAACATTTATAAACCCCACCTCAACATTACACTCAAAATACTTGACTATACTGTATATTTAGAATGTCCCTATAGTTAAATCTTCTCCCTATGGCTACACCTAGCATTTAAACACCCCCAAATTTGTCTGGCTAAACAAAAATATACTATATTTACCGGACACGTGACTCAAAACTTCCTACAACTAGCCCCAGTCGGCCCCATTTAGGACAAGAAATGTGAACGAGACAGACCTCAAACATTAGGTTTTCCTCTCTCTGTGTGATGTCCCAGGCCACCTGATACCACTCGTACAGCTCCTCAGTAGTCTCAGTGGCCAAATCAAATGGCATCATGTTCTCTTTATCCTCCTTATACTGCAGAGTTACCACCACTTGCTTGCCGTATTTGGCAGAGCGAACTGGAAATGAAGAATTGAGTGAAAAAAAAAGCCAAATTCCCATGATCAACTAATCGATTTACAGGCACAACAGAAATCGAGGGTGAAGAAACTGTAACAGATTTGTAACAAGTGTAGAATAAGTAAATGATGGCAGAAGATTCTTTTTTGCATCAACTATCCATTTAATCGATTGTTGATGTCCCTAAGTCTATGGGCTCTTTTTTAACAATCTAGGCTCAAAGTCTAAAGCGCATGGCGCAAAAGCATTAAGGGCGTCTCTGAATTCACTTTTGCTATTTTAAGGATGAAAAAATATGCTCTGTGCCCCCAGCGCATGGTCAAACAGGGTTGTGCTTATTCTCTTAATGAGTTATGGGTGTGTTTTGAGCATAACGTGCGTTAAACAGAAATTGGGGAAAAAAAATAAACAGGGGGGCTAACAATTCAGACTTCAACTGTATATAAAGATATTTGTGTATTGCTGTACACCCTGTGTATATTAAGCAATGTGTAAGCGTTTTGGACCTGCATAGGCGCATAACTAACGTGCTCTGCACTGGACTTTAGACCAGGTTTTAGTTGGTTAATGGCACGGTCTGTTTCAGTTCTTCAAAATAGCAGCGTGCCAACAATGCGCCTTAACACATCTCCGTTATAGACCGGCACACCCATGAGTCCACAAAGTGACGCATATAGATTTGCTATTTAAACAACGTGGCTCAAAACAGGAAAATTACTGTTGCGCTGGTCTGAAATTAGCAACAAATCGCGTCATACACATCTTGCGCCTTATTGAGCCGGGTGTATGATAGGGCCCTTTAAGTTAATTTTAAAAAGGAATAAAAATCATGTATATCTTACCAACAGTACACTTTGAGATGTCCACTGTCCCTTTACACAATTCACCTAATGGATTTTCCTCTTCGGGCTGAAAGAGAACATCTAATGTTGATGTTCAAGACACTCTCTGTGTATGTAAGCAAATCAGCATGCAAAATACTGTACTAACTAGCACCAAATGCCATATCTGGAATGCTAAATATCCAAATGTTTTATATGCTTTACCTGGTAATTGGCATCAGATTGAACTTCTTCTACATAATTTGAAGGGAAATAATGCTGGAGCTTCCCACCATAGTCTCCTTTCCACCTGTACGGTTCAGAAGAAAAAATGTAATGCTGGTGAAATCATCATACAGTATTTAAGAAATTAAAATCCCCCTGTGGCTTTTGGGACACTTGATGAATGTTTCATTTCAGTGAATAAGATAATTGTTTCACAAGCAGATGACATAAAATACAGGTATGAATGGTTTTTTTTTTTTTTTTATGTTTTTAAGTTTGTCTATTTTTGACTGCTTCTAGAGGCAGTCAAAACACATCTGACATGATTGCTTTCATAATTTAAAGGATTGTGTGGTCAAATGTGTTCAAACAGCCACTCAAAAAAAAAAAAGAAAAATAAAAAATAAAAAAAATCACCTACTCTCTGCCTACTGACCTAATTCTTAAACATTATGGGATGTGCTGTTGAAGCACTCAAATTCAGACATGATCTAAACTTGTTATTTGAAATAAGTTTAGCTTGCAGGTGAAAAAAATTCTCATTGTCCTCTTAGCAGTCTTGATTCTAAAACAACTCCACAGCATCTGGTTTAGGTTCATGCTGCTCTTCCCAGCATTGCATTCATGTCAACTCTGTGAGCTTATATATATATATATATATATATATATATATATATATATATATATATATGTGTGTGTGTATGTGGGTGTGTGTGTGTGTGTGTGTGTGTGTGTGTGTGTGTGTGTGTGCGCGTATTAATTAAATTTATTAATTTAATTTATACACATTTATATTTGGAACTATATTAATTGTATGTGTCAGTATATGTCTTTTAGACTTTTAGATGGTTTCATTTTTTAAAATATTAATTAATTAACTAATAATAAATAATTTTCCGCATTCATAGTCATCAAATAATTCAGAAAATGCCAGGTTTAATAAAATAAAAACAATTAAAATAAATTCTACAACAGCAAATTATAATATTAGAATTATGACACTGAAGACTGATTAATGATGCTGAAATCTCCACTTTAAATCACATGAATAAACTGCATTTTTAAACATAATAAAACAGCAATTTTAAAATATTGTACCTATCAATATGGTTATATAAACATGTTATATAATCGTATATAATATAACCCAAACGTTTGAACAGTCGCACACTCTGTAGTGGTGCACGTACAGTACATAATAATCATACACTTCCATAGTATTTATGAAAATTGTGTGGCATTATCATTAAATACCTCACCGTATCATAGCACTGCCGCAGCTTATTTGCAAAAATAAATATTGCATTTATTACATTTTATCAACAGAACTTGCTCAGAATCTCACCATCCATTTGTGTCCCTGGTTACATTATGGATCAAAACACCTTTTGAAAAGGTGAGCTCATCTGGACGCATTGCCCTGTAGTCATAAAGTGCCTTCACTGTGTTCTGGGGCTGCAACACATCAAAATAAACTCAGTTTTAAGAGAGCAATGAAAAGACCACACAACACTCTCAGCGATTCAAAGTAAATACATTAAATGGACTTCAATATTAAAGGAACTTTTTTTTGGAAAATAGGCCCATTTTACAACTCCCTGAGAGTTAAACTGTTCAATTTGACCATTTTGACCCATTCAGCTGATCTCCGGGTCTGGTGGAAGCACTTTTAGCTTAGCTTAGCATAAATCATTCAATCGGATTAGACCGTTAGCATCTCGCTCAAAAATGACCACAGAGTTTTTGATAATTTTCCTATTTAAAGCTTCACTCTTTTGTCATTACATTGTGTACTAATAACAACTAAAAATGGAAAAGTTGCTATATTCTAAATCAATATGTCTAGGAACTATACTCTTAATTCTAGCATAATAATCAAGGAACTTTGCTGCTGTACCATGGCTGCAGCAGGTACAATGATATTACGCAGCGCCTGTATTACATTACAACTGAAAGCAGAAAAAAGTTTTGAAGTTGTAAAAGATTGACTCTACAGTTATCAAACATAACTATTTGAATGATCTAGGCACAAAGTCTAAAGCACATGGTGCAAAAGAATTAAGGGCATGTCCGAATCCATTTTTGCTATTTTAAAGATGGAAAAATACGCTCTGCGCCCCGGCCTAACAGGGTTGTGCTTACTCTTGTAATGAGTTATGGGTGTGGTTTGAGCATAACGTGCATTAAACCAATTAGAGTCTCATCCCCCACTTTAAGAGTCAGTTGCGTCGTGCCATGGCACATTTGCTGTTTACATGGCGAGAAAACACTAGCTAGTTTTCACTAGCGAGAAAACACTTAAACAAACAATCTGTGCAATCTTTACTTTCTCTTTACTTTTACTCTTTACTCCTTTCATGGATAAGGAAACGGTGTTGTACGCACTCCACTGAAGACATCCATTAGCCTACATAATTATTTTTTTTTTTAAATTTAAGATTTGTTTCAAAACCATTTCTAAATTCAGTTCTAATTTTCAGCAAATTAATAAATTAATAAAAAACTGAGATATATCCAAACACACGTCTTATTCTTATGCCCCATATGGTGATGCTTACTGTACGTCTCCAAAACCAGTCAGGTGGACAAATCTAAACTTGTTTTTATTAAAACAAATATAAATATGCATATAATAAAAAATACTGCTAATAATAATAATAATAATAATAATAATATCTTTATACAAATACAAATTGTCATAAATGAACTGAAAAAAAGCATGGAGGCATGAAGAAGGCATGGAGGTAGTGATTTTTATATTTATGTAGAAAATAATAATTTTTGTAACATTTTAATCCTTTAATTTTTTTTATATGTAAAGATATTTGTGTAATTCTTTACATCCTGTGTGTCTTAAGCAATGTGTATGGGTTTAGACCTGCATACCATAACTAACGTGCTCTGCGCTGGACTTTAGACCTGCTTTTAGATGGTCAATGGCGCTGTCTATTTCAGTTCTTCAAAATAGCAATCCGCCAATGCGCCTTAACACACCTCCTTTATAGACCGGCATACCCATGAGTCCACAAAGTGGTACAAATGAACTTGCTTTTTAAACAACGTGGCGCAAAATGTGAAAATTACTGTTGCGCAAATCATGCCAAACACGTCTTGCGCCTTATTGCGCCGGCAGTATGACAGTGTCCATTGTGTCATTGCAAGAAGTAATCTCCATCGACATAGCATATATAATATATAACATTCACACTATTACTATCATGTAGGACATTTCCCCTCATTTTGTGACAGGATTCACACACAGCATTGCTCAACAGTTTGACAGCAAACAAAGTGACATCACATTTAATATGAATTTATTGTATCTGCTGTCATGTTTTCACATATAGCACTTTAGTACTGCACTATAGCTTTCAGAAAATTAAACATTTCATGGCATTTAAAATATTATGGTACCATAATAAAATTTGCTGGATGGAATGTCTGATTGTGTCTCATTGGAACACACTATAACTATCTAAAATTGAAAAACCCATATATAAAAATACTATAGTAATTTATAGTTAATATAGTGTTGTGAACTGTACAATAGTACTTGAATTAGTGTTGCTGTAATTTAATAGTTGCGAAAGTTATACAACTACTATAAAGCTGAATAAATTACCGTATATATGTATACACACAGTTGAAGTCAGAATTATTAGCCCCCCTGAATTATTAAGCCCCCGTTTATTTCTTTCCCCAATTTCTGTTTAACAGAGGGAAGATTTTTCCAACACATTTCTAAACATAATAGTTTTAATAACTCATTTCTAATAACTGATTTATTTTATCTTTGCCATGATGACAGTAAATAATATTTTACTAGATATTTTATAAGACACTTCTATACAGCTTAAAGTGACATTTAAGGGCTTAACTAGGTTAATTAGGTTAACTAGGCAGGTTAGGGTAATTAGGCAAGTTATTGTATAATGATGGTTTGTTCTGTAGACTATTGAAAAAATATATAGCTTAAAGGGGCTAATAATTTTGATCTTAAAATAGCTTTTAAAAAATTAAAAACTGCTTTTAATCTAGCTGAAAAAAAACAAATAAGACTTTCTCCAGAAGATAAAATATTATCAGACATACTGTGAAAAATTCCTTGCTCTGTTAAACATAATTTGGGAAATATTTAAAAAAGAAAAAAAATTCAAAGGGGGGCTAATAATTCTGATTGTAACTATATATATATATATATATATATATATATATATATATATATATATATACATACATACATACACACACACACACACACACATTTCATAATTATACTTCCGTCACTTCTGTGTATATATATATATATATATATATATATATATATATATATATATATATATATATATATATATATATATATATATATATATATATGTGTATATATGTGTATGTCGTGTATGATGTGTATGTTATGTGTGTACAGGGAAACGTGTTTCCTTACTGTGCACATGAAAATAAACAAACTGAATTGAATTAAATTGAATATACTACTACTATACTACAATGCCTACAGTTTTCGGTAGTAAAAACTGAAGTACACTACAATTTATCAGTTCCCTATAGTTAATACTACATTTATGATGTAGCATTTATTAACAAAGTCTTGTAAATACTATAATACATACAGTATAATACACTATTATATTATTCAAACCACTTTAGTATTTATTATAAAATACTAAAGTATTTGTTTCATGTAGGAATAAAAGGAATATTCTAAAAGTAACAATGTTGTCGTACTTAGAGTTATGTTAATAATTCGATTGGTGATGTCCATGTAAACATACCCAGTGTAAAGTCTAAAATAAACAAGTGCACTAGCATTAGAAGCACATATATGTCATACAGGCTAAAATGACATGACTGTTTTTTAGCCAGGCGGCGTTTCCTCTTTCGAGACGATCAGCTTCCTCTGTGAGAAAGATAGCCAGCACCACCACTTCCTCCCCAGCCCACAGCAAATGACCTGCGTTTGTGCATGTTCAAAGTGCTTACCAGAGACGGCTCGATCTCGTTAGCCTCCACATACTGCTTAGAGTCATACAGCGAACCAGTTTTGTTTATCTGAAAGAAAGAAAGATGTCTCTGTCAGCATGTTAGACTTACATTAAGGACAATCTATGATCTAGGCTTTGTTGGCGATATGTCTTGTGTTGTAGATTAGTAGTGGACAACAGATTTTGCGTCGGTAAAAGAAACAATAAAAAGTTTATTAAAACTTAAAATAAATGAATTGTAAAAAAATTCATGTAATATATTATATATTATTAATATAATATATAATAAAAAATATATTATTAATATAATATATTATGTAATATATAATACATACATATATACATGGCTCAGCATATATAAGTACACACCTCACAAATCTATCTTTTAAATTCATATTTTTGCTAGGAAGCTATGTAATATTAATTTTGTGCATATACATTAGATTACTCAGTACTGAAGCCAAATCTGGAGCTTATGATAACGGTCCAAAAACTAGTACAGCCAAGTTTATATGTTATAGAAAAATATTATTAAAAAACTTTAAAAAGAGGAAAAATCAAGAGAAGCAAAAAAAAATAAATTTTTGAAATTTTGTAGCTTGTAATTTGTTTTTGTAATATTTTGCTTGAATTTAATTGTATTATTTTTCAATTTCTCAATATATTTGGTGACTAAAATATAATTTTAATAAATATATCTGTTTAATAAATCTGATTTGTTTAAATGCACCAAAATACATTGTCTATATTCACTGAGAAATGGAATTTTCAAAATAGGGTGTACTATTATTTATTAAAATAATATTTTAGTCACAGAAAATCTTTAGAAATTGAAAGATTCAAGCAAAAAAGTGCAAAATAAAATTACAAACTACAACACTTCAACAAAATTATATATATATATATGTATATATATATATATATATATGTATATATATATATATATATATATATATATATATATATATATATATATATATATATATATATATATATATATATACACATATATATATATATATATATATATATGCTGTGTGTGTGTGTGTGTGTATACTGTATATATATATATATATATAAGGGCGACGCAGTGGCGCAGTAGGTAGTGCTGTCGCCTCACAGCAAGAAGGTCGCTGGTTCGAGCCTCGGCTGGGTCAGTTGGCGTTTCTGTGTGGAGTTTGCATGTTCTCCCTGCGTTTGCGTGGGTTTCCTCCGGGTGCTCCGGTTTCCCACACAGTCCAAAAACATGTGGTACAGGTCAATTGGGTAGGCTAAAATTGTCCGTAGTGTATGAGTGTGCATGGATGTTACCCAGAGTTGGGTTGCGAATGGAAGGGCATCCGCTGCGTAAAAACATATGCTGGATAAGTTGGTGGTTCATTCCGCTGTGGCGACCCCGGATTAATAAAGGGACTAAGCCGAAAAGAAAATGAATGAATGAATATATATATATATATATATATATATATATATATATATATATATATATATATATATATATATAGTTTCTCTTGTATAGTATTTTTGTTATTTTTGAAAATGTTATTGAATATTAACTAACATATAAATTTGGGCTACTAACTTTTGAACCATTATTGTAAGTTATTTTGTTAGATAAGCTCCAGATTTGGCTTCAGTATTGACTAAACTAATGTATATGCACAAATATAATATTGTACAGCTTCCTATAGAAAATATTAATTTAAATGAGAGATTTGTGAGGGGTGTACACATATATGCTGAGCACTGTATATATGGTACTATAATAAAGGCAAACTGTATGTTCTGGAGGAAATGCCTGATTGTGTCACATTGGAACATAATGATGTGTGCCATTAATTGATTTACACTCTATAACTATATAACATGGAAAAACCCACATGAAAAGATATTTTATTGTTTTATAGATGCTATAAATACAACAGTGTTTTGAACTGTACAATAATACTTGAATTAATGTTGTTGTAATTCAATAATTGCTAAAGTAATACAACAACTATAAAACTAAAGATGTTTACTTAACATCTTAACTATAAATCAAAAGTTTATTGAAACTTAACATAATAAATAATTTAATTCATATAATATATATTCATATAATACATACATACAGTTGAGGGCAAAATTATTAGCCCTCCTGTACAATATTTATTCTTTTTCAAATATATCTCAAATGATGTTTAACAGAGCAAGGACTTTTTCCACAATATTTCCTATAATATTTTTTCTTCTGGAGAAAGTCTTATTTGTTTTATTTCGGCTAGAATAAAAGCAGTTTTAATTTTTTAAAAAACATTTTAAGGTCAATATTATTAATTAAGCGATGTTTTTTTCTGATTGTCTACAGAATAAATTATTGTTATACAATGACTTGCCTAATTACCCTTATCTGCCTAATTAATGTAGTTAAGCCTTTAAATGTCACTTTAAGCTGAATACTACTATCTTGAAAACTATCTAGTAAAATATGATGTACTGTCATCATGGCAAAGATAAAATAAATCAGTTATTACAAATGAGTTATTCAAAATATTATATTTACTGTAGAAGTGTGATGGGAAAAAAGTCCAGTAAACAGAACTTTTCTTTTAAATAATTCAAATTTAACAGGTGGCTTAAAAATGTTGACCTTAACTGTATATATTAATGACAAATCACAAACATGACTGGTATATAATGTAAACATTAAAATTTATAAAACTAAACACATAATTAATCATTTTTGGTATACAAAATAAATATTGAAAATACAATAAGTAAACAGATTAGATTGGGCTAATCACAATTATGTTTGGTGCAGTCTTGTTTTCAGGTTGAGACAACAAAAGATCTGTCTTGTGGTGGAATAAGGCAGACATTTACACATGAATTTTACACAATCCACAGGAAGACAGGGGGAAAAAAACAGCACAGCCACAGAAAGTGAAAGACCACATGCATAAAACCGTTTTACTGACCATTTATCCAAAACAAATGTTCAATTAATCAATCATATTTAAAATACAAAATAAATATAGAAATTACAATAAATAAGTAAACAGATTAGATTTTACTAATCACAATTATGTTTGGTGCAGTTATAATCTTTTCCAGTTTTTTGGTTGAGGCAACAAAAGATGCGTCTTGTGGTGGAAGAAGACAGACATTTAGCATGAATGTTATACCAGACACAGGAAGACAGGGGAAAAAAATATTAGCACAGCCACAGAAAGTGAAAAACCAAATGCAAAAACAAATAATCAATTAATCATATTTGGTATACAAAATAAATAATGAAAATACAATAAATAAGTAAACAGATTAGATTTTACTAATCACAATTATGTTTGGTGCAGTTATAATCTTTTCCAGTTTTCAGGTTGAGACAACAAAAGATGCGTCTTGTGGTGGAAGAAGGCAGACATTTAGCATGAATGTTATACTAGCCACAGGAAGACGGGAGGAAATAAACATCAGCACAGCCACAGAAAGTGAAAAACCAAATGCATAAAACTGTTTTACTGACCATTTATCCAAAACCAAATGTGCATAGTATACACGTGCTAATAAATCAAAACTATTATCTCGAGCTCTGATTGCAAAAAGAAGAAGAGGCTAATAGAGCTACTAGAGCTGAAAACGTGCAAGTGTCACATGCAAGCTGTGGCGTGAGCAAAGGGAGAAGTGCACAAGCCCTTGATCACTTTGAAGAGTGAATGCAGACACTGCATGCAAACACTAACAGTGTTAAGTGCAGACGGAAGGTGGAGTGCTCTTTCTTACCGAACTGAAGCGCTCTACTAGTTCTGGAGTGACAGGATAGCGCAGTTTGGTTTTTCGATACAGCGGTTTCTTTCGGAAATAATCCACTAGTTCCACCAGGCTGTCAAACTCACTAGAAGTGCCCAGAATGTACATAGAGCCATCTTTGTGTATCCGGCAGTGCTTCACCAAGCCTTCACCTCTGTTTCAGCACATAAAAGCCAAGAAAATGATGTTAAAGGCAATAATTACAATCACTATTAAATGAAAAACTCAAAAAATTGTGTTTTCAGATAAAATTCTGTGCTTTAATTTAAAAAAAACAAATAATAATAATAATAATTATTATTATTTTTCAATGTAAAAAAAAAAAAAGTTAAATTGTTAAATATTTATTAGAACTTTAAATAACTGCTTTCTTATTTTATGTAGTTTCAAATTAAATAATTACTCCAGTCATTATTGCTTTTATTACTATTACCATTAATAAAAATAATAATAATAACAATAATAACAATAATAATTAACATTAGAGTGATTTCTGAGGGGGGCGTCACGGTGGTGCAGTGGGTAGCACGATTGCCTCACAGCAAAAAGGTCGCTGGTTCGAGCCTCAGCTGGGTCAGTTAGCATTTCTGTGTGTAGTTTGCATGTTCTCCCCATGTTCATGTGGGTTTCCTCCGGGTGCTCTGGTTTCCCCCACAAGTCCAAAGACATGCACTACAGGTGAATTGGAAAGGCTAAATTGTCCTTAGTGTATGCGTGTGAATGAGTGTGCATGGATGTTTCCCAGTGATGGGTTGCAGCTGGATAGGGATCCGCTGCGTAAAACATATGCTGGATAAATTGGCGGTTCATTCCGCTGTGGCGACCCTAGATTAATAAAGGGACTAAGCCGAAAAGAAAATGAATGAATGAATGAACTAGGGGGAATAACTGGGAAAATATGGAAATAGCTATTTTTTTTACCTATTCACCTGCAACCTGCCTGTAATTAACATTTAAATCATAATTTAGTTGTTTGCATTGAGGATTTGTAAAGTGTTGCACCTGAAGGTGATGGCGTACGAGTCTGAATCCTCTCTCTGTCTGATGAGGAAGGCGCCGTCTCGAGGGATCCGCATTAGATAGTCCTCCGCCTCACCCCGACTCAAGTTACTGTAAAACCACCTATAGACAACAAAACCACAGCTTCATGTCTGTGCTGCGCCTGCAGATGCTTGTTTGTGAGCGTGAGCTTGACCACGTGCTTTTCTGCAGCCCTGTTGGCCGGGATGTGGTGAACACCATCAGGCTGTTTATGAGTGCCAAAGCAGAAGAAGACCTAAAACAACACTCCAACAAACAAACACCTGCTGACGGACACAAACTCTGATTGTGAATGTACTGGCCTGGAATAATTGTTTACAGGTTGTGAAAGTAAATGAGCATTTATTTAAAGAGAGAAAGAGAATAGCGGAAAAAAGTAGAATAATTTGGGTGAATGCATGTATTTGCATATAAATTTGCATGTATATTATTAAAAAATTAACAAATCAGTAATCCACTACAATACTGTCAGCCATTCCACAGTAATGCTTTTAATTAATATACCACTAAATCTTTAGGCCTTAAATAAAATATAACCGTTTATAGCTATTAAATTTAAATCAACAAAGATACTGCACATATTTGAGAATAATAATAGGAATTTACATAATCATATGAATAAGAATAAATGCATTATTATTATTAATATTTATAATAAATTATGTTATTAAGATTAAATGAATAAACCATTAATATAATACTACTGAACTGTATTTCATATTTTTAAATGTATAATAAAACCAGGGCTTGACATTAACACCCGCCAACCCGCCAAATGCAGGTAGATTTCAGCTGTGGAGGGTTAGACAGCCACTCCCACTAGCCACTTTGGCTGGTTGAAAATAATTTTTAAATTGCCAGTGCTAGCTTGTCACAAAAGATTAGAACTTTAGGTTATGACCATTTCGCAATATCCGTGTAAATGTGATCTTAGATATGAGAAGCAGCACGAATGACAAAAATAATTGTTCGCGCGAGCAAAAGATAGCAGGTAAATAACGAATGAGAGAATCACACGCACTGTGAGACAGGCGCTCCTCACTCACTGATGAGGGCTTTAGTGTCGCATGCACAGCTGATGTGATGCGCGAGAGTGTTTTAAAAGCCTGCGCGCTCTCGTTTCCTTGCGCGAAGCAACCGTGCCTGGAAACACAACTGGTGTGATTGGTTATCTTTGAAGTAGACTGGAAAAAATGTGATGCTTGTGCACCCACAGTCCTGCTACTTTCGAGAGTTCAAGATTCTTTGTATGCAGCAGCGGTTGCCGCTTTCGCTTTAACCATTCTTTGAACAGATTATTAATGGGCGTCCTTTTATTATCGCACACTGAATGTTTTTCACCTGCTTTCTTTTGCTTATAGTTATTTTCGTTAATGGTTTACTTTAATTATCATCCTTTACAATAACATTACTTTAGTAGGAGATTAACTCTCCATTTATGTATAGTTAACTGGTGATCTGGGACCTTTAGCCAGGACAGATTACTGTGCATAGTTTTAGATTCATGAGAATATTTTTTTAAATGTTTATTGTTTTTTTAAAAACATTTTTGTTGAATAAAAAGTGCATGTATACAGCCCTATTTTGCTTGTTTTTGACACATTATTTAAAATTTGTGGCAAGGAAATAAGTAGTTTGGTGTGGCCAGAGAAAAAAAAAGGTAAATCCTTAGTGTTGAGCCCTGAAAAATCATGTGAAATAAAACTAATTGCAATGGGACACTATGAAACCACAATCCATTTGCTCATGCTCATTGAGCAAGGTCAAACACAACACGCAAACAAGTGAAATGAACGAGGGGGCATGTGGGAATAACACAAAATTTAAATCAAGTAATTTTAGCAGGCTAAAGTCAAATTTATGCATATAAAATATATTTTCCCAACAACAAAATTGTGGCTAGTGAAAATGGCAAGTGGCTAGTAACATTGGAAAACTACTAGCCACAGTAGCTGGTGATCAAAAATGTTCATGTCAAGCCCTGAATATAATCATAGTAGGATAAATAAAAATAATTGCATTATTATATTTATTATTATCATTATTCAAATTATAAAAGCAAATAATATATTAATAATTATAAAGTTAATCCATGAAGAAATATCACTCTACTATAGACAAGAATAATTTTAATCTATATAATTATAATATGAATAATTGCCATATTTTTTATTAATTTTTAATTAATAATAAAATTGCAAAAATCCAAGAAAAATATCACTACAAAACGATTCCCTTATTTTGTATTAATATTAAATCAAATAATAAAATTACAAAAAAATCAAAGAAAAATATCACAAAAAACTACTGTAAAGTAGAATAATTGTATTATAATAACAATAATAATCATAATCATTATTATTGTTGTTGTTGTTGTTGTTGTTATTATTATTAGATTCAATAACAGTAAAATTACAAACCTAATATTAATGGATCTTTTTAAATGATAAAAAAATGTATAACCTCTTATAATGTTTGAATCGAAAACATACCGCGTTGTCATGCATTATTCGACTTATTAAAATACTTATCAACAAACTCCCAAGCAACTCTATTTCACACACTCGCCAAGGCCTATTTTTGCTAGCATCTGCTTCATATGAATGTTAATTTTAGGCTCTGGTATCAACTTTTAACTCACCCTTCCTGCTGGTGAGTGTCCGGTTTAGGCACATAGTCGGTGAGGCGCAGATTAAAATCCTGACAGCGGAGCAGGTTGTCTCTGTAATAATGGATGAGCGCATACACACTGGGGAAGTGCAGGTTTTCTGTCAGGAAATAAACTGTCTGTCCTCCTTCCAAGCAGGAACGGATTCGACAATGCTGAACTCGTCCGCTGCGCCTGTAAGGAGCAAACAGACAATTCTAGAAAACAATCTGTGCTTGTGACCAAAGGAAACAGTCAATAGGGCAATTCTTTTCATGCAGGACCTTATGGTACATATATACAAAGTGCTATCTATAAAAAGCTATTTCTTTCAAAAAGACACTACAACAGTGTGTCCGCGGGGTCTTAAAAAGTATTAAAAAGTCTTAAATGCTATTTTGCCAGGTATTAAATTTTATATCATTTTTGAATATGCAATTTATAGTCGTATGCTAAAGTTTGCCTGAATTAAATCTGTGAATATCAGGATGCTGTGTAGTTTATGCAATCAATGGAATCCTGCTAGATTTGACATCATGCTGCTTTGTTTACTGCAGTAACCAAGGCAACACCATTATTTCTGCAGTTCTGTATAGGTGCCTACTTGCTGAATTAGCTCGAGTTAATAGATTGTTATTCAGTATATGAATAATGTTTTAGTTTTGGATTAGTTTCTTACATTAAAATTCAGTACATATAAAATTAAAACCTCACCAGTATTTCCGGTTAAGACCGAAAGTGGTTATAAGGTCTTAAACTGTATGGAAAAAGTCTTAAAAAAAGGTCTTAAAAGCTATTGAATTTTACTCTCTGATTCATGTATATACTCTGTATAGTCAACCTCAGATACATAAATACTGAAGTTAAAGCATATTCAAATAAATTTCTGTTTTCTTTTTCACATCTTTAAAAAGTATGTAATAATACAGATTGCTGTAATTTTAGTAAATAGGTTTTTCCCCCCAATACATTTATTGATTGTTTAAAACATTTTTAAGCAAAGTTCAAACAAATAGAGAAATGAATTTTCTTTTCCCACTTCATTCCACAAATTTGTAAAAGAAAAGGAAAATAATTAAAAAAGCAAATAGGAATTTTACAAATATATGAATATATAATTCAATCGCATTGTGAAAATGTGTTTATTCTGTAGTTTTAGCAAACCAAACACCAGGGTGATTTAAAAAAAAGAGAGAGAAATGAAAATGTACTCACCCTTGAGTGGTTCCAAACTATTATTTCATTCTTCTGTTGAACACAAAAGTAGAAATTTTGAAGAATGTTGGTAATCAGTACCCATTGACTGCCATATTAGGGGAAAAATGTCTCTAAAACTTAACAACTGCGGGTTACCAACTCATTCAAAATATCACCTTTTATGTTCAACAGCAACCACACACAAAAAAAAACTAAAGGCTTGAGGACGAGTACATTTCATTTTACTCAAATCATGCAAAAATATGATTTTTATTTCATTCTTTAAGAATTTCAGATAATTCATATTTTATTTATCTTAGTATTAGTATTGTATTCAGTCCCTCCAGGATTTCGGGAAAAAAAAAGATGTTTTACGACTAAAATTATTATGTGGCGAGTTTTTGCAAAGTTGTGCAGCATTTCTTTTATTGTTTTGCTGAGAAAATATACACAAATGTACACATCTTAATTTTTTATACATTTTTTGACCTTGAGAATCAATGATTTCAGTAATTTATATAAAGGAAACACTGAGAGAAACCAGACTTTACCCCTAAAACGGCTGTATCATATTTGAAAATAATGCATCCGTGTTGTTGGACAGCTATTTGAACACGTTGGTGGACTTGATGCAAAGCATACATGCTTACAGTATGTGTGTGTGTGAGAGAGAGAGAGAGAGAGAGAGAAAAGAGAGAGCTACACATATGACAACAGGATGCATATATACAATATGTAGAAGTTTAGCAAGTGATAAACTCATGTGGCCTAGTTCAAACAGGCTTTGAATGTGCGTTACGATAATGTCACATGACACAGATCACACACCAGATGAGAAGCGTGTATTAACAACTTGAGGCTTTGTTCACCAGGCAAGCATATTCTGTTCGTGAATACTATGTTTTGAATGTAAAACAATACAGATGGTGCTCTGTGGCATGTTGGGAATTTAAACAGTGTTCCAACTATCCAAAATATGTGGGAAATTTGAGGCAATAAAAAAAAACTTTTTTTGCGACATTTGCTTGGTTTTACATTAAACTGCGCAATTGCGGAATCACGAAATCCTGTAGGGTCTGTCTATATAATAAATACTATCACTATATATTATACAGTTGAAGTCAGAATTGTTAGCCCCCCTTTGAATTTTTTTTCTTTTTTAAATATTTTCCAAATTATGTTTATCAGAGCAATGAAATTTTCACAGTATATCTGATAATATTTTTTCTTCTGGAGAAAGTCTTATTTGTTTATTTCGGCTAGAATAAAAGCAGTTTTTAATTTTTTAAAACCCATTTTAAGGTCAAAATTATTAGCCTCTTTAAGCTAATTTTTTTTTCCGATAGTCTACAGAATAAACCATCGTTATACAATAACTTGCCTAATTACCCTAGCTTGCCTAGTTAACCTAATTAACCTAGTTAAGCCTTTAAATGTCACTTTAAGCTGTATAGAAGTGTCTTGAAAAATATCAGGTAAAATATTATTTACTGTCATCATATCAAATATAAAATAAATCAGTTATTAGAAATGAGTTATTAAAACTATTATGTTTAGAAATGTGTTGAAAAAATCTTCTCTCCGTTAAACAGAAATTGGGGAAAAAATAAACAGAGGGGCTAATAATTCAGGGGGGCTTATAATTCTGACTTCAACTGTATAAACGATAATAATATCTCTTTCCCAATTTTCTTCCATCTAAAAATACTAAATTAAACACAATGAATAAACCAAACACAACAATGCAAACAAAAAAACATCTTCTAATAGGAGGTCTACATTACCAGAATGAAAGTGTGCAATCATTGACGAAGGTGTCACTCTCCCGAACTAGAAATGTTCCATCAACTCCACCCGACTCTGCACAGTATTCCTGCAGCAGTCTCTCTGCGGTCATTCGGCCCTCTGACATCCGGCCATGAAACCACAGCTCAGACTGATGAAGCTCCGTGCAAGACTGGACAGACAGAGGAGAAGTCTCAATTGCACTTCATTTGTGCCACCTTTAACCTGAATCTCATTCTGAAATACAAACTCACTTTTTTTTCCTCTTCATCATTCTCCTCCGCATAATACAGCGTTTTATTCTCAAGCACACAGTAGTGCTTGTACCACCTCTGAACACAAACACAGTCCAGCAGAAATTATAATATTAATATTGATGAAACTGAAAGCCAAGATGATACAATCACACAAGGAAGTTTAGAACCTCATCTATTGGATCCCAGATGAAGAGCTCTCCTTGCTTATCTGCTTTTCGAAGGTCCTTTTTGCCAAAGGTCTCATCAATGTTCAGTTTCTTGTGCTGTATAAAAAAAAGTTTACAACTCTCATTCAGAATTGTATAATGAAAGGAATCCTAGTATAATTTTATACTTTCAACCTCTTTTAGTTCATAATGGTGGTGTTGAAACTATACAATGATCTGCAAAGCATGAAGTATTTTTTAGCGAGTAAACTTTTGTTTTTTACTTGTGCTTTTCTTAATTTTTTTGCTTGTTAAGGTGTTAAAAAAACATCTTGTCACTATATTTCTCTGCGTTTTTATTTAGTGATCAGTTTCTGGAAAAAATTATATCAAGATTTGTATTTAGCAGCTAAAGTATTGGTAATCGGTCTCTAAATGCAGTTATTGGTTATCAGTATCGGCCAGAATTTATGATAATATTGCATTTCTATACATTGCCTTGTGTGAATTTGACAGTTTACCTAAAAGAAAGATTAGTTTAACACTCACACTATGTGGTTTTTGTGCTCACACATTTCGGGCCCTATTTTAGTGTCTGAATCCACTTTTGCTATTTTAAGGATGGAAAAATATGGTTTGCGCCCCGGCTCATGGTCTAACAGGGTTGTCCTTTTGCTCTTAATGAGTTCTGGGTGTGTTTTGAGCATAACGTGCATTAAACCAAAGAGAATCTCATCTCCATTCCCTTTAAGAGTCAGTTGCATTGAGCCATGGCGTACTTGCTGTTTACATGGCAGACTTTGTAAGTGGAAAAACTGAATGCTTCACTAGCGAGAAAACAGTTAAACAAACAATCTGCAGCACGAGGATAAAGAATGAGCCTCCTCCATTCGACCTCTTTACTTTCTCTTTCTCTTTACTTTTACTCCTTACTTTACTCCTTTACTTTTGTGGATAAGGAAACGGTGTTGTACGCACTCCACTGAAGACATCCATCAGCCTACATATTTAATTTCGTTTGTTAAGCGCAAAGATTTGTTTCAAAACTATTTCTAAATTCAGTTCTAATTTCCAGCAAACTAATAAATGAATAATAATAATAAAGTGTGGTAAAAAAACTGAGTTATATGCAAACACACGTCTTATTCTCATGCCTCATATGGTGATGCATACTGTACGTCTCCAAAACCCGACAGGTGGACAAATCTAAACTTGTTTTTATTAAATCAAACATAAATATGCATATAATAAATAATACTGCTAATAATAATAATAACATTATACAAATGCACATTGTCATGAATAAACTGAAAAAAGAAAAAAAGTGTTTTTTTTTACATCTATATAGAAAATAATAATTTTTCTAACATTTTAATGCTTTAATTTTTTTCATATGTAAAGATATTTGTGTATTGCTCTACATCCTGTGTGTATTAAGTAATGTGTAAGCGTTTGAACCCAACGGCCCAGTTCTATTTCAGGTCTTCAAAATAGCAATGCACCAACAGTGCGCCTTAACACACCTCTATTTTAGAGCAGCACACCCATGAGTCCACAAAGTAGCGCAAATGGATTTGCTATGTAAACAACGTGGTGCAAAACGGGAAAATTAGGGTTGCGCTGGTCTGAAAATAGCAACAAATCGCGCCAAACAAGTCTTGCGCCTTATTGAGCTAGGTGTATGATAGGGCCCTTTATGTTTGTTACATTTAATACATTTTTGAGCAATTATTGATAGCATGCAGAATTATTAGTTTGCTTTTTATTCATTTTGACATTGTATTTTCTTCCTAGCACCAACATTTTTTAGGTGTGCTGAGTTTGAACTGATTCAATGTTTCTTAGCTAATAATTAGCTACATTTATATATCAAGAGTTTAAACTGCCAAGACTTCAAAATGCATTCAAGTGTTTGTTTGTTGCTGTTTGAGTATCCAAAGCACAAGCTGTAAAGTCAACGCCCACTTCTGAAAAGTGAGTGTGGAGCAACAACTCATTTGCATTTAAAGAGAAACACAAACAATGCATTTTTGCTTCAGGCCAATTATGGCCATATACAACATGGTGTAGCTAATAATCTGTGGTTTAATTTGAGCCAAAACTTCACAGACAGATTCTGGGTACACCTTACATTACATCCTATAAAAATATCCATAATACAACCCTTTCATTCTTTATGAAAAATCTACAATTTTTTTGCATTAATAACATGCTAAAAAGATTGCCATGTTATCTTGTGTTCAAAGGCAAAGATATAAGTTTGAGCACACATTCTTTTTTTTAATACTGCAAAGTTGTTTAAGCAAATACTTTTGATGACAGATTTGAGACTTAAAAACATGTTAGTCCAGTTATGCAATCACATGGTTTGCCAAAACAGCTTTTCGAGGAATTGCACTTCAAGGAATTTATTTGTTACATCCGTTTCCATTGTAGTTTATTTGGAAGTCTTTCTGTATAATTGTGTGCAAATTATCTTTAACGCACATTTTAGCAATCTATTCATGTATTTGTGCTCCATGCAATATCCCAAAATGCACATAAAAATATATGAGAAATATAGCAAGAGGTTTATGTCACATTGCTTTTCTACCTTTATGATGATCTTGCCCTTGAGCTGGGTTGGTGATGGCAGTTGTTCTGCTTCTGGTTCCAGAGGTGCCATCAGGATTTTGTCCTGGAAAATATCTTTGAACACCTGAGCCATGAATTTCTGTTGCTTGATGTCACAGTGTTCTTCTATGGACAGCACCACAGGATACCTGACAACAGTGGACACCGATAACAATTTGCATTTCCAGAAACACGAAAATGGTATGTAAATGGAATGTTATTTTTATTTTCATGAGGAAGACTAGTAACACGTTTAAGTAACCATTTGTACTATTAAATAGTGGCTTTTTACCTGCTTATTATTGAGATATTGACTGTTTATTAGTACTTCAAAAAACATTTTTTATAAAAAACGAATTTTTCTACATCCCTAATACTGAAATCATCTACCAATATCAAAACTTTTACCTTAATAACTGTTAACAAGCAGCAAATTAAGAGTTTATTAAGACAAAAGTCATAATACTGAGAATTGTACCTTTAAACTGTAGGTAAAAATGACAGAATTATCATAGGGATACTTATGCAAGTCACATTTAGTCTCAAAATCTAATTGTGCATAGAGAAAATAAATGCTACTTTTAGGAAGATTAAGATTTCTATAAATTGTGACTGCAATCTCATAAGAAACCCAAGAAAACCCAAAAAACTACTTTTATTTAAAACATAATTGCTAAAACAATGTAAATTTAAAAGGGAAAACTAGCTTTATTGCTATATAAATTGTATCACAATCAAAAAATATATACAAATGTTTATTAAAAGACAAAATTATTAGTGAAATTTCAATTCTTTTAAAAAATTCCCATGTTTTGCTTAACGGAGAGAAGATTGTTTCAACACATTTTTAAACATAATAAACACAACACATTTTTAAACATAATAGTTTTACTATCTAATTTCTAATAACTAATTTCTTTTGTCTTTGCCATGATAATGGTGTATTTTTTCTACTTATTTTATTTTCCACTTATTTATTTTCTACTTAAGATACTATAATTCAGATTTAAGTGCAATTTAAAGGCTTAACTAGGTTGTTAACTAGGCAATATTGGTTAATTAGGCAAGTTATTGGATAACAGTGATTTGTTCTGTAGACAATCAAAAGAAATATTTCCTAAAGGGGCTAATAATAATGACCCTAAAATGTTTTTTTTTTTTAACTTTCAACCTAAAAAATGCATGAAATGAAAATTTCTTTGCACCATTAAACAGCACTTGGAAAATATTGGAAAAAATATATAGGTTTCACAGGATGGCTATTTATTTTGATGAATCAATATCTATTTTTTGCTGTATAATACTGTATATTGCACCAAAATATATTGCAATGAACGATATTATTGTCATTTATTGATATTATTTGTCATTGACCCTTTTATGCCACTCATTATATAATGCCAGAATGACAATATTATAATCACAGTGCAAGTACACTCTTCCAAAGAACACATCATATTTTATTCTTAAGAATATTTCATTTAATTATAGTCATTTAAACAATTTAATAGTCGGCTAAAATGTTGCTAGAATTGGTTTTTATGTATGGGCGATATACACTGCATCACCAAAAATGATTGAGGTCATGTCCTTGTGTTGTGCGATAAGTCAATATACTGATTATTGTGACAGGCCTAACTATATATGCAAAATAAGAGTTCTTTTTAATTGGGGGTGGTAGAATATACAGTAACTAGGACATGTTCTTGAAAGGCTGACCCACTTAACAGAGAACAACACAGAATAAATGTGTGAATGTGTGTGTGCTTGACTAACTCAGATGTTGCGAAAGCATGATCATTGATGGCTTTCACCACATCCTTAAACTTTATCTTGGACGTTCTGGTCCAGCCGTGATATATAATAGGTTCCTCTGGACCATTCCAGCAGTCCACTGAAACGGAGAAGGACAATTAGTTTGACAGAATAACAAATAATATTTAACTAAGAAATGAGTGAGATCCACTAACACTCAACACAGCGACAGCCCAGTCTCAGACAGCGCACATACGCTTCTGTTGAAGACTCGCTACGTATCTGATCTCCAGTCAAATATCTGTGAGCAAATAAAAAAGAGCAACACATGAAGTAACACAGGAAGTAGATGACGATGAGGAGAAGCAGCATGAGGAGCAGCAGCACTGACGTGTTGTGAGAAGAGTTGATCCAGTAGTGAGACAGAGGATTGTTCATGTCCAGTGGGCAAATCTCGGAAAACTTGTCATCCCAAATTTGGTTTTCTTTGGAGAAGAGAAAACTGAGGAACTAAAGAGACAGAAACAGACATGTCAGCTACCAGTATAAATATATATAAGTTAAATATATCTGTCTAGAAGCTGTACCTCTTCAAGGTTAAATGCAGGATCATTGGTTTTCCTCATGGTGTCGTCAATGAAGATGGTCATTAACTCTCGGACTTGATTCAGATTGTTAGCCCAAGTCTCCTGCAAAATACAGCATTTTTAATTACAGTAAGTGTCTAAATGGAGCAGATATAGTTAACAATCCGGTGGTTTACAAGGACAGTTTTTGTATAATGACATGGATATGACCTAGTTGTACACTTTTACAGTGGTTTACGATAACATGCCTGATGTCCTTGCAATTCTGAATGCTTAAAAATCATACTTAAAATCTTCTGACATTCAAATTTGGCCACAGGTTTTCTGTGAGTGTTGGGTTCAGGGGTTGGGCTATATACAGTAACAAGTGCTTTTTACTGTAAAAAATACATTATGCCAATGGAGAGTCCCTGTAAACCACCAATACCAACTAGTAATGGGCGATATAAACGATATGCGATATAAACGATACAAAATTGGCCTACGATAGAGATTCTAATTCTATTGCACTATCGCGATAATACATGTTTGATGACGGAATCTACCCGCGAAATTAAGAGCAACAGCAACAACAGCACTAAGCAACGCATGGCACCGAATGACGGCGTGTCGCACAACTTGCGAGCCTCATGCATGGCATATTGTGGCTTGTCTAGTGAACATCAGTGCCTCCCACACAGATTTTACCTGGGCGGCCGATATATTATTGGGGCGGCCCGGTTCTGTGTTCGCGAGAAACAGAACACTCTGCCACAGACTCGCATGCTCTGCATGCAGACCCACAGAGACGCGCTGTATCGCGCTGGATACAGAACTGTTGTTCTGATTTGGGAGCAGCTTTAAGAAGAGCGCGAAGACTAATTAGACTGATCCAGCTCATTATTTGGGGTGACAATACATTCTCTTTTCCCCGGACGTGTCCGAGAATCTGCTTTCGCTTTCGATATTAATTAACAGCAGACAGAGAGAGAGAGAGAGAGAGAGAGAGAGAGAGAGAGAGAGAGAGAGAGAGAGAGAGAGAGAGAGAGAGAGAGAGAGAGAGAGAGAGAGAAAGAGCAGATCAAGACACCAGTTTTAATTTCATTAGGAGAACAAAATGTTTAAAATCAAGTGCGTTACCTTAGGCTGCAGGTTAGAAATATGTTTTTATTTAAAGTATCTGCAATACACAATTTTATTTGACTAATTTAATACTGGAAGTAATTTCAGTACAGTGTAAGTTCCTTAACTAAAAAGACACCATTTTTTTTGTTCTCTGCAACTTGGCATTTAGGAACCAAGGACTTAAAAGAAAAGTCTTTCTTTCTAAAAGGCACTACATTTAGTTTATTTATCTGCAACATTGTGTTGTTTAATTACAGTTTTACTTTTGCACAATAAATGTTCTCAAAATGACATGCAAAGTTTCTTTATTTCTTAAAAAAATAGCAGTTTGGCTTTCCTAAGGGTCTATTTAACCTGTTCTGAAATGGTTCTATTATAATTTATATATCGCAATATATATCGTTATCGCAAGAGGCTGCAATGTATATCGCAATATGGATTTTAGGCCATATCGCCCATCCCTAATACCAACATATATGTGTGTGTGTGTGTGTGAAAAAGATGAACAGATATGAATATATGTCAGCCTTACTCTTTGCTGATATAAAAGGAATCTTTGGAAATCGCTGAGTTGAATAGGCTGGTCACCGTTACTGCAGATAAAAATATAGAAAACGCATAATAAAAATGAGAACTTTAGTAGAATGTATTATAAGTTTGTAAAGATTGTTTAAAAATTTTTATTTTTCTTACCCCAGGATGAAAGCACACGTCTCCTTTTTAAACTCATCTAGAATCTAACAAAATGACCATCAACATAGATTAATAATGATATGAAATTAAACAAAAAAAATCATATTAAAAAGTTTAGTTTCAACATTTATAATTATTCAGATAATTAATTTTAAGATAATTCAACACAATCAAAAATAACTGTACAGACTTTAACAGTTTAAAAAGCTCTTTTAAATATATGCTATTATTTTGAGCTTTTCATTTATCAAAATGACAACAAAAAAACTATTTTGATGCTGAAAATGTTCAGAAATAAAACTTTCAGAAAAAAAATAATTTACATCTTAAAATATATTTTTAAAATCAGTTTAAATTGCATAATATAGATTTTATATAAATTTTTATGCTCATGTAGCAGAACTATATATTTGAAATAAAAAATAAATGACTCTACTGCATATTATTGTAGTTGTACTGTATTCAAATAAATGCAGTTTATTTAAATGACATGTTAATATATATTGCAGGCCCGTAGCCAGGGGGGTTTGGGTGGTTTTGAAGAACTCTGTTGGCTGTCGCTTCAGTGTGACTTCAGCTAATCAGTTTTGGCCAATGCTAACAAATATTTTCATTTTACTATCTGACATAAGAGAAGTCATCTTTCGCTACTGCACTGTTTTTAAACGAGAAAACATTTTACAGGTAACTTTTATTCTAAATCTTGGACCTATTCTTGAAAGGAAAAAATGACCAATAATAAGGTGTGAAGCACCAAAAGAGGCTCATATTAAAATTGATTTGAACACTATCTTGGTTATTGTTGTTATCCAAGAATTTTTAAATGTACTTTTTTAGAAGAGAGGCTAGAAAAATTGCGAAACTACATTATTATTATTCATTCATTTTCTTTTCATCTTAGTCCCTTTATTAATCTGGCATCGCCACAGCGGAATGAACCGCTAACTTATCCAGCATATGTTTTACGCAGCGGATGCCTTTCCAGCCACAACTCATTCACACACACACACTCATACACTGTTTTAGCATTTTAGTCAATTTTAGCATACCCAATTCACCTGTACAATGTCTTTAGACTGTGGGGGAAACCATAGCACCCGGAGGAAACCCACACGACTACAGGGAGAACATGCAAACTCCACATAGAAATGCCAACTGACCCAGCCGAGGTTCGAACCAGCGACCTTCTTGCTGTGAGGCAAACATGCTACCTAATGCACCACCGCGTCGCCATTATTATTATTATTCTTATCTTTTCATAAATTTTTTTATTATGGAAATGGCCAAATTCGGACTGGGAAAAGTTGAATGTGCTGGCCAGTTTGTTATTTGCCTAATAAATGACACAATAGGCTACAGTTTTTAATTTAAAACTTTAACATATTCCTTTTTTTTTTAAATAATATATGATGTAATAAATTTTTATTTTAAAATTAAGTATTATTTCACTTTAATTTATTATAAATCTTTAGGAAATACTTTTGGTATATCAAAAAGTGTGGTTATGATAACCATCCAACAAGGTAATTCAGCTAAAATAGGGTTTAAAATATATTTAAATCTCATAATTAAATAGAAAATGAGGCGTATAAATGCAAAAAGGTCAACTTTTTGAGAAAAAAAAGAACCATCCCTCGTACCAGGCTGGATACGGGCCTATACTGAAAATAAAACAATCTTTTTTTTTTCATTGTAAAATTTCACTATTTTAGTATAGTGTTTTTATTATGCTATTTGTATATACTAAAAAGTACATAATACTGTTTGCAAATGTCTATTCTTCTTGAGAATAGTTTTAACTGTATTTAAAAAATACAGCATTGGCAGTAGAAAAGTCTTCTAAAATTTCTTTGAACAAATTGCATCTAAAGGCCGGCTCACACTGTGCGATTTTATTTTTTTATAATCCTGAACGATTGTAGCATGTCAGACAGCACGAACATGGCTCCCATGTCACACTGTAAGATCTCAGCTGTCATAAAGTCAGACTGAACGACAATGAAGATGCGCCAAACATGAAATAAATCGCCCCCGGAGTTTGAAGTCATCCACCCGTCACACTTTCACTATCCCGCGTTCAGAAATGATTCCTCACAGCAAACGTAAACAATCTGTAGCAGCAATTTTGCACATGGCGTGTCTCAATAATAAAACCAGGAAGAAAAAAACTGCTTTGACATTTCCCTGCGGTCATTTGAATTGTCGCATGAATCGTGTCATCAAATCTGGAGCTCCTATTGGTTCTTGGATTGACGCTTATCACAGCTGTTGTTACACTGCAGGAAAGTGTCTGAAATCTTCTGACACTGCCAGAACTTCATCGGAGGAAAAATCTGATCGCAACGGGCATTAAGCGGCTATCTGTGAACATGTCAAACCAACAATCAAAGATCACAGATTTTAGCCTAGGATTTCAGGAATCTTTTAGGATCTTTTGACCAAAATCTCACAGTGTGAGCAGGGCTTAACTCTAACTGCATTACATACAGAGCTTAACTACACTCTTACCGACTTTTGGTTCTCAAATATCAAAGAATTGTAAAATTTGTGAAATTGCTCAAAATCCAGGACTTCCTTCTTTGCTCCCAGTGCCTGAAAGAAAACATCAGAAAATACTAATATTGAGTTTTACATGAAAATATGACAACTTATGTATAAGCACAGATCATTATTCAAACATAAGGGAAGGAAATGTTCCAACTCTGCAACCCTAAAATTTTCCATACGATGCAAAGCATATACAGTACTTCCGTTAAGATAATGTATACAATGTTTCATTCATACCGCCATTTTGTCCTTCAAAAAGCGTGCACAAGGGGTTTTAAAGTTCATCTGTGGCAAAAGGGACTTGAGCTCTTTCATGGTGATGCTGTGAGAGACAAAAACAGCGTGAAGGAAGAAACAGAAACAGTGATACTGGTGGAATATATATGAAAGAGAAAGAGGAGAACCTGTTTTTCTTTGTCTGATCAATCGAATACATCTGTTTCCTCAGCCAACTACAGAAGAGAGAAAGAAACTAGTATATGATTTGTTTTACAAATTAAGGATACACTATCTGTCTGTGTGTGTGTGTACCTCTCTATAATCTCAGGTGTGTGAGCTGCCAGTGTCTCTTCTCTGAGTAACTCCAGTCCTGTCAGCCATTTTTCTGCGTCCTCCACCGAATCAGCTGTGAAAAAACAAACAGCGTTAGCTAGGTTTTGCTCCTCTGGATTTAAGGATTACATCAAGTTTTTCATTTGACAGTCAATTTTAACCAGACAAAGAAGAGAATACCTGTACAAGAAAGCAAAATGCATTTCCATAAGTTTTAAAGGAAAGCTCCACTAATTTGTGGAGAAATAGACTGATTTTACAACTCCACTAGAGTTAAACCGTTTGTCATTTTGCCATTTTTTAATGCATTCAGCCGATCTTCAGGACTGGAGGGAGCACTTTTAGCTTAGCTTAGCATAAATCATTGAATCAGATTAGACCATTAGCATCTCTCAAATTTCAAAAACGTTTTGATAATTTTGGTATGTTTAAAGCTTGACTCTTCTGTATTTACATCATGTACTAAGACTGACAGAAAATGAAAGGTTGCTATTTTCCAAGGCGATGTACAGTAGCTAGAAACTATATAATCAAGCAACTTTGCTACCGTACCAGGCCTGCAGGAACAATGATATTACGCACAGCATTAGCTAGCTTTTGCTCCTCTAATTTAAGTATTACATCAAGTTCTTCATTTGACAGTCAATTTTGACCAGACAAAGCAGAGAATGCCTGTTTTATTTTTTCACAGGAAAGCAAAATGCATTTCCACAAGCTTTAAAGGAACGCTCCACTTTTTTGTGGGGAAATAGACTGATTTTACAACTCCACTAGAGTTAAACTCTGGGAAATGCTACAGGGAAAATAGTTGTTAGCATTGGCCAAAACTGATTAGCTGCAGATAGACTGAAGCGACAGCCAACAGAGTTTCGCTTTTAGCTTAGCTTAGCATAAATCATTGAATCAGACTAGACCGTTCATCTTTCTTAAATGTCAAAAACGTTTTGATAATTTTTGTCCCTTTAAAGCTTGACTCTTCTGTATTTACATCATGTACTAAGATCGACAGAATATGAAAGGTTGCTATTTTCTAGGTCAATGTACAGTAGCTAGAAACTATACTATATATAATCAAGCAAATTTGCTACCATACCATGCCTGCAGGCACAATGATATTCCGCACAGCATTAGCTAGCTTTAGCTCCACTGATTTAAAGATTACATCAAGTTCTTCATTTGAGTCAATTTTAACCAGACAAAACAGAGAATGCCTGTTTTATTTCACAGAAAAGCAAAATACATTTACATAAACGTTAAAGAAATGCTCCACTATTTTGTGGGGAAATAGACTACAACTCCACTAGAGTTAAACTGTTTGCCATTTTGCCATATTTTAAAAAATTTAGCCAATCTTCTGGACTTGAGGGAGCACTTTTAGCATAGCTTAGCATAAATCATTGAATAAGACTAGACCGTTAGCATCTCTCAAATTTCAAAAACGTTTTGATCATTTTTGTATCATCAAAGCTTGACTCTTCTGTATTTACATCATGTACTAAGACTGACGGAAAATGAAAGGTTGCTATTTTCTAGGTCGACGTATTTAGAAACTATACTATATATAATGAAGCAACATTGCTGCTGCACCATAGCTGCAGGCACAACGATATTACGCAATACCAGAAAATAGACCACAGCTAAGTAACTAGGTAGCAACTAGGTAGCGACTAGGTAGCGTAACGTATCATGTGCTGTATTTATGCTGTATAGTGTGGATGGAAATCATTTTTCTGAAATGTGGTAAAACCGCCAATACGGACAAGACTTTTTTATGGTGAAAAATTCACCAGTGTACAATGAAACTGCAGTGCTTTTACAGAGATTCAGAGAGAAACCTTGGCTATGACCTTTTTTAAAATTAAATTTTTTTAAGCTTTTCAAATTATTCAAAATTCCTGTAGCGCCACCATCAGGCTGATCAAGGCGAGCCTTTGTGAGGTAGTAGACAAGGTGGATACTTCCATCCATCAAACTATCAACCAACAAGTTTGGTCTGCCCAGTCAATTTAAGGGCAGAATGGGCGTACAATTACTAGAATACAATTACTAGGTGCATGAATTAAATAAAAGAAAGATTAATCATGTTGCATTATAAATATATATCAAGTGCATTATATTTAATAAAGGACATTAAACCAGCTGTGCCTATGCGATACTATTTATTTTCAAACACAAGTTCACATTTCTATAGTACACAGATACACACAGTTAGACCATGTTAAACCATTTTAAATGTGCAGTTTTAACATGTAGATGCAGCAATTTCTTTAGCATGCAGACACACTAACATGATCTTTGCATCAGTTCTGCAATAACTGACATGACGAAATTAAATTACGCAAGTTTTGTTTTACTTACATATATTATGATATATGGTATAGCATATCATGTGAGATGATGGAATAACATTTGATTTGATTTTTTAAACAATGATAACTTACAATGTGCAATATGTATAAGCGGCCTCACTTACCCCCCAGACTGAGAGTGTTGAGAACAAACTGAGAGCCGTAGAATATGGTAAAGCATGTGTTTGGGTCTGTATTTCTATCTTTGTGTTCCTTGAATCGATCAAATTCTTTGGAGTTTTTTCCTGGTCGTACTTCCCGGATTTCAGAAATGTCCACTGCAAAAGTGAGATCCCCACATATAAGATAAAAATACAGCAATAAAGAGATCAAGTTAGTGTTAATGTTGTTGTTACTAAATCTAAAACTATTAAAAACATTTTATGTTACTTGAAATCAAAGTTAAAATAAAATAAAATACAATTTGTAATGAAAAACTGTAATGAAAACATTGAGTAACTGGCAACCAACTAAAGCTGAAATACTAAAATGAAGTTTAAAAAGAAATAAAAATTTAATTAAGCCAAATAGAAATATTACAAATATACTGTAAATAATAGAAATATATAAAAAAAAAAAAAAAATATATATATATATATATATATATATATATATATATATATATATATATATATATATATATATATAATATATTTAATTTTAATAAAGTTTATATTTACTAAAAATATATTATAATTGAAAATTATAAAAATGTCATAAAAATATGTCATTACATATATGCAAGGTGCTAGGCATATTATATCATAAGTATGAACAAGTAAAAGCTTTCACAGTCATGAACAAAAGGAACAACAGAGTGATTAGGTGGTGAGAAGAAAGAAAAGTGTTCATCAATGTTTGTTGTGACTGTGCAAGTGGCACTTCAGAGGGTGAGAAAGGCGGGTGTGATGGATCTACATTTACTGACAATAGACATTGAGCCTACTGGTCACACCCCGACAGTCTTTTCCTACATGATCGCACTGTCGTTACATTTTATTTTCCTTCTGTTGACTCTAAATGACTTTTCAATGATGCAAACTTGCATCTACTTCATTTCACTCTTCCTTAAGACTTTACATTTCAGTTGAGAGGTTTGGTAAAAGTACTTTGCTTTTAATTAATAAATTCATTTGGTCAAACATACTATTTATATTGTAAATTATGCATTATTAAGTAGCACAACTGTTTCCAACCTCAATAACAATAATACAAAATCGAACAAAAAGTGCTCAGGGTTAGCTTAAATAATGTGTCGGTGCTCTTTTGGTAAAATGTTTCATCAGAATAAACAGCAAAAGTCAGTTCAAGGCACTCGAAAAATGTGGAAAAAATGTTAAAAAGGTTTTATAAAAGCTTTTTAATATATTTTCCACATTTTCGAGTGCCTTGGACTGACTTAATAATAATAACTGTTTAATAATAATAATAATTATAATAATAATAATAATAATAATAATAATAATAATAATAATACATTTGATGATCAGATTTCATATTCTATAGAAAAATACATTGCTTTAAAAATATAATGTTGATACAGTTGAAGTCAGAATTATTAGCCCCCCTTTGAATTTTTTTTTCTTTTTTAAATATTTCCCAAATGATGTTTAACAGAGCAAGAAAATTTTCACAGTATGTCTGATAAGATTTTTTCTTCTAGAGAAAGTCTTATTTGTTTTATTTCAGCTAGATTAAAAGCAGTTTTTAATTTTTTAAA
>LR812536.1:19409941-19722441 GCA_903798195.1 Danio kyathit | reverse complement strand
CCACAAACCGGGATTGAAGTGTCTTCTTTTATTATTGTTCTGACACACGGCTGTGCTGATGAAGTAAATCGATTTAAATCGCTGTAATTCATTAACATGCACTTTTTAAAAACATTTTAAACTTGTAAAACTCACTCTTGCTCACATTTGATGATGATTGATGATCCTAGCGAACCGAACAGACCTTTTATTCCCGGTTGCTTTGCGCACGTCCTGTCTTGTTGATATGATTATACTCGTTACTACGGAGACATGTTAATACGCAGCTGTCAATCAATTCGGTGGGCGGGGGGACCGCACTCCTACGTCAAGTTGTGGTCAGTCTGAAAACCGCTCCAATTGGTCCACCGTTTTTATGTTGTTAAATTGAAAAAAAGGACTGGGTGTGTTTATATCACCCCAATATGACAGTCTATACACTATACCTACACATATGTCTGTCCAAACAGCTTGAAAAGTAGATTTTTCACCATAGGTGCCCTACTGTGAACTTAATTCATTTGAGTAAACGAAGCAATATGAGCACAGTAAAACCTGATAAATGAAGAGATCTCAAACCAACTGAGTACTGTAAAACCCAATAAGTTAAGGCAACTCAAACCGTTTGAGGAAACCAATTGCAACAAACCATTCAAGTACAAGTTCAAAAACTAATGTTAATAAGTAATGTGAACTTAATCCATTTGAGTAAACGAAGCAATTTAAGCACAGTAAAACCTGATAAATGAAGAGAACTCAAACCAACTAAGTATTGTGAAACCCAATAAGTTAAGGCAACTCAAACCGTTTGAGGAAACTGATTGCAACAAACCATTTAAGTTTTAAAACTAATACTAATGAGTACTGTGAACTTAATACATTTGAGTAAATGAAGCAATTTGAGCACAGTAAAACCCAATAAATGAAGAGAACTCAAACCAACTGCACTATAAAAAGGGATTATTTACTTAAAGCGAGTAAACCTATTGCCTTAAAAGAAACAAGCTGACTTTACAAAAATAATGTAAGTAAACCCATTGTAACTTGGAACTGTTAAGCTCACTTAATTTTTATTATTATGCATATTTTACTCATTTTTTTAATATAAAAGCACACTAATCACTTTTTCCAATACACATTTTTATATTTGTTTTTTCCAGCTTTTTCAGCAAAATGACAGTAACTAAAATAAATCTGCTCTTCCAGACTCCAGTGTGTCTTTTAACTTCAATACAGGCTATAATTGTATATTTTATAGACTTAATGAAGCACCAAATATGTAATATTGTAATAATTGCAGTAATTATTTGAAAACAGACATACTAAAATAGTCTAACACTGTAAAAAGGGATTAGTTGACTTTAAAAAAGTGAGTACAATTACCATAATTATAAAAATTCAACTTAACAGTTCCAAGTTACAATGGGTTTATGTACATTATTTTTGTAAAGTCAACTTGTTGCTTTTAAGGCAATTGGTTTACTCGCTTTAAGTAACTAATCACTTTTTACAGTGTGAGTACTGTAAAACCCAATAAGTTAAGGCAACTCAAACGGTTTGAGGAAACTGATTGCTACAAACCATTTGACAAAACTAATTACAAAACTAATCTATATGAGTACTGTAAACTTACTCCTGTTAAGTTGAAGTAATGAGGTATTTAATTAACTTATTACCTTATTACCCTGAGTTCAAAACTCTTTTCAAATGAGTAGAATTAACGTTCAGTAAATTTTCAGTTACCTACACTCATTTCATTTGATAAAGTTGACTGTTGGTTTTTACAGTGGACTAATTCTCACTAATAACTAGTTGCTTATTAACATGCTTATAATTAAGATATTGTCGGTTTAATACTTATAAACTACAAAATTATAAATGAATAACATTATACAAAATTATAAATTCTACATCCCTAATCCTACCCAATACCTAAACCTAACATCATAATGGAGACGCTGACAATGGAGTCCGGATCCAAACGCAGGTTTTTTTAACAGGATGGATAATGGCAAGCAATGGTCAATGGGCAAACAGATGTATACAAGCAAATCCAGAGTCGTGGTCATAATCAGATGGAAGGTCAAAAGGCAGGTAGCATACAGAAATAAACAATAAAACAAAGCAAGGGTCTAACACGGCAAAACAAGGCAAGGAAAACATGTCGTAATGTTAACTTTACAGATGAACAAGACTCAGCATTGATGTGTTACAGAGAGTTTATAGTCCGGGTAATGAATAAATTATGAGCTTTGTTCTTTGTGATTGTATATTAGATATTTATTTGTTTAGTTTTTAAGCAATATCATTTAAGCAAAGGTGCTGTTAACTTGAATATCAGTGACTGCAAATGTGCTAGTGATTTTATACAGCAACAAATAAAATGTTGATGCTGTGCGTTTTAGACACAGTGTTTTTATTTTATCTTTTTTTTTTTTTATTTCTGCAACCAACATTTTTCTAAATAAATGTGGAGCCGAACATTTGTGCATCTTCAACATTTGTGCATTTCTATACTCACAACCTGTGGTTAGAAGCCAAGCTTCCTCCCAATATTACATCATGGATGTAAATAGATCACGAACATAAGAAAAATAAGCATGCTAACATGCAGTAAGATCTATACAATTTCATTCAGTCTATATTCACATTTTCTTTTAAGTCTTCTGATGTTGATGTGAGAATTAAAGTCTGTGTGAAATCAAAATTTACTTGATTTCTTAACATGAATAATTCATGTTTAATCAAAAATTCAGTCAAATTCATGTTTATTTCTATAGCGCTTTTACAATGTAGATTGTGTCAAAGCAGCCTAACATAGAAGTTCTAGTAAATTGAAACTGTGTGAGTCTAGTTTTCAGAGTTGAAGTTCACTTTAGTTCAGTTCAGTGTGGTTTAATTTTCACTTTTGAAAATCCAAACACTGAAGAGCAAATCCATCAATGCGCAGCTCCACAAGTCCCAAACCAAGCAACAAAACTTCACCAATTGACAAAAGTGATGGAAAAAACTCGAGAGAAACCAGGCTCAGTTGGGCAATATTAACAATAATAACCAATCTAACCATAATCTTCAACTCTGGGATGGCAGTGCTACTCTGATGATGTTAGTTTGATGGCTTGGCTGAAATATGCTTAGCCACGCCCCTCCAAATATTAGTTTGCTAAAAGTGAAAGATGAGAGGAGGAGCATAGAAATAAAACCCTGCCCCTACTCAATATTCTGTTTTTCTGTTGGAAATACATTAACATACTAAATTACCAAAAGTCTGCAGCAAGGCTTTTATTTCAGTATGTTGATGTACTACCAACTGAAACTGAATATTGAGTAGTGGGCGGAGATTTCTTTTGCACATCATTCCTTCCTATTAAACTAAAGTTAATAGAGGGTATTAATATGCAGTTGTTATGGAAGCCTTTTGTAGCGAATTAACTTGCACAGATTAATTATATTCACCTTAGAAATAACAATGCAAGCTAGCTAAATAAACACTGCTCATTTTGAATCCTTGAGGGATGTAAAAAACATAATAAAGGGGTAAATAATGGGGAACAATAATAGTGAAGCGTCTTTAAATGATATGTCTGTTATATACAGCCATAATTAGCATAAAGTATGACTCCTTCTTGATGACATGTCAGTTTTAACTAATGTGGTTCAAAAGTGCAGCAGTTCAAGTAGCAGACATATAAAGTAGTTCAGTGGCTAGTTATGTCATTGTTTGGGAACTGCAGACCTGACTGAGATACTGATTCAATGATCTATTCTCGAAATTGATCACAGTTTGCGTACTATCCATAATAAATCATTTTCAAAAATAGAATTATTCATTACTTCATTCATTTTTAGGCTTAGTCCCTTTATTAATCAGGGGTCGCCACAACGGAATGAACCGCCAACTAATCCAGCATATGTTTTACGCAGCGGATGCCCTTCCAGCCACACTGGGAAACACCCATACACACCAATTTAGCTTATTCATTTAACCTATAGCGCATGTCTTTGGACTGTAGGGGAAACCCACACGAACACATGGAGAACATGCAAACTCCACATGAAAATGCCAATTGACCCAGCCGAGGCTAGAAACCACCGACCTTCTTGCTGTTATATTATCTTGTTATATTTAATTATTAATGACGGGCCTAAACCAAAAACCAGCAAAAACACACTCAACTAAATATTGATAAATTGTTATTATGCCCCAAATCAGAAAAAAACTGTTGAGAGATTATATTTTGTCCATAACACACACCCGTAGGTAAGAGGCAGCTTCAGTGGTGCAAATTGAGATGTACAGAAATGGATTAAAATATAATTACACACAGGCATTTTAAACTATACATTTTATTCAGATACTTGTATTTACATATTAATTACATAGTACTTTGTATCTAATAAAAACTAAATGTAATTATTCATTTTAATGTTAGCACCGTACATAGCAGTTGATGAAACTAAAGTTGAAGTGGGACTAATATTTTGAAATTCTGATTTATGTATTAGCATTTCTTTGTTTGTCCATTTAATGTTTCGGACATCATTTAATTCCATTATAACACACCTTTCTCATTATTCAGAATGTTGCTTGTTCATGTGGTTTGACAAATGAAAACTTGATTAATAAATATGTTTGGATTTTTTTTCCATCATCAATTTTTTTTTTTTTTGCTGAACTTTTGTGGATTATACAGTTATGCATTCTTACACAACACCAGCTTTTATGTCGAGAGCAAAAAAACTTCCATTACATATGTTGCAGGGTTAAAAAAGAACAATGCCCTATCATGCATTACAGCTCTGATAAAAGAAATGATCACTACCTAATAAGAAATCGCACCAGCATTTATCTGTGACCAAACAGTCCACCTTTCAGAAACAAGTCCGTTTTCCAACCTGCTGAACCATGGCAAGCAAAACAGATGTTTCATGTTCCCCATAGAAGCCAAGATTTGCATTGCAAATATGTAGCAGACTAGGGTGGAAGTGTCCCAAAGCAAGTCCCTCTTAAAAAAAAGTAAAGCATTAACCCAGCAAAATCAATGTAGTTTCCATCCAGAAACCTTTGTACATCACCCACACCCTCCATTCTTCCATTTTGAGCTGATTTATGAAAGAGAGAGAGAAACCTCTCGCATTTTTCTGACATTTAAACACAAGCATCAAGATAAAACTCTGACTAACAAACCAACAAAAAAAAAAAAAAATCAATTGTAGTTTGACACAAATGTGGACAAGATAAGAATAACTGAAGATTACACCTACAGTGCACAGAATTGTTTCTCTTTACTGTAGTAATAGTAGCAAGAAAACGTAATTGTTAACATTGACAGCAAAAAGACTGGGAATACAGTACACAGTTTACATTTTTAACTGTACAGGAAAGCTTTGTACTTTAAATATTGTGGACTGTTGCAAAAAGTAACAGTTTTCACATCGAAGATAAACAAATGAGCTTTATAATATCGAGTTTATAAAACTTCTTAAACTTGATCACTGTGTATTTAACAAAAACGTAGGCCTTAAAACCAAATGTATGATACATATATACATAAACAACTACAGCAGCAAGTCATAATATCCAAATAAATCATACTTACCCAAGTTTGGAGAAGAAATTTCAATGACCGCTTCGAAAACCTCCTGCTGCAATCAAACGAATTCTCATGATAGAAATAAATAAATAATACAGTATTGAGGAAAAAATCCCTCTATGATCAGTCTAGTTTCAATGTGGTCAGTTCCTCTATTCGCTAAGCACAAGGAAGTGAAGAGAACATTATGAGAATTAAAAAAAAATCCGGAAGCAAATTTATCTATGCAAAATCCCCAGGGAAGAGAGGGCGATGTGTGCAAAGTCCTGCTTAACTTTTGTGCCCTCGCGCCAGAGAAGAAATATCCCAAAAAAGCTACATATGGATGCATACGAAGCGATTATAAACGATGGGTGTTCAGGTTGAGGAAAGTCGCATGTTGCCATTTTCGACGTCATCGTGACATCACGACGTCCTTGACTCACTCTTTTGGTGTTTTAAATTCAGAAAGAGAATTTATTAATGACTTAAATGTATGATTCTACGTGCAAGCGGAATGCTATATTGTAGCGTTTTTAAGTAAACGTGCTTTTCAGATACAGTTTGAAACTGTGAAAATGAAAGCACCTGTTGTTGGCGGCTGGGCGCTGGCTGTGAGGGAATTTGGTCGAAAGTTATTTTAATACACCACGGTTTGTTATTTCATCACTCATGCTAGCAAGAAGCAGCTTTTGTGGCATGTAAATGTGGTATTTTTGAATTCTCCTGTTTTTCTTGTTTAGCGTCACCTTTCTAGTGTATTCCTGCTATTCATTTGCATTCAGAATGCAGGAAAGGTTAACAGACGAGAAGCTGTTGGGTTACATACTGTATATAACGTGTATGCAAAACTGCATTACATTATGGAAATCAATATAATATGCTCACTTTAAAATGGGTATGATTTATAAACTGATGAAACGAGCATGACTGAATGATATTTATAATATGCCCTGATGACCAGCAAGCAATAAACAATAATTTGCTAATACTTAATGAGACGCAAGTTTCCCAGTACTGGGTTGCAGAAGGGCATCCGCTGTGTAAAACATATGCTGAATAAGTGGGCGGTTCATTCCACTGTGGCGACCCCTAATGAATAAAGGGACAAAGCCAAAGGAAAATTAATAAATAAATGATAAGAAGATGCTTGCTGGGAAGTCAGGTAGGTCTGTATCTATCCGAGCAACAGTTTAAAGTTCATTACAGTGGTTGTCTACATTTTATCACTTTATTAATTTTTATGTTCTTTGATATTTCTGTGGGGCATCACGGTGGCGCAGTGGGTAGCATGATCGCCTCACAGCAAGAAGGTCACTGGTTCGAGCCTCGACTGGATCAGTTGGCATTTCTGTGTGGAGTTTACTTGTTCTTCCCGCGTTGGCTTGGGTTTCCTCCGGATGCTCTGGTTTCCCCCACAGTCAAAAGACATTCACCATAGGTGAACTGAATAAACTAAATTGGCTGTATTGTATGTGTGTGGATGCAAGAGTGTAAGGGTGTTTCCCATGTTGGGCTGCGGCTGGAAGGGCATCCGCTGCATAAAACATGCAGGATAAGTTGATGGTTCATTCCGTTGTGGCGACCCCGGAATAATAAAGTGACTAAGCCGAAATCAAAATGAATGAATGAATGTTTAAGAGTTAATTGTGACTAGGAGAACTTAAGAGAATCTCAAAAAACAAAACTTTGTTTTAGATTTTAATTCAAAGAAATGCACATGTACAAATGTACACTTCGGCAGGTATTTTTGGGATCAAACAACCAATTTGAATACATTTAATTTTCCATTTCATAAATAAATCTAAAGCCCTAAAATACTGAAGCAGGGGAGGGAGAAATATTACATTTCTTCTCAGAACTGCCAGAATGTAAGTCATACATTCAGGCATTTAAACTCAGAATTCAGATTTTCCCCCATGCAACTCCACGTTAACATCTTGTAATTTCGATTTTTTCCCCCTCAGAATTGTGTTTTACATATTACATTTCTGAGTTTATATCTCTTAATTCTTTATTCTGCACTATAAAAAATAAACCGTAAATTTTACGGTAAAAAAAACGGCAGCTGTGGTTGCCAGAACTTTACTGTAAAAATACGATAGCAACGTTATTGGTTTTGCAGGATTGCACCCACTGCACTGTACATTTTAAGACTTCATTTATTGTTGTTTTTAATGGTTTATAACTGGCTAATTAACATATTTCTGACATCAAATCCATCAAATTCCAGGGTTTACATTGTAATATTTACAGTTCATTACCATATTTTTTACAGCTCAGAAATGTCTAATTAAAGGTTTATGTTGTAATATTTACAATTCATTACCATCTTTTTTACAGTTCAGAACTGTCTAATAAAAAGTTTGTTGTAATATATACGATTTATTACAATCTTTTTAACAGCTCAGAACTGTCTAATTAAAACGTTTATCTTGTAATATTTACAGTTCATTACCATCTTTTTACAGCTCAGAACTGTCTAATTAAAGGTTTATGTTGTAATATTTACAATTCATTACCATCTGTTTTACAGTTCAGAACTGTCTAATAAAAGGTTTGTTGTAATATATACGATTCATTACAATCTTTTTTTACAGCTCAGAACTGTCTAATTAACGGTTTATCTTGTAATATTTACAGCTCGTTACCATCTTTTTACTGCTCAAAACTGTCTAATTAACGGTTTAGCTTGTAATATTTACAGTTCATTACCATCTTTTTTACAGCTCAGAACTGTTTAATTAAAAGTTTATGTTGTAATATTTACAATTCATTACCATCTTTTTTACAGCTCAGAACTGTCTAATTTAAGTTTAAATTGTTTATATTGTAATAATCATGGTTCATGTTGCAGAAACAGGCTTCCATATTAAATACTGTTTAAATGGTTTAAGAAGTTGATGTAGTTTTATATAAGTGAAATATCACAAACAAAAAGGTCAGAAAAAAGTTGAATTAGATTTTTTTTGTCGTGCTAAAATGAAGGGGATTACTAGATTTCTTTTGTTTTTACGTGACAGCAGCCTCTTAGGAATGCCCACTTGGTGATAATAATATAAAAAAAATGCTGAAAAGCAAAGTGAAAGCAAAAAACTCCAGCTATACTAGCAAATAATAAACCGTTATTGCATTTTTACAAGGTGAGGCTTGTGGGAAATCATGTCGGCCAAACAACATCTATCAAAGGTACAGGTTAAAGTTCATTACACCAGTTGCCTACTTATCATTTATTATGTCCTTTAATGTCTCTGTGGTGTTGTTTCTAACAGAACTTAAAGTATCCAAAAGACACAAGCCCATACGTCTCTTTGACATTTGCATTTTAGAAAAACACTTTTAAGTGTTTAATTTGGCAGGTGGTTCAAAAAATCCATAAGAAAACATGTTTTAATTTTTCATTTAATAGATGAATTTTCCAATTTACAGTACTTTAATACATTAAATTCATCAGTCAAGTCAAAATGCAACCACATATAACATTACAGACGCATATTGTCTATACTTAGTGTTAGCCAGCAGCATTCAACAGAATGTCTTTGTGTGATCATTTTAATCATCCACACAGAAAGCAGGAAACCAGCTCCCGGATTTTGCATATTAACATTAAAACTAGACTGTAAAAATAAGTGATAAGTGGTTCCTGACAGTGTTTTTCTTCAATATCTCTATTAGTGTAAATAAATAATCCAAACCAAACGCAGAAAACAAATACTGCTGGTTCGAGCTTCATCATTTTCTTCTTCATCACTGATCCTCATCCTCCTCGGGTTCCCGGAGGCCTTGACTGTGCAGGGTTTTCCCTGTCATTTCCATCATGGCTTGTACTTCCGGATCAACATCTAGAATGCTTTTCTTCTTCTCATCCTGAACACAAAACATTTAGTATGATTATTTTTGTCCTTTTCAGAATCAAAATGAAAATTCAGAATTCAGCATATTATAACAGACCCCTTCTTGTTCTTCAGGTAACTTCCCGACGCCCCACACCTCCAGAGTGTCCAGTTTGAAGTCCTCGTCTGCTGAGAGCTGAGGACTGCCATATGTGGTGCAGCGTGGTCGAGCTCTACTGTGACCATGTCCAAAATCATAGTCCAGCCACAAGCCAAAATAACCATGCTGACCACCCATACCCTAAAAAAACAGAGAGGTAAGTTACTATGTGGTTTTGTATTACTTCATAGTGTTGTGGGGCCCTAAAATATGCAAGCTTGTTTCTGTCATAGATTTAAAAAACATAATATAATACTTAATTTCTCATTTCAGAATTTTAATAATAATTATAATAATCCCTTACATTTATATAGCACTTTTCTAGACACTCAAAGCACTTTACACATTTTTGGGGGGAATCTCCTCATCCACCACCAGAGTGCAGCATCCACCTGGATGACACTACGGCAACCATATAGTGCCAGACCACACACCAGCTGATTGGTGGAGAGGAGACAGAGTGATGAAGGCAATTATGATATGGGGATGGTTAGGAGGCCATAATGGACAGAGGCCAGTGGGCAAATTTGGCCAGGATGCCAGGGTTAAAACCCTACATCCTGGGATTTTTAATGACCACAGAGAGTCAGGACCTCAGTTTAAAGACTTATCCGAAAGATGGCACTCACTGAGCAGTCCCCTTCACTATACTGGGGCATTAGGACCCACACAGACCGCATGTTGAGTGCCCCCTGCTGGCCTCACTAACACCACTTCCGGCAGCAACCTAACTTTCCCATGAGGTCTCCCATCCAGGTACTGACTGGGCGCAGCCCTGCATAGCTTCAGTGGGCGACCATGTGAGAGTTACAGAGAACTAGCTGGCAACTTTACTTATATATATATGTATGTATGTATGTATGGGAATTGTGACTTTGATTCTCACAATTTTGACTCAGAAGTACACAAATTGAGACAGAAGTACGAGACATAAACTCAAAACTCTGATTTTTTCCCCAGGTTTAATTCTGAGGTTCAATTTTTCAGGTTCATTTTTCCCCAGTTCAATTCTGAACTGTTTTCCTCAGAATCATGAAAGGCGTAGTTCACCCAAAATGAGAATTCTGCCATCACTTACTCACCCTTGACTTCTTTGTTGCAAACAAAAGAAGATAATTTGAAGAATGCTGGAAACCTGTAACCACTTTCATAGTATTTATTTTTCCTACTATGGATGTCAATGGTTACAAGTTTCCAACGTTCTTCAAAATATCTTATTTTGTGTTCAGAAAAACAAAAAGTCCAGGGTGAGTAAATGATGGCAACATTTGTATTTCTGGGTGAACTAATCCTTGAATTTAAATCTTGCAATTCGGAAATAGTATCTCACAGTTCACTTGTTTTTTTATTCTGTGGAGGAAGCAGTTTTCCATTTTAAACACCATTTCACCATTTCCATTTTAAACAAAATTCATCTTCAGAGATGAGACCTTTTATCAATAGTTACATTTTAAATAAGTGGCAAGAGGAGTGGGATGAATTGGAAAAATGTATGAAATACAACCTGGAATCTCAAACAGAGTTTTAAGACATTTTAAGACTAGATTTGAACTCATGCCCTTTTTGCTTAAAGATGAAGACCCTACTCAATGTTTGTACTGCACAACTCCCCTTACTGTAAATCACATTTTACTGAATTGCCCTGCTTTCAATGATTCCAAAAGACTTTTTTTTAATGAAATGAACTCTCTTAAGGACATTTTTAACAAAGTGACATAAAACATATACTGGATAAAGCTGGCAGTTCGATCCACTGTGGCGACCCCTGATTAGAAAATGGACTTAGCCAAAAAGAAAATGAAAGAACATTACATTACTGGCAACAAACAAAAGTTGTGATAGTCATTTTTCCACCTGAATAGAAATGACAAGAAAAAACTATTATTTTTCAGTATTTTGTCCTTTTTATGGTCACATATAGATGTCTTTAGTCCATGTTTGTTCATATTTTAGTCAAACTTTAGCAGAGTTGGTTTTGGAAGTGGTTTTCAGGGGTCTTTTTCATTAACACTATGGTTCAAACGCCAGCATTCACACCTTTTTAAATGATTCACACTAAAGCTGCAGATTGCGAGTATGCTAAATACAATGCTGTGCTTTTTACATTTATGTTTTATTTAATCTAAGAGGTCAACTGTGATGTATCAGAGATTTAATCAAACCAAACCTGCAAAGTCTAAACACACCTTAGAATAACATTCTATTTTGAATGTCTGCAGCAGGTGTTTTGTATGGATCACAAGTGCCCAAACTGGCAGTTTGTTCACACAAAAATTGTTGTGGTTTGACTGAAACCGATGGAAAGTTGACAGGCCTGTACTGCAGTTGTTGTGCACAGTTGTGACTTGCGCTAGTCACATGACTGAAAACTATGAACTAGAATGGAGCAGAAATAGATTCCTGCCATTGCTAGTGAGAGGTCATCACAGAAGTACATAGTCTTATAAAGGATATATCATTGAAAAGGGGAGGAATTTGATTTAAGATTATAAGAACACTTGAATTTAAATAATAATCATAATACAATCAAAACTAACGATGAACACAGATATAGTGCTGTGATGTTTGCTGATTTTTTTGCATATTTTTAAGGCTTGATTCAGATCATCAGACTTATTGTAAGAATACACAAACATAACCTGAAATACAATGAAAATGCCGTTTTTAAAATATGATTTCATTTATCAAGGGGGAAAAGCTGTCGATCAATTATGACCTCCAGGGCCTGAAGATGTAAAACAGCCCCAGACAGTCACACTGTTTTGATCGAACCATTCATTCTGAACAGCACCGGCAAATCCTGAATACAAGCCATCAAGCTGACTTCAGCTATACAGCAGGTGAGTGATCTAAAACACACCAGGAAGTCCACCTATGAATGGCTCAAAAAAAAAAAAACTAAAAAAACACTGAGGGCTGGTCAAAGTTTGGACTAAATGAGCCGGAAGTCCCTGTGACTTTTATTTCAGTATGTTGATGTACATTTAACTGGATTGGAATATTGAGAGGGCGGGGCTTTCTATTGCGCATCATTCCCTCATAGCAAACTAATGGTTGTTGCTAGAAGGGATACAGCTGCAGCCAGAAGTTAATGAGAATTATTTATTAAATTATCCATTCATTGTATTTTATTAACGCGTACCCCAACCCTCACAGTAATGTAAAAACACTAATTATACAGAGTGTTAATTATAATAATTAATTCACAGATTAATTATTCACCTTAAAAATAACAATGTGAAGTAGCAAAATAAAAATTGTACATTTTAATTTCAAGTGGACGTTATTAGGTTTAGGGGGCAATTACTTTTTCACAAGGCAGGTTTTGACAGCTTGACATGGTGGCTCAGTGGTTAGCACTGTTGCCTCACAGCAAGAAGGTTGCTGGTTCAAGTCTCGAATGGAGCAGTTGGCATTTCTGTGTGGAGTTTGCATGTTCTCCCTGTGTTCTGGTGCTACGGTTTCCCCCATAGTCCAAAGACATGGGCTATAGGTGAATTGGATGAACTAAATTGGCCGTATTGTACGAGTGTGTGTGTGATTGAGAGAGTGTATGGGTGTTTCCCAATGTTGGATTGCAGCTAGAAGGGCTTCCGCTACATAAAGCATTTGCTGGAATAGATGCAGTTTACTTCACTGTGGGGACCTCATATGTGAGAAGTGACTAAGTCGAAGGAAAATGAATGAGTAAATCTTGAAGAATTTTTGGGAGTACTTAATTTAGGGTAAACTTTTGCTTCAACATCGATCTTACCAAGCCATTCGGCATAGTCTGCTGGCCCTGGTTCAAGTACATGTAATGATCGTTATAGCCTGTGCAGGTGAACACTCTCATGTAGGGGAAAACCGAGAAGAGGAAACATCTGGAATCTCCTATAGAAAAAAAAGAACAAAAGTGAAGTTATGTTTATATAAATGCAATGCTTTTTCACTAATATATATGAGTGTGTGTGCGTGCGTGTGTGTGTGTAATATTTTGTGTGCAGGTAGCAATATAGTCAAAAGGATTTTCATTCACACAGATCTGAGAATGCGAAAAATGAACACACTGTATTATGCATGCCAGGCTGGTAGTTGGCGATGTTACTTCATAATGAAAAAAACATTTCACACATGCTCATAAAAGTCATTGTTGCTTTGGTTAAGTTCTTGTTTGTGCTTGTAAAATTAACATGTCTGAAAAATAATGTGTGTGACGTCACTGTTTTACAAAACCAGTAAGTTGAATTTTCTTAAATATGCTCTCTGAGACAACTTCCGATAATCCCCCCCAAAAAAATGCTGTTTTCATTAAAATAATAGCTTCAAATTTTACAATTTTAAAGGCTTGATTGTAATTTTCAAACCTACCCTGAAACTGAGGTTTGACCTCCCAGCTTTGTGATGTGAAGCCCCCGAAGATGTGCCCTTTGGTGTCCTTTACCAACAAGACAGTAGGACCCCGACTTTTGCAGCTCCCCAACAGTCGGGTAAAGCTTTCTCCGTGCATGTTTGTGGAAAATAACATCCTCCAGGGGGCGCTGTGTCCCTCAGGCAGCAGAGGGGACAGGAACATCAGGAGAGGCAGACTCAAGACACAGCGGAGGTCAGTCCAGGGAGCAAACTGACACGGCGGTAACAGAGTCGGTGGAGGACGAGAGGGCAAAACAACACCTAGTCCTTCACCAATCAGGAGCTCTAAAAACATGGCCATCATTGGGATCCGGAACAGCCAGTCTTCCAGACAAGCAATGTCACAGGTATTCTGATCTATAGAAGCGACAAGAAGTAAAGTTCTATATGGTCAGGAAACGGTTCAAACTGTAGTTCTGCCAAAAAACTAAAAAGGTTATCAGTTTGATGGTGAAAAACTGTACACTACCTGACAAAAGTCTTGTTGCCTATCCAAGTTTTGGAAACAACAAATAATACCTTCACTTCTAGTTGATCGTTTGGTATCAGAAGCTTTTATGAAAGACAAAGGCCTTTAGATTACACTTATTTTACCACAATAAAATATGATCATGCCTTGATTTTTAATGATTTAATTAGGACAGTAAGGTCTGACTTTGCTTAGACAAAAGTCTTGTCACTTAACAGAAATGATGTCCAGTATGGAATATAAAGTCATGGTGCAGTGGAAACAGAATTAATATTGTGTATGACTTCAATAAGCTTAGAGGACTGCATCCATACATCTCTGGAATGATTCAAATAACTTATTAATAAAGTAATCTGGAATAGCAAAGAAAGCGTTATTGTAGGACTCCCAGAGTTCATTCAAGATTATTTGGATTTGTCTTCAATGCCCGCTTCATCTTACCCCAGACATGCTCAATAATGTTCATGCCTGGTGACCGGGCTGGCCAATCCTGGCGCACCTTGACCTTCATTGCTTTGAGGAACTTTGATGTGGAGGCTGAAGTATAAGAAGGAGCGCTATCCTGCTGAAGAATTTGCTCTCTCCTGTGGTTTGTAATGTAATGGGCAGCACAAATGTCTTGATACCTCAGGCTGTTGATGTTGCCATCCACTCTGCAGATCTCTCTCACACGCCCCCATACTGAATGTAACCCAAACCATGTTTGTTCCTTCACCAAACTTGACTGATTTCTATAAGAATCTTAGGTCCATGCGGGTTCCAATAGGTCTTCTGCAGTATATGTAATGATTGGGATGCAGCTCAACAGATGATTCATTGGAAAAATCTACCTTCTGCCACTTTTCCAAATGATCAACTAGAAGTCAAGTTATTATCTGTTGCTCTTACAACTGATATACAACTTTTGCTTTTACAACTTAATATATATATATATATATATATATATAAAGCATGTAAAAAAATTAATTTCTAACAAAAAAAATACAAAATATGAAAAATATTCACAAAATACAAAATAATCACAAAAATAATACAAATATTATTAAATAAAAATAACAATTTATCATTCAAATAAAATAATACACAAACAATTCTTTAAGGACAGATATATCCAATTTATTTCATGTTAATCAATCATTCATTCATTCATTTTTTTTCGGCTTAGTCCCTTTATTAACCCAGGGTCGCCACAGCGGAATGAACCGCCAACTTATCCAGCATGTTTTTACGCAGCCGCAACCCATCACCGGTAAACACCCACACATTATTATCCACACACATACACTACGGACAATTTAGCTTGCCCAATTCACCTGAACTTTTTCTTTGGACTTATGGGGGAAACCAGAGCACCCGGAGGAAACCCATGGCAACGCAGGGAGAACATGCAAACTCCACACAGAAATGCCAACTGACCCAGCCGAGGCTCGAACCAGCGACCTTCTTGCTGTGAGAAGACAGCACTACCTACTGCGTCACCGTGTCTATTATAAAAAAAGCATTTACTTTAATACTGATATTACCAACCTGAAGGTTTTAATTCAGAGGTCAGCTGTTCGGCCAGCAGTTTAACACCTTGAGCACCATCACCCATCCGTTCTGGTTTCCAAGCTCTCAGATGCCCCCTGTGGGCGAGAGTCTGTACTGCAGCAGAAACCAGGTCTTCCATAAACTATTAAACAAACAAATAAACAACCATATTAAGAACTAATTAGAAGTTAGAATGATTTTAAATATGTATTTGAAATGCTTCACTGTTAAACTGAAATTAGTCATTCATTCATTCATTTACTTTTCGGCTTAGTCCCTTTATTAATCCGGGGTGGCCACAGCGGAATGAACCGCCAACTTATCCAGCACATGTTTTACGCAGCGGATGCCCTTCCAGCTGCAACCCATCCCTGGGAAACATCCATACACACTCATTCACACACATACACTACGGACAATTTTAGCACACCCAATTCACCTGTACTGCATGTCTTTGGACTGTGGGGGAAACCGGAGCACCCGGAGGAAACCCACGCGGACGCAGGGAGAACATGCAAACTCCACACAGAAACGCCAACTGGCCCAGCCGTGGCTCGAACCAGCGACCTTCTTGCTGTGAGGCGACAGCACTACCTACTGCTCCGCCTTATTTAATAGTGTCATTGCTAAATATTTAACATTTTACTGGAAAATAAAATAAAATATTAGATAGAAAAATCTGTTTAATTCTGAAATAAATAAATGAACATAATAGTTCTTTAATTATTTAATGATGTTTATTTATTTCAGAATTGAATTTAGAAATTTGAATTTACTATTGTTTTATTTTAATTTATATTTTATTTTAGTATCAAAGTAAAAGCTATTTAGAAATGTATAAATAAATAAATCTGACAAAAGCACACAATAAAAGTATTACAACCATTCTAAACTAAAATAAAAAATACAATATACATAATATATCTTAAAATAGTAAATAAATAATAACAACGAAATAACAAATATTCCTTTAATATGTATATACTGATTAGTTATATAGATTTTATGGCTACTTACACCTCTGATCTGCTCAGTTGTGGTAACTGTAGCCTTTGCACCCTCCGCCATTGCCAGGACCAGCGGCGCTCGTTCTTCTGCAGTTCCTCTGAGAATATCTGCCAGGAAAATGAGCAGCTGCTCGCGACTCACTCCGTCACCAGGGGGCAGTGGCACTCCTGGGTCAATGCTGTGGAGACCCTGGAACACTCGCTTTATCATTGATTCTGAGGCCATCTTTCCCATGGTCATCTAAAAAAACAGAAAAGGTCATATCGATGTGTCTGAAGGACTGCCAATGATATCCAAGTTGCAAATGGTAAGATTTTGACGAACCTGAATCCATTCATCAGTCATTCATCAATTAAAGTACGTTTTTTAAGCAGATGCTTTTTTATTAGATAGTCTGCAATACTGTTCAGCATTCATACAAATAACATCAGTCAGCTTTTTAATGGTTTTCTAATTACTACTTATAATAAGCACTTTGATGGGGAAGTAATTATGTGGTAGACTTGGCAATACTGCATGGAATGTGGTAAATCAGGAACTATTACAGCTTTTAATAATAACTTGAATATATAGTCATTCATTCATTTTCTTGTCGGCTTAGTCCCTTTATTAATCCGGGGTCGCCACAGCGGAATGAACCGCCAACTTATCCAGCATGATTTTACATAGCGGATGCCCTTCCAGCTGCAACCCATCTCTGAAACATCCACACTCATACACTACGGACAATTTTAGCTTACCCAATTCACCTGTACCGCATGTCTTTTGCCCACGTGAAACCCACGTGAACACAGGGAGAACATGTAAACTCCACACAGAAACGCCAACTGAATCAGCCGAGGTTCGAACCTGTGACCTTCTTTGCTGTGAGGCGACAGCGCTACATACTGCGCCACTGCATCGCCCTTGAATATATATATATATTAATTTGTTGTTTTCATTTTACTTTAATCACTTAGTTGTTTTTGTAAAAAAAAAAAAAGAATTCTCTTAAATTTCCCACAGCTCTTAGTAAGCCGGTTCAAGCAGATTTGTGAATTTTCATTGCCAATCCTAGCCAATCGTAATCATTTGTATTGGTTCAAGTTGGAATTTCTACAACCAGTGCAGAGCCCTGGGGATCAGAGAGGAGTTGACTTTTACCTCCCCTGAGGTTTCTCATTTTTAGCTATTTTATTTAAAGACAAGAGGTTTGTGTAGTTTGGTCTTCTCATCAACTTTCAATTATCATTTAATACTAAAGTGATTTTAGATTAGAAATCACATTAAATGAAATAATAACTGATTAACAATAAAAATAAGTTTTGTGTTAAAAAAAATTTGATATGAGTGGAATTTTTGTACGACTATTATTACACTCAAGGACATTTTAGTGGGTGTCTCCTGAAAATAAATATAAAGGAGTATTAAAGGATTATCGTTATTTTAAGTCAGTAATATACATAGGTAGAGTCATCATTATGTAAAGTTATGTATTTGATTATGTATCACTGCTCTGGGTGTTTGTCCATGGTGGGTGGGTGTGGGTGTGTGTGTGTGTGTGTGTGTGTGTGTGTGTGTGTGTGTGTGTGTGCGCGCACTTGGATGGGTTAAATACAGAGCACAAGTTCACAAATATGGGTCACCATACTTAGCCACATGTCATGACTTTCACTTTCACTAAAATGACATATTATGTATTGATAATGTAAAATTTTATGTAAAGTGCTTTGAAAAAGCAACTACAAAATGAGTGTATTATTATTATTATTATTATTATTATTATCACCATCATCATTATTACAGGAAAAAGATAAATATTCAGTTTGGTTTTAATTATTTTGGTACTTTGTTAAACTAAATAAAAATTAAAAATAGCTTTGCAGCTAGATTAAATTAAATAGCATTTCCTCCCCGTTCATTTTATTTTACATAACATTTATTTTATCGTATGTTTTTATATTTCATTAGCTATAATATAGTATACATAACCATACGGGCTTCGGCAATAATAATAATATTATTCGGCAATAATACTGCTGTAACTACATTATACTAATGACCTACATTACATTCGAAGTCTAACAGATCCCGCTGCTCACCTTCAGCATGTCTAAGGATAAACCCTTGCTTGTTTTTCCAGCTGAAGCAGAGGATCTTGCTCCATGAAGTCTGTCAAATGTCCCCTCAATAGCGGGTCTCTCATCCGGACGAAAACGAGCCAGTCGCTTCTGCGCTACAACACTGTCGCCGTTCCCCATCACTCTGGAGGAAAATCTACGATTAATGTAAGATTATATGAGATAAATGGTCTGAATGTCATAGGCACAGAAATGCATAAAATGCATGCTTGGCTTCGTCAGCCGACTGAAACGAGCTCTCATGGAAAACTGTAAGATACAGTGCACGTTTGAATAGTGAAAGACAGAAGTGGGATTTTCAGACCTGGTCAGTGGTTTAGTTTGACATTTCGACTTTATGTACGATGTAAACAACACACACACGAAACTACTTCCTGGTTCTGCACCGCTTCACGTGCAAAGGACCAATAAACGGAGAGAACTTCAAACCACGCCGCGATTGGCTGGATCCGATATGCGTCATGCGCAGATTGGTGGTAGTTTACCTGAGGGCAAATTAGTTGCAATTTGTATCAAGAATAAAGCATAATATTACATTTACCAGTCTTAAAATGGGAACAACGTTGCTACGTTTTATCTTAATTTTGTATAATATTATAAATGTAAACGTGCAAACGTGTTACTTTATATGCAAAATGGTGTCTTATTATACAGAAAAGTATTTGCCTTGCTGTTTTGAAGAATCAGGATTTTCAGAGGCTTTAGTTCACAGTGAAATGCTTGATGAAAAGCAGAATTAAAAATAATAAATAATTTGAATAATACAATTAGATTTAGATAATCATATGTTGTATCAGTAAGCACATTAGCATAAAAGTAACAAACTAAACTTAATTTTAAAAATATAATAATAAAACTACACAAATGCGATTAAATGGTTGTAATTCATTCATTCATTCATTTTATTTTTGGCTTAGTCCCTTTAATAATCTGGGGTCGCCACAGCGGAATGTACCGCCAACTTATCCAGCACATGTTTTACGCATGCCCTTCCAGCCGCAACCCAGCACTGGGAAAATGGTTGTAATGTAAAGTGTAAAATAAGTGATTAATTTAATAAATTGTGTAAATAAATATATAAATGCAGTATTCTAATGAGTGAAAAGAAATGTAATATTGTTGAATAGCCTAATAGAATTGAAATATTTCCAAATACATTTGTAATATAATTTAATTAGATATTATGCCTTAATTTAGTATTATATAATTAATATATATATATATATATATAAAAATTATTATATATATTCATTCGGCCTAGTCCCTTTATTTATCACAGCGGAATGAACCGCCAACAGTGTATATTTTACACAGCGGGCAACCTAGTACTGGGTTGCATACACACTCATTCACACACGCTCATACACTATGACCAATTTAATTTATTCAAATTAATGCCAACTGACCCAGCCGGGGCTCGAACCAGTGATCTTCTTGCTGTGAGGTGACAGTGCTAACCACTGAGCCACCGTGTCACCCCAAATATATATATATATACAGTGCTCAGCGTAATTGAGTACACCCCATTTTGAAAATTCTTTCATTAATTTTCTTTTCAGCTTAGTCCCTTTAATAATCTGGGGTCGCCACAGCGGAATGGACCTCCAACTTATCTAGCATATGTTTTATGCAGCGAATGCCCTTCCAGCTGCAACCCATCACTGGGAAACACCCATACACACTAAATTCACACACATACACTATGACCAATTTTAGCTTACCCAATTCACATATAGCGCATGTCTTTGGACTGTGGGGGAAACCGTAGCACCGAACACGGGGAGAACATGCAGACTCCACACAGAAATGGCAACTGACCCAGCCGAGGCTCAAACCAGCGACTTTGCTGTGAGGCGATCGTGCTACCCATTTTGAAAATGATCCATTTCTCAGTGAATATAGGCAATGTATTTTGGTGCATTTATACAAAACAGATTTATTAAACAGATATATTCATTCGGGCAACGCAGTGGCGCAGTAGGTAGTGCTGTTGCCTCACAGCAAGAACGTCGCTGGGTCGCAGGTTCGAACCTCGGCTGGGCTGGGTCAGTTGGCGTTTCTGTGTGGAGTTTGCATGTTCTCCCTGCGTTCGCGTGGGTTTCCTCCGGGTGCTCCGGTTTCCCCCACAGTCCAAAGACATGCAGTACAGGTGAATTGGGTAAGCTAAATTGTCCGTAGTGTATGAGTGTGAATGTGTGTGTGGAAATTCCCAGAGATGGGTTGCGGCTGGAAGGGCATCCGCTGCGTAAAATCGTGCTGGATAAGTTGGTGGTTCATTCCACTGTGGCGACCCCGCAAGGGACAAAGCCGACAAGAAAATGAATGAATGAATGAGATATATTCATTCATTCATTTTCTTGTCGGCTTAGTCCCTTTATTAATCTGGGGTCGCCACAGCGGAATGAACCACCAACTTACCCAGCATATTTTTACACAGCGGATGCCCTTCCAGCCGCAACCCATCTCTGGGAAACATCCATACACTCATCCACACTCATACACTACGGACAATTTAGTCTACCCAATTCACCTGTACCACATGTCTTTGGACTGGAGGAAATGCAAACACAGGGAGAACATGCAAACTCCACACAGAAACGCCAACTGACCCAGCCGAGGTTCGAACCTGCGACCCAGCAACCTTCTTGCTGTGAGGCGACAGCACTACCTACTGCACCACTGTGTTGCACTATTAAACAAATGTATTAAAATAATATTTTAGTCACCAAATATATTTAGAAATTGAAAGATAATACAATTAAATTCAAGCTAAATATTGCAAAAATACTTTTAATTTTCAAGTAAATTTTTCCTTTTTTCTTCTTCTCTTGATTTTTCCTCTTTTTTAAATTTGTATTTAATATTTTTCTCTAACATATAAATTTGGCTGTACTAGTTTTTAGACAATTATCTTAAGTTATTTTGTTAGATAAGTTCCAGATTTGGCTTCAGAACTGACTAATCTAATGTATATGCACAAATATAATATTGTATAGCTTCCTATTAAAAAAATAAAGTGAAAAGATACATTTGTGAGGGGTGTACTTATATATGCTGAGCACTGTATTTAAAATGTAACACATAAAAGAGTAATAATTTAGCATAACAGAAACAGAAAATATTTCCCAATAATATTTCACACATAATTTCCACAGTATAAATTTGTTCTTTGCATATAAAGCTGACTTTTAAATATTATAATGGTCCTCTAGGTAGTTTTAAATCTTGTTTATCCTTGTGAAAGTAGTGTCTGTTGTTGATCAGAAGAGGGCAGACTAATCCAGCTATTTGAACCATCAGTTTTGTCTGTTCGTGAGGCTTTACTGAGCTTTCTCAGCAGGCGATGAAAAACGCCTTTTAAGGGCATGAGATTGATGTGAGATCTGGGCGTGATGCCCGCTGACGCTCAGCACTCTTACCAGAAGTTTTAAAAGAAGCCGTTTAAGGACATTTCCGTATCTGCAAGTGAGAGTGCACAAATGAATAGTCAAATAGTCAAATTAGACGGTCTACAGGAGGGAATTGTATCCACTTGGATACGACGAAAAACAGAAAGAAAGGCTTTAGTTTGCGATGAATGAATCTCTAAACCTCACGGCAACTAAGATGCACCTTCCACTGCGCATGCGCGTCAGTCATCCGCCCAGCATAGAGGCTTGCTGATCTCTGTGCCAGTGCTTAGGATCCGCTACCACTGAGTGGATTCATTACTTCTCTCAAGCCTGTGGAAAGAGATCAATTACAGTATTAAATGCACATATACTCACATATTACCGTGGTATAACCTTATATTCACTTCAGGTGTTATACTGAGCTAATGATCTCCAATACCTTCCCTGCTACAATTACGAAAAGTAGGCTTTCGCTACTAATAAAACCTAAAAAACACACACAAATTAAGTATTTTTTGTGTACAGTTTTATCTATGGTGTTTTGTAGTATAACTGTGGATATACAAATAATAATAATCACGAATCAGATACTACTCATTTTCAGGGTATCTGGAGGGTCTTAAAATGTCTTAAATTTCAAAAACAAAATTTTAGGTCTTAAAAAGTCTTAAATCCACTAAAATAGTGTTGTAGGTCTTAAATCATTTTAAACAGGTCTTAATTTTCCATGTAAAGCTATACCCAATTGGTCCAACACCCATTTAATCACTAACAATATATTTCAATAAAAGTTTTAAGAAACAATTATTTTTTAACTCTATTTACTTATTTATATGCTTTAATGATCTTCCTTACAATAACATTTGTTTTAATGTTTTTTTAACGTTTTAACTTGACCATAAATTCTTTTTAGTGTTTAGCCTTGTGTAAGTCTGAAATTTCATTCATTATGTGCTTAAAATGATCTTTAAAAGATCTTAAAAAGTCTTAAATTTGACTCGATAAAACCTGTAGAAACCCTGATTTTTCAGAATGTTAAACTGTTTTAATTTCATTTATACATCATTTAACGTTTATTAAACCATATTTTTTTGTGACTGGTCTCTGTAATGTATGTTATTTGCAGACATCTGGTCTCCATGATGAAGCATAAATCGACCAAAACTCCGCGTAGGCCTCCTAGATGCAGTGGTTTTCATGCAGAGATATAGGACTACATCTTTAAAATTAAAAAAAGCCTCAAAATGGTTAACAGTGGGCTATTAAATATAAACCGACATAATTTCAGCATAATTGATGAGCTTTTAAAATGATTTATAAATGCCCTCCTAACAATTGATTTTTCAATATTTGAAACAATGTCAAAAATGGCATCATTACTTCATGTGAGTTTTCTTTAAGTCAGTGGTCTCAAACTCAATTCCTAGAGGGCCACCGCTCTGCAGATTTTAGCTCCAACCACCTCCAAAGCACACCTGCTTAGTAGTTTCTTGTAGTCTTTGATTAGTTGGATTAGTTGTTTGATTAGGGTTGGAGCAAAACTGTGCAGAGCTGCGGCCCTCCAGGAATTGAGTTTGAGAATATAATAGATTTGTTGGCGCAATAGCCTAGTGGTTAAGTGTGCTGACATATAGCACCATGGTGCTTATGGTAACCCAAGTTCCATTGCCAGCTTGAAGTCCTATGCCGATCCTTTCCCTCTCTCTGCTCCAAATGTCAGTCCTCCACTATCCTATCTCAATAAAAGGTGAAAAACCCTTAAAAAAAATAATAAATATAATAGATTGTGTAAACTCTGTGCTGACAAATATGGAAAACTCTGAGACCCTACAAATATTGTGGTAAAGTTAGTTTATATGCGCACACCCAGACTTTCCTCCCTAATAATATAATTTCAGAAAAGTATTATTTGCAAATTCCGAATAGTGAAATCATGTTAACAGCCAATGAATATCAAAGTACATCATTGTTCACAGCCAAATAAATAGTGCTAATGTTGTATTGAAGTCATACTTACATGTGATTTCAGACCCAATATTTAAAGTACCATGGTAAACAATATAAGGAGCATGTCACAAGTTGTCACTGAAGGAATGTTTCAATTCAATTCAATTCATCTTTATTTGTATAGCGCTTATACAATGTAGATTGTGTCAAAGCAGCTTCACATGGAAGATTATAGTGAATTGAAACAGAGTCAGTTCAGTTTTCAGAGATTAAGTTTAGTTCACTTTAGCTCAGTTTAATGTGGGATAATAATCACTACTGAGAGTCCAAACACTGAATAGCAATCCATCGATGCGCAGCTCTACAGATCCCGAACCATGCAAGCCAGTGGCGACAGCAGCGAGGAAAAAACTTCACCAATTGGCGAAAGCGAAGATTTAAAAAACCTCGAGAGAAACCAGGCTCAGTTGGGCACGACTATTTCCCATATGGCCAAACGTCTTGTGCAGAGCTGCAGTCTAGGCGCAGGAAGCTGGACCTCAGCGAAGACTCGTCTGTCCTTGGAGCATCACAGGAGTCAGTCTCATGTGTGATTATAAAACCAACTTTACCTCAATACGAAAAATGCTGAATTGTTTCAACCCAACCATTGGGTTAAAAATGTAAGTGGTTTGTTCATATTTGATCCCAATTTGAATTGAAACAACCCAGCATTTTTGGGAGCATGTAGTATTTGGTTCTAATGGAAACTTTAATGATTTCTGTGGTTCTCTAGTGCTAATTTGTTGCCTTATATCATGGCATAAAAGGCTAAACCATTACATCCAAAAACAAGCCTATTTTTATAGTAATTTATTTTAATTTAACAATAAACATATTTAAATACATTTTTAATATAATTTATAGAAGAAACATAAGAAAATTCTTGGGTGGTTTCTATTGTTTACTTTTCAGCAGGGCTAATCTACGTGTAGTTCACGAGACGCGTTTTTACAACCTAATTGTACATTGACACTGTGTACAGTGCCGTCGCTAATGAGCAGGTGTAAACCATAACAATGCAGCTATTGTGCTGCAAAACAACCTGCTGACATACATGCACAGGCCTGGTGGTTTTATTCAGTGTGAAAGTCGTGTGCCCACCGAGCATGTTGAATCAAACATGACCACATATGGAGAAAAGTAATCTCTATTTCATGAAGCATAACTAATGTGCTGTAGAGTTATTTATACAGCAACATTTGAATACACAGCTTTAGCTACAGTACCTAGGCTGAGCGTATATGTCAACCAGTGCTATAATATGAGAACATACATTCATTTATAGGCTCATAAATATTGTAAATTAAACATAAATGTCGTATGTGAGCATGTGCTTTTCATCGTAACTCCCCGGTTGACCTTTTGTCTATAGGTTATCATTAAAAACAACGTCAAATTAGCTTTGAATGGTGTCAGGAGTACAATTTCTAATACAAAAAAAAAAAATCTTAGAGTGCAAGTTAATGGATCAAGTCAATGTATTGTCATTTTGAATGCATAATCATATTCGAAATATTAGCAAATTAGATTAGATTCAACGAAATGCAGTTGAGGTCTAACCAGGAGTGCAATAACAGGATATATAATGCAGGATATATAAGTTATAAACCGCAATTATAGAAAAACTATGGTGATATTTAAAGATGGATGCACTATGAACATTATGTATAGGTTGTATTAACTATCAGAGATTTACAATAGATGAATATATGTACAGGTTGCTATTAATAATCAGAAGTATGCAGATATATATGAACATAATTAAAAATGTATATGTGCAGTGGATATATACAATAAATGCTGCATAGCCAGTTATTTTCATCAAAAAGTCATATTTTTGTAGCTTCGTTGAGCATATTTTCAACAAGCACAGACACAGCCTGAAAGAAATGCTCACATTTTAAAGTGAAACACTGGAAATGTTTCTCTGGCGTCAACCGTACGTTGACTCTGCGGCAGCTCCAATCTGCAAGTTGAGGCATGAGGTTTCTCTCTTTCTGTTCGGGTGCTTCTTCTTTCTCCTTCCTTTATCTGCCACTCTCTTTCCACAGCCCTATATGGTAAAAGTGTGTCGCACACTCCGTATACAGGAAACGGTGAAAACTTTAGCACCCACATGCATACAAGCGCATGCAAACACTGCTTTTGTGTGTGTGTGTGTGTGGTACTCATTTGTATTTATGCTCAACCTGGTTACTGTTATCAATGGAACAGGAACAATTCTCTCAGTGTTATTGTTTGCTTGTTTCTTGCTATCTGCTATTTTATTTTATTATCTATCCTGCTTTTATTTGCATATTATCACACATTCTTTACTCAGCATGACACTGGATGTATATATGAGGGTGTATGATTTTACAAAAGAGTTACTATTGTGGTTATAAAATGCAAAACTGTTATGAACGTATCGTATGCATGAAATATGAGGTCAAATGGAATAACTGATGTTTTATTATTAAGGATATACTTAATGAGACCGTCATAATGAAGCAGCCGAATGTGTTCGGGACAATAAAAGCTGACCTTTTCCTTTTGATGTTTGCACGTGACCTTTTATCGCATCGTGTTTGTCTGTGCAAGAAGTAGGCCTGATCAATAAATGAATAACTTTGCTATCCAGCTTATTGACCCATATACTAAAGAGCCATAGCCCAATTACATTGAGTCTTCTGTTGCGGGCTAACCATTCAGGGAGATTGATAGATCGGTTTTGGGATGATTAAAACTGAGGGAGGTTTTTAAACTGATTTTCTGGAAAGGGAACTTCCTGCTTTAGGATAGAACATATTGGCTTGGTTCCTGGTTAATGTTTAAGCACATTTATGAACCTTTGTCATGCTGAATTCTCAATGCATTTGCGTTTTTTGACTTTTTATTTATTTATTTTTTTAATATATTTGATATTTTTATGTTTGTAGTTTATTAAATGTTGTTTTAATTTGGTTATAAAATGTATATTATATTATATATTAATTCATTTTCTTTTTGGCTTAGTCCCTTTATTAATCCGGGGTCGCCACAGCAACTTATCCAGCACATTTTTACGCAGCGGATGCCCTTCCAGCCGCAACCCATCTCTGGGAAACATTCCACACACATTCATTCACACACATACACTACGGATAATTTTACTTAACCAATTCACCTGTACCGCATGTCTTTGGACTGTGGGGGAAACCGGAGCACCCGGAGGAAACATGCAAACTCCACACAGAAACTGACCCAGCCGAGGCTCGAACCAGCGACCTTCTTGCTGTGAGGCGACAGCACTACCTACTGCGCCACTGCATCGCCTATATTCTATTCTATTCTATTCTATTCTATTCTATTCTATTATATTATGTTATGTTATGTTATGTTATGTTATATTCTGTTAATGATAATATAATATAATATAATATAATATAATATAATATAATATAATATAATATAATATAATATAATATAATATAATATAATATAATATAATATAATATAATATAATATAATATAATATAACATAACATATAATATAATATAATATATACATTTTATAACCATATTAAAACTGATATAATATAATTCATGATGACATTTAGTATAATAAAATGTAATAACATAATATAATACAATTTAACATTATATTATATTATATTATACTATTCATTCATTCATTTTCTTTTTCGGCTCAGTCCCTTTATTAATTTGGGCTCGCCACAGCGGAATGAACCGCCAACTATCTCTGGGAAACATCCACACACACTCATTCACACTCATACACTACGGACAAATTAGCCTACCTAATTTACCAGTACCTCATGTCTTTGGACTGTGGGGGAAACTGTAGCACCCGGAGGAAACTCACGCGGAGAAAACATGCAAACTCCACACAGAAATGCCAATTGACCCAGCCGAGGCTCGAACCAGTGGCCTTCTTGCTGTGAGTCGACAGCACTACCTACTGCGCCACCGCTTCGCCCTATATTATATTATATTATATTATGATATATATATATATATTATTATATTATATTTTATTGTATTATATTATACTTATTATATTACATTTATTATATTAAATTATATTTTATTATGTAGAGTTTTTCTGCAGAACATTTATTTTTTATACTCCTTTTTCTACTCTAAACTTGAGCTGTTTTTCACACTACAACTTAGCACACAGTATCTACAAAACAAACCCTCCAGAACATTCAAGAGGGGGCTGAATTCAACCCACAGCTGAACAGATGCTCAGTGAATGATGTGACGCTCTTGTTCTAAACAACAGTGTGTTATTTTTTTTTCATAAATAAGTCAAAACAATGTCTTCAAAAACTCAAGAATGATAACATCCCAGGCAGTAATGGAAATACACCCATCTGTCAAAAGCTATAGCCAAATCATGTTAAAATACTGTCATAATTAACATATTTTAAAAATAATAGTGCTAAGAAACTCTAGGGTAGGGAAAATGCATAAATAACACAGAAAGTAGTCATTTTTGCAGTGTTATTCATATGATGAACCTATTATATCCTTTAAAAACATAAAAAATGTCAATAAGAGTTAAACTGGATAGTTTAAGTTCATCCATACTGGTCAGAGCAGAGATAAAACTCCCAATAATGCAATTCAAAAGCACAGTTTAAAAGAAAAAGATCTATGAATCACAAATTATATAATTTCTGTTCAAATGTGATGGTTAATTAATAGTTTTTTTTTATTTATTCATTCATTCATTTTCTTTTCAGCTTAGTCCCTTTATTAATCTGGGTTCGCCACAGCGGAATGAACCGCCAACTTATCCAGCATATGTTTTACACAGCGGATGCCCTTCCAGCTGCAACCCATCTCTGGGGAATAGTTTTTTTTTCAGTGTGAGTAAAAAAAAACAGTTTTCCAAAAACTGGGAAAAGTCCCATTGACTTAGCATTGGACCAAACTTTGTGACCTCATAACTTTGCGCCAGACTGTCATAAAGACTTAAGGTTGGGCTCATTTAACTCAGACTACCGATGACCTTTCAACTTACCAGCCACAGACTAGCAACCACTTACGGCACCCAAGCAACTGTCCCATAGACTTTCATTGTAAAAAAACTGCCCCTGACTTTACATTGAACATATTAACAACATACAAATTCATACTAACAATATACAAATCCATACTAGAAACATACTAATCCATACTAGAAACATATAATCCATGCTAGAAACATACTAACAACATACCAATCCATACTAAAAAACATACTAATCTATACTAGAAACATACTAACTAACATACTAACATACTAATCATACTAGAAACATAGTAACAATATACCAATCCATACTAACAATATACCAGTCCATGCTAAAAACATACTAACAAACATACTAATCATACTAGCAACAGGCTAATTCATTCTATTTGTCTACAAACCTTACTTTTCTAGTTTATTATACATTATATCATTTCAAATTACTTAAATGTCAATAAAAGTCACTTTGTTAAATTGTAGAGTTGAATTTTCAACATTAAAAGTTGACAGAACAGAGATTACCATCCCATAATGCAATTCACAGCTGTAAACAATAGGAAAACACTTGTGAATCACAAAATACACTGTATGTAAAATATAAAACAAAAAAACAGATAATTACTTAGATTTGATGAAGTTTACATTTGATAGTGTTATTAATTATGTCTGTGTGTGTGTGTTTTGACTGGTTTGGCTGGTTGTGGGACATCTTGTTAGCTCATGACAATGGCAGCACTGTGCCAGAGCCTGAACGCTTCACAGGAACATTGCGAAGTGACCCATTCACTCGCTCTCAATGGGTGCCCCTTTCTCGCCCCAATTCAACCCCTAAAATTTCTCTTCTCCAAAATCCAGACTCAGCTGAACTAAAACTCACGGCTCCTCCAAACCATCTATATGTCATTGTTGCTGTATTGCCTGTACCCTTAGGGCCGGCAGATGTAAATAAAGGTGTTTGTATTTAAACAAATCTCTCAAATTTCCCTTTAGCAGCACCTCTGAAGCGTCAGAAACTGTGCATTAAGGCAAAACAGCAGGGTTTTTTTTTGTGTGTGAACCCTGCTTTCCATTTGGGTTCTTCCCAATGGCATGATTGACATAATTGGCAATCGCATTAGGCTTGATGAAAATCTTCCCTGAGCTACTGAATTTATAAAAATAAAAAATAAAGAACAAATTAAAAGGGTTAGTTCACGCAAAATAGTTCTGTCATTATTTACTCACTCTTTACTTGTTTTTAATATTTATAAGTTTATTGCTTCTGTCAAACACAAAGAAGATATTTTGAAAAATGATACCTGAAACCATTTGACTTCCTTGTGTTTTTTCTACTATGGAAGTCAACAGTGTTGAGGGTATCGTGTTTTAAGCAACGCATGTTATGTAATAATATTACTTTTTTAAAGTAACGAGTAAAGTACTTTTAAAAATAAGTAATATTATTTAAGTTATTTTTAACCTTGCTTAATTGGCTTTTAAAAAATATATTGCGGAATAAAAATGACCTTAGTCAGGTTGAATCACACACACTCAATGATAGACAAAGTCCCTTTAATGCTGTGTTCACACCATACGCGTAACGCGCGGATAAATTGCGCTATTCGCGCATAAATAGACGCGTGAACATTTGAGTTTACTTGCTTCATTCGCGCGTCAAAATCTGCTTCATTCGAAGCACCGCTGAAAGCCTCCATCATTAAGGTTAAGTTTATGAGCTCACAGAGCTGGGTGCACCTCTGAAAGGATCTAGTGGACTCAGACACGGCTCCAAACGTGCCGACGCTGTTTTTCAGCCTTCATAAAAGCACATAAACATATTTTCTTAATAAAATCCAATATAGCCATTTAGCAACAAAGCTACAGTCACCGGGCAGACAGAAGCCCTGCCCATGACGCGAATCCGCGTATGTTCTGAAGTGAATTTGATGCACGAATGAAGCAGATTTGACGCACGAATGAAGCAGAATTTGACGCGCGAATGTAGTGAGTAAACTCAAATGTTCACGCGTCTATTTGCGCGTTTTATTCGCGCGTTCCGCGTCTGGTGTGAACACAGCATAAGACAAGTCATTTCACACGCCGGCCATCTTTGAAACACTTCTCTGTCTGAATGGGGAAACATAAAATTCTCCAAAACTGTTTGCCAAGCTTACCATTAAATTTCATGTTAGGAATCACCAATAATATTAAACAACAACTGTCCCTTTAGTTTCATTTCTAAACGTCCAAATCACACAAAATCTGCAGAAACTCATGTCTGGTCCAAGCCCCTCCCCCGAAGTATCGTCAGTTTATATTGATCGATGATTGGTTCCTGTACTAGAAGGCGGGCTTTATTCGCCATATAGCGATCGATGATTGGGTCCTGTACTACTAGACGGGGCATTATTCACCACATTGACCTTTACACTTTTCCCCATTCAAAAAGATACGAGTGACATGTCTTGTATATTCTATAGTCTTTGTGATAGAGCGAGCTGCGAAGTATCAGACAGTCAGCTAGCACTCATCATTATCATCATCAGGTATGTTTTTTTTTACAGCAGATGAGTCAGTCTACTGTTCTAGTAACTGAATAGTTGGTTTATTTTGAGTCAGAGAGGGTATCCGGTATGTTAAAAAGAAAGTAATTAAGTACTTACTGATGACGCAAATCGTTTCACGACAACTTCGTTCAATTTAAAAACCTGGTTCGACTGGTTCAATTAGGCCACGTTTACACTGTCAGGTCTTGATGCCCAATTGCGATTTGTTGTCTATATCTGAATTTTTGTTCTATATCTGTACTTTTATTTGTGACCCATATCCAATTAATGTGTTTACACTTGCCATACAATTTACGATGTCGCACATGCGTAAAGGTGGGTTTTAGCATCTGCCCCACACTAGCCACAGTGGAAGAAATTGTCTTGCTTTTAGCTCTGCGAAATATGCGAAGTTCACCCAACTTTAAAAGGATTTTGAGGTAAAGGAGGAGAAGGAGGGAGAGGGCTGTCATTGCAGCTTGCGTCTATGGTTTATATATTTGTGGGTACGAGAAAGATCTCAGGTTTGGTTGGAGCAAATTGTGGCGGGCTTTAATGAGGAGCAGTGGGTCCGAAATTTCAGGATGAGCCTCTGTTGTTGTTGTTTACCGCGTCGGCGTCTCCACACATGCCTTCCTTCTACATCATTAAACCGCGGAGAAGTATCACATTGTCCAAAGTTTAATGACGTACAAAACAGAATGCCTCAATAAATCCTATCTGCCTGTTTACTTGATAGTCGCATTGTCACATATCCGATTTATATCTGATTTATTTCCACATATGAAGGAGGCCTGAAACCGATCTCTAAATATCCGAATGCATGCGTTTTTTTATGTTTACACGATCATAAAACAGATCCTATTTGCGTCACATATAAGCAAAAAATCGGAATTGGATCACATTTAACGTAAATGGGACCTTAAAAGATTCATTTACAAATCGTCCGTCATCACTACTGTCAGTCAGAAACCAAAACAATGGCAGGCTGAAGACTTACATTTTTTCAATGGATTCTTGTTATTTTGAACTCATTGAAGAAAAGAAGTGGATTGTCGTTAAGTGCGAATAAAGCAGCGTTTCCATCCAACGAGTCAAAGAGAACAAAATCATCACTTTCTGATTAACTGGCGCCAAATATCAACAGTAAAAACGTAATTTGCTGTGGTAGGAGAAGCTACGTGAATCTTTTCTTTATTTAATAAACGACTTGCGGCCCAAAAGACGATGCCAACGACACGCAATAACGGTGTCGTTTGAAGGCGTGAAACTCGGAGCAGACCCTCCCCCCTACCCCGCTTTCTGCTCTTAATTGTCGTCCGCGACACACATTTATGCGTATTTTCAAAATTGATGCGCATCTTGGCGTTTCCATCAACCATTTTTTTATGTGCATATCCAAAATGTGCATAAAAATAAATGGATGGAAACACGTCTACTGTAGAAATGACTATGAATTTTTCCCTATTGGGAAACGATTTACACAATTGTTAAGGCCACGTGAAGCAATTTATTCAGTATATAAAGTTCAAAGATTTATTTTGATTTGGGGATGTTTTTTTATCGTCTTACTGTTTATTTTGTTATTAAACATTTTAAAGGTTTAAATTCTTATAAATTATAAATGAATAATATTTAAATTTTACATTTATAAACATTATTAGTATTAATTATTTTATGTTAATACTCTTAGGCTTTATTGCAGTGTTTATCACAATCGAAAGTGAAGTTCGAAAAATTAACTAAGTTCTAAAGAGATCAAACCTCATCCAGGAAAGGAAAAGTAGCCCAAAAGTAATATAACGCATTACATTCCATAAAAAGTAACTAAGTAACGCAATTAATTACTTTTTGGGGGGAGTAACTCAATATTGTAACTACTTTAAAAAGATACCAAAAACTTTCTTTTTTTTTTAAATAATATTGACCATTAACTTTTGAACAATAGTCTACATATCTCTTTTGTAATAATTATCCAGAAACAATCATCACGTGACTTCAGCAATGTGCGTAGGGGTTTAAAGACTCTTGAACTGGGAGGCCTCTGGAATGCAGGAAGGATCCAGCAGAAAAGCTGCCAGTGATTTCCTTATGAACTGCATGCCAAAGAGTCTTCAGAAACATGTCCACACACACACACATACACACACACATACACACACAAATTCTTGCTCTCAAACACACATTCTGGATGACAGAGAGTTGTAGCAAAACAAGCCAGTGACGCTGGAGCTGTCAGAACACGTACACACGAACACAAAAGACTAACAGTACTGAAAAATCATACTCTAGTAAAAGTACTCACTAAAAATTTGTAGTAACTTAGTGAGTAAAAGTATCTGTTGTAAATACTACTCAAAGTTTGAGTATGAAGTACTCAAGAGTAGTATTAGACTGTGAAAATGATTCCACCTGATTCCTTGCAAATTAAAATTGTACATGAGAGCAAATTTTAAAGGTCACATGAAATTAAAATAAAGCTTTTTAGATGTTAGTATCAGTATTGTTGGTTTTTAGGATATCTATAAGTTAGTGTGCGTCAAAAAAGTGACAAAATTTGCGTTTAGAAGATATAAACCTGATATAAACATGTAAAGCTTGTAGTTTGTCACTTCTGCCTAAATAGATCAATGGTTTTATTCATGTCACCTCATACTTCAATTTCTCATCAAATCATAACCAATCAAATGCATTGTATTGTCCGACATGCCCCGCCTCCTTCAATACGCTTTTCATTTGATGCACTTGAGCTCAACAACTCTCACTGGCAGAGCAGTGATAAAACAAAACACTATTGGCTGTTTTTTAAGAAGGGGAGGAGTTACACTATTTCCCACCCTCTCTTTGTGTTTCAGTTAAGATTGTCAAACATCTAATAAAAATGCACTTCACAGGACCTTTAAGGATGTTTTTAAGTGTCAAATGGTTGAAATTAATGGACTTTAAGTTTAAAATGTGAGATTAATTCAATGATGCGATATTTCATTGGTGATTTGATTGGACGGGAATCAGGGGAATGACTATTTTAGCTTTTTAACAGGCATCGTAACCACCTGGTCGACCTTTTATCCATAGGCTATCATTATTATTTTAATTGCTTATTAAGTTGTGTCAGTATATTATTCAATGCAAGACGTGGGCCAAACATTTTTTTTAAGGAGTGCACCCCAATTACCGCAGACAAGAAAAAATGAGAATGTAAAGTAGTGATTGCATGGAAATAGTGGAGTAAAAGTACTGATACGCACTAAAAATGTACTCAAGTATACACTCAAAAAAAAAATTCTGCTGCATGTTCAAACTACTTAGTTAAAATGAGCTGAAACAACACAATTCTTGAGATTTTTTGGGGAACAACTTAATTGTTTTATGTTCAAACAACTTAAATTTGGTAGCACTGTTGCCTCACAGCAAGAATGTCGCTTGTTCGAGCCTCGGCTGGGTCAGTTGGCATTTCTGTGTGGAGTTTGCATGTTCTCCCCATGTTTGCGTGGGTTTCCTTCGGGTGCTCCAGTTTTCCTCACAGTCCAAAGACACGTGATAGGTGAATTGGGTAAGCTAAATTGTCTGTAGTGTATGAGTGTGAATGAGAGTGTATGGGTGTTTCCCAGTACTGGGTTGCATCTGGAAGGGCATTCGCTCTGTAAAACATATGCTGGATAAGTTGGCGGTTCATTCCGCTGTGGCTACCCCTGATTAATAAAAGGACTAAGCCGAAAAGAAAATGAATGAATGAATAAACATTTATATTTTAACAAATAATTTGTGTTGGGACAACATTAAGTAATTTAGTTGAACACATCATTTTTTAAAGTGAAAAGCAAAAGTGCACATTTTAAAAATGACTTTGAAGCAAAAATGACTACAGTAGTAGCAGTAATCGAGTATTTGTAATTTGTTACTTTAACCATTGCATGACTGCAGACCAAGAGATGGTGTTAACGATTAGCCTGTGTGTTTATGTGGCTTAAAGCAAGGCGCTGCAGGGGAACAGATTAAAAAAAAAAAAGTTATAAATGGGCGGAGGCTGGATGGTGGCGCAGTGGTTAGCACTGTTGCCTCACAGCAAAAAGGTTGCTGGTTCGAGGCCCGGCTGGGCCAGGAGGCATTTCCACCGCATGCTGCGGTTTCCCCCACAGGTAAATTAAATAAACTAAATTAACATAAGTGTATGGGTGTTTCCCAGTACTGGGTTGTGGCTAGAAAGGCATCTGCTGCATATAACATATGTCAGAGTAGTTGGCGGTTCATTTCACTGTGAATAAATTAGGGACTAAGTCGAAGAAAAATTAATGAATGAAGTAAAAAAAACATCACTACACTTCCCCATTTAAAGTATTACAGTAAGAATTGTGAACTTTCTTTGTATAACAACTTTTCTAAAACGCTTTATTTGAGTATGCCAATGAGGCATTATTTAACGAAATACAGTCTAATTTGCAGACATTTCTAGTGCAAACATCTAAACATTGAATGAAGTCAGGTTCAAAATTTTGTTTTTTAACATAATGATGTCAAAGGTTTTTAAATTTTGGGAATTCTTTTTATCTCTCTATAATTCTGCAGATGCTGCAAACAACCAGCCTGATCTTACAAGAAAATGCAACTATTTGACCTTTTGGCTAAAAAGTGTCCAATAGTGCCACAACCATCATTAGGGGATGAGCAATTCCTACTAAAATGTATGAATGAAATCAAACAGATTCATACAAATTAGCAAATCCAAAAGTTAGGCAGTGAAAGGTGTTGAAATAACCTGAAACAAAACTGTAGAATAAAATAATGTATGTAATTAAAGGCTAATTAATTAAATGATGTTAAGGCTAATTAAATATGAACAAATATGAACTCTGTGAAAACCTCTGTAAAAAATAAAACTGAGACTTGGACCATATACTGTATGTGATCGCTGTAATCAAGCACCTGCAGACTTAATACATATGTTTTGGCTTTGTTCATCAATCACTTCTTTTTGGCTGTCAATGTTCAAGTGTTTCTCTTCTGCAACAAAGATGCACATCGAACCGTGTCCTCTTATTGCACTTGTTGGACTCTCTCTGAATATAGCAGGGTTATCGAGCTGTACTGCAAACGCCCTTTCATTTTTGAAACTGTTAGCCAGACGTTGTATTCTTTTATTATGGAAACAAAGATTTCCCCCGAGTTCTGACAAATGGTTGCAAGATGCAATGTGCTTCATCCATTTGGAAATCAGGTTTACAATATATGGCAATACTAGGGCTTTTTCTAAAACATGGGACCCATTTAGAATTTTCTTTTCTTAGCATGTTGGTCTCTCTATAAACTGTCAATCTAAATCTTAGGGTCTTTCAATTGCAAAGCAAAATAATTAAGTACTTTGTATAAATACCTGGGGATTAATGTTTGTAATATTGGGTTATCAAGGTATATGTGTATTCTGTACACATATAGGTTTTTTTTTCTTTTTAAATTATTTTTTATTTTGTAATTAATTTATTTAATTTTTTATCTATTTTTATTTATTATTAATTTTTTTTCTTCTTTTCTCTCTTAGATTATTGTAATTTCAACTTGTTTAGAGAGTAGGGGTAGGAATAATATTTATTTAAATTTCTCTGTAAAATTACTTGTTATATCTGTAAAAGTTTAATAAACAGATTAAAAATAAATAAATAAATAAATAAATAAAACTGAACCATGAAATTTGGTCAATGGAAAGATGCTGAAGTGGAAATTTTTTACATTATTTTATTTTATTTTATTTTAGATATTTTTATATTATTTTTTATATTATTTTTAAAATTTTATTTTATTTTATTTATTCATTAATTTTTCTTTTCGGCTTAGTCCCTTTATTAATCCAGGGTCGCCACAGCGGAATGAACCGCCAACTTATCCAGCACGTTTTTACGCAGCATCTTGCTTCCAGCCACAACCCATCTCTGGGAAACATCCACGCACACTCATTCACACTCATACACTACGGACAATTTAACCTACCCAATTCACCTGTACCGCATGTCTTTGGACTGTGGGGGAAACCGGAGCACCCAGAGGAAACCCACGCGAAAGCAGGGAGAACATGCAAACTCCACACATAAACACCAACTGACCCAGCCGAGGCTCGAACCAGCGACCTTCTTGCTGTGAGGCGACAGCACTACCTACTGCGCCACTGCGTCGCCTAATTTAATTTAATTTAATTTCGAGAAAATAGCCTAAAATATGTGTTGTAATTGAAATCTACAGAAACATTTTGATGAAGTGTGAACCTTCAGAGTGTATTTTAAATGTTTTTTTGTGCTGGGCAAAAATTATTTTGTTATATTGTTTTGACAGTATATATATATGTGTGTGTGTGTGTGTGTGTGTGTGTGTCTGTGTTATTATATATAAATACACTTAAAAATGCAGATATCTGAGAAAAATGATTTATTTATATGTAGATATAAAATATATATGTATTTGACACAAATTTAAATATCTTTGTGACAAAATTGTTTTATATAGTTTTGTTTTAATGTATGTGTGTGTATAACATAAATAAAAATAAATATATTTATATACACTGTAAAAAGATCTGTTATTTTATGCTTTTTAAAAAACGACCGTTAAATTCCAGAAATTTACTGTAAAATATCAGATGTTAAATTACAGAAATTGCTGTAAAATAACAGACGTTAAATTACAGAAATTTACCATAAAATAATAGACATTAAATTACAGAAATTTACTGTAAAATAACAGACGTTAAATTAAAGAAATTTACTGTAAAATATGAGACGTTAAATTACAGAGATTTACCATAAAATAACAGATGTTAAATTACAGAAATTTACTGTAAAATAAAGACGTCAAATTATAGAAATTTACCGTAAAATAACAGATGTTAAATTAGTGAAAATTTACCATAAACTAACAGACATTAAATTACAGAACTTTAGCATAAAATAACAGATATTAAATTACAAAATTTACCGTAAAATAACAGACGTTAAAATACAGAACTTTACTATAAAATAACAGACATTAAATTACAGAAATTTACTGTAAAATAAAGACGTCAAATTATAGAAATTTAGCTTAAAATAACAGATGTTACAATACAGAAATTTACCATAAAATAACAGACGTTAAATTACCAAAATTTACTGTAAAATAACAGACGTTAAATGACAAAAATTGACAATAAAATAATAGACGTTAAATTATAGAAATTTACTGTAAAATAATAGACGTTTAATTATAGAAATTTACTGTAAAATAATAGACGCTAAATAACAGAAATTTACTGTAAAACAACAGACGTTAAATTACAGAAATTTACAATAAAATAATAGACGTTAAATTACAGAAACTTACAATAAAATAATAGACGTTTAATTATAGAAATTTACTGTAAAATAATAGACGCTAAATTACAGAAATTTACTGTAAAACAACAGACGTTAAATTACAGAAACTTACAATAAAATAATAGACGTTAAATTATAGAAATTTACTGTAAAATAATAGACATTAAATTACAGAAATTTACTGTAAAATAACAGACAATAAATGACAAAAATTTACAATAAAATAATAGACGTTAAACTATAGAAATTTACTGTAAAATAATAGACGTTTAATTATAGAAATTTACTGTAAAATAATAGACGCTAAATAACAGAAATTTACTGTAAAACAACAGACGTTAAATTACAGAAATTTACAATAAAATAATAGACGTTAAATTACAGAAACTTACAATAAAATAATAGACGTTTAATTATAGAAATTTACTGTAAAATAATAGACGCTAAATTACAGAAATTTACTGTAAAACAACAGACGTTAAATTACAGAAACTTACAATAAAATAATAGACGTTAAATTATAGAAATTTACTGTAAAATAATAGACATTAAATTACAGAAATTTACTGTAAAATAACAGACAATAAATGACAAAAATTTACAATAAAATAATAGACGTTAAATTATAGAAATTTACTGTAAAATAATAGACGTTTAATTATAGAAATTTACTGTAAAATAATAGACGCTAAATTACAGAGATTTACTGTAAAACAACAGACGTTAAATGACAGAAATTTACAATAAAGTAATAGACGTTAAATTATAGAAATTTACTGTAAAATAATAGACCCTTAATATAATAGACATTAAAAATTAAATATTAAATTACAAAAAATTACAGTAAAATAATAGACGTTAAATTATAGAAATTTACTGTAAAAAAACAGACGTTAAATTACAGAAATTTACCAAAAATTTAAATTTAAGGAAATTTCTGTAATTTTTCAGCACCCCAGCTGCCCGCAAAAAAAACATAAATAGGTATTTTTTTACAGTGTATAACACACACACATATATTATGTCAAAATAAACTTTTATTTTGGATGCGATTTGTCTTGACAATGGATTGAAAAATAAAAACTTTTAAAACTACAGAAAGCCAAAAAGGCCAAACTCTCAAAAATGTGTAAAAACCCTGTTTCTGCCTGCAGTTTCTTGTCTTTAACATCACATTCTTGATGACAAGATCAATACAAAGCCTGTCTCCCTGTGTGTGGAGAGACTAATTAACATTCAGATGTAATTTATCTCATTAAAGAAGTCCCCAAAGTCACTCAGCAGCACCTGCCACTTAAGCTATTCCGAGATAACAAACACACGGCTAAAAGGCGCAGAGCGGCTGATAACATGTCCATATGCGTTATACAATCAGATATAAAGCTGTACAGCAACAGAAAAGCACTATCAACTTGTTACTCATTTTTTACTATAATTTGCAGGACCAGCCCAGACAATATATCCTCTCAAACTACTAAAAATGCCAATAAACATCAACTTGTTCAGTTTTCAACATCAGTTTTGTCAAGAGCAGAGATAAAGGTCACATGATGCAATCTGAAAGAGTAAATAAATGGAGTCAGTCAAAAGCTTTAGTCAAATTCTGTTATAATTGCATTGTAATAAATTATATTATATTATATGCCAAAAAGTCATGACCAAATGTTTTATGTTACTTGAACTTATTTTAATAATAAATTTAACTAAAATGTTTAAGTTGTGCAATGTTTACCTTAATATTTTAGTCAGTTTGATTGATATGAAAGTTGAGATGACTAGAAAAGTTAATTTAATTCAACTAAATAAAGAAGACAGCAAGATTTTTTTACAGTGTGTTATTGTGTTTAAAGTCAGATGATTGTTAAGAAGTTCATAGTTGGTTTAATTACCTCACTCATCACTATTGGGGGAAAGAAATCTGTAAAACAACAGAAAAAGGTCATGACTCAAGTTTTGTACTGTCGTTTACCTGACCAACCCAAGCTATATATCCTTCAAACTACTAAAAATGTCAACGCAAAACTGCTGAAGAACATTTTCGACATCAGAAGTTAACGGAGAAGAGATAAAATTTTCAATGCAATTCGAAAGAGTAAATAAACTGAAAAACACTTGTGAGTCAAATGGCCTTTTAACATGGAGTCATACAACTGTTAATTAATAGATATTTTCTATTAACGATCTTAATAAACAATTGGCAGCATTTAATAAACCCATATAATAACTGATATGTTACTGGTAGATTATTACCAGGGCCAGATGGAATCTGTGGAGGTTTTTTGCAATTTCTGCGAAGAATTTTGGTAAAAATCTGCGGATTTCTGCGGAATTATTTTGGAGGTCTCATAACAAAAACCTTAATATGTGAAATAGAAAATAATACCTTTTTAAATTTTATTTAATGTTTAAAATGCAAATCCAATTAGATTCACGTTATTTGGTAAACAAAGCAAGTCTCTCATATAATATCTCTACTAAAAGACAGAAAATAAGACTTTACAAACTGCATTGTACATAAATCAGATCATCATTTTCATATTAGCCAATAATATTACTGTAATTATTTAAAAACTGAATAAATTTAGATTTACACACATTTACTCAAGTAAACAAACAGAAATAATGATGGGCTAAAAATCTGCGGAAATCTGCGCAGATTCCATGTGGGCCTACTTATTACCCAGTTTATAGACTATATACAGATAGATAGCAGTGAGTCAAACATTAAGTTCTTTAAATTTTTTGCTTGTTTGCTTCATGAAGGACGTTTCTTCTGTTTATCAAGGCTGATTAATAGTAATATAATAATAAACCTATGAATAAATAGCTTCATATTTTATTTTAAGGGTAATTTAATTTAATTTTATTTTATTTTATTTTATTTTATTTTATTTTATTTTATTTTATTTTATTTTATTTTATTTTATTTTATTTTATTTTATTTTATTTTATTTTATTCATTTTTTTTTTGGCTTAGTCTCTTTATTAATTCGGGGTCGGCACTAATTTAATTTAATTTAATTTACAGTCATACAACGGTTAGTTAACATGTTCCTAGGTTACTTACTAGAAAAAATCCCTCTAGAAAAATGTGGTATGTAAAAAAAGGAAAGGAGTGGTCACTCATTACCCAGTTTTTGTACTGTGATTTGCATGACCAACCCAAGCAGTATTTCCCTTCAAATGCTAAAAATGTCAATAAACGTCACTTTGTTAAAATACAACGTTAAAGTTTTAACATCAGTAGTTGTCAAAGCAGAGATAAAGGTTTCATAAAGCAATCCTAAAGTGTAATTAATAGAAAAGAGATTGATGAATCACAAGCTATATACAATTTCTGGTATAATATTATCCAACTGGTAATTAACATTCAGATATATTACAGTGTAACTATATTTAAAGACATTCTTTAAAGTAATTATTTTGTTTAATATTTTTAGAATTGTATTCTGTTTTGTCTAAATTAATAAATAAAACACAAAATAATAATAATAATAACTAAAATAAATGTAAATAAATTGACTTTTACATTTTTAATTCAATTTATTTTAATTGTTATTGTATTTAGCATGATTAAAAACATTTGAAAAATCACAAATAATAGAATATATCTTGTTAGTCTTTCATAATATATGTTATAATACCATATCTTTTTCTAAATATTCTCTTAATATTACTGTTACACTAATTGACATTTAGGTGTCTTTTGTAAATAATAATAAAAAAATGAGACATTACTTTTTTACTCTGAAAAAAAAATACTAAACCCATTAAACATGCCCTATTTCAAACAGTATTGATGCTTGAAACCCCTTTTGACCCATTTACACTATTGACTGACACATAACCATTAAATAATTCCTGTTTTATCACATCAAAAATAAAAGAGAGCCTCAAACACTTGTGCCAGAGTCCAGTACTACCAATGCTAAGCTCTTCTGACCCAATTCAACCAAATATTAAGACAGACACAGATCTTCCATTCCTGCCACCGAAATCACCGTCATAAAATCAGCCCGCAAGAAGCTTATAGATTATGGATTAAGCAATTATGCAGTCGAGCTCACATCTGTTGGACAAAACGCAAGGCAGGAGAGATTGGGGGAGGAAGAAGAGAGAGAGAAAAGAGGTTACAATGGAGGGGGAATGTTTTGGGGGCCATTATTGACAGAGTGACTCAGCCATAAAGACCCCTGGGATTGTTAGCATTTGTGCGGAAAAGCCCTGTTGTGTTTGGAAGTTTGCATTACTGAAGAGGCAGAAAAAAAGGATGGTGCAATATTGTTTAAGAATGCCAGATCGTAACTATTTAAAAAAAATTATGAAAACTATGTAGAGACTTAACTATTTTTTATTTTGTCATTCATTCATTCATTCATTTTCTTTTCGGCTTAGTCCCTTTATTAATCTGTGGTCGCCACAGCGAAATGTATCGCCAACTTATATGCTATGTTTTACGCAGCGGATGCCCTTCCAGCTGCAACCCATCACTGGGAAACACCCATACACTCTCATTCACACACATACACTACGAACAATTTAGCATACCCAATTGACATATAGCGCATGTCTTTCGACTTGTGGGGGAAACCAGAGCACCCGGAGGAAACCCACGTGAACACGGGGAGAACATGCAAACTCCACACAGTAACGCTAACTGACTAGCCAAGGCTCAAACCAGCGACCTTCTTACTGTGAGATGGCAGCACTACCCACTGCACCACCACGCTGCCCACGTTTTGTCAGTTTAGTGGACAAATTCATACGAGTTCAGTCATGTGAAAATGTATAATTTTTAAAAGGAGGTGTGGCACCAAACCCCATTTGGTGAACTGTCATGCTGTTACAAAAGTGCAACATTTAAGATCTGATTTCTTTAGCAATCAATCATCTTCACTGCCTGACTGAGATACGTTATAAAGTGGGTATCAGACCGGACAAGAAGTACTGAATAAAATTACACTGTTCCATGCCAAAATGGATCAGTGGACATTAAATAAATATGGACATTTATTTTACCCCAGTATTTTCAATAGAGTTTTTGTGCTCGCCTGCTCCTCCTAACCGCGTCTGCGTCTAAACCAGCCTGATCTCATGAGGAAGCTTAACTATTTTATATTTTTTCAGCTTAATGGCTAATTTAAGTTCAGTTATATGAAAATTTACGATGTTAAAAAGGAGGCGTTTTCACATCAGAAGTTAATGGAGCAGAAATAAAATTCCCAATAATGCAATTCGAAAGAATAAATAAGCCAAGAAACACTTGAGAGTCAAATGGCCTGTTAACATGGAGTCATACAACTGTTAATTAATAGATATTTTAACAATGACCTTACTAAACAAATCTATAGACTAAATCCATATAATAACAGAAAACTCACTGGTAGCTTATTACCCAGTTTATATATATATATAAGCTGTATAGAAGTGTCTTGAAAAATATCTAGTAAAATATTACTTACTGTCATCATGGCAAAGATAAAATAAATCAGTTATTAGAAATGAGTTATTAAAACTATTATGTTTAGAAATGTGTTGAAATTTTTTTCTCTCCGTTAAACAGAAATTGGGGGAAAAAATAAACGGGGGCTAATAATTATTCATTGAATAGTTCTGATTGCAACTGTATATATATATATATATATATATATATATATATATATAGTTAGCAGTGAGTCAAACATTATGGCCAAACTTTTTTTGCTTGTTTGTTTCATGAAAGATGTCTCTTCTGTTTATCAAGGCTGATTAATAATAACCTATACAACCTAATAATAAACCTATGAAAAAACAGCTTAATGTTTTATTGTAAGGGTAATTTAAATTTAATTTAATTTACTTTAATTGAATTTAATTTAAAGCCATATAACGGTTAGTTATCATGTTCCTAGCTTACTTACTAGTATCACTAGAAAAATGTCATATGTAAAAAAGGAAAGGAGTGGTCACTCATTACCCAGTTTTTGTACTGTGATTTGCATGACCAACCCAAGCAGTATTTCCCTTCAAATACTAAAAATGTCAATAAACATCACTTTGTTAAAATACAACATTAAAGTTTTAGTTGTCGAAGCAGAGACAAAGGTTTCATAAAGCAGCGCTTGTGTTTAAAACAAGCCTGATCTCACAAGGAAACGTAACTATTTTATATTTTTTAGTTTAGTGGCTCATTCATACGAGTTTAGTTGTACAAAAATGTACGATGTTAAAAATGAAGTGTGGCACCAAACCCCAACCCTAAACCCAACTGTTATTGGGGGATGAGCAAATTGTAATAAATTGTACTAATGAGATCATATGAATTCATACGAATTAGCCACTAATTCCAAAAGTTAGTCGAATTGCTGTGAGATAGCATTGCGTCTTTAATCTCGATATACACTTAAACAACTTAATGAATGCTTAAGTTTATTTAGCGGATAATATTTTATTCAATTACAACATCGATGCTGTAGAAGGAATGTTATGAAATTGAAAATAGTCCCATAAACCTTTCACCAGAAGTTTATCGGTAGCTGAAAAACACTAGCCCTGCATATTGTACGAATGAGATTGTACAAATTCATATGGTGAGATATCATTGGAATATCACAAATTAAGCACAACTGATAACTTTATTGAAAGGCATCATTTGTTAACCAACAATTAGCTAAAATGATGTTAATGTCAGTTAATAAAAAGCGTTATTGTTTTGTTTGTTGTGCACAGTGCATTAACAAATGTTACAACTATTGATTTTAATTGTGTATTTTAAAATCTCACAGTGGGGCGGCACGGAGATGCAGTGGGTAGCGCTTTCGCCTCACAGCAAGAAGGCCACTGGTTCGAGCCTCGGCTGGGTCAGTTGGCATTTCTGTGTGGAGTTTGCATGTTCTCCCCGCGTTCATGTGTGTTTCCTCTGGGTGCTCCGGTTTCCCCCACAAGTCCAAAAACATGCGCTATAGGTGAATTGAATAAGCTAAATTGGCAGTAGTGTATGTGTGTGAATAAGAGTGAATGGATGATTCTCAATGATGGGTTCCAGCTGGAAGGGCATCCGCTGCGTAAAACATATGCTGGATAAGTTGTCGATTCATTCCGCTGTGGCGACCCTAGATTAATAAAGGGACTAAGGCGAATGAAAATGAATCAATGAATGAATGAAAATCTCAGTTCTACTTTCTCCTCTTGCAACTTTTTTCCTCACAATTAGATAGACTTATTCTATGTCTCACAATTTTCAGTTTATTTTAATTCTGCTCATAATTTAAATAAAGAAGCCAATTGTTTCTTACAATTCCTGAAATTGCAAGTTTTTTTTTTACTAATTTGGAATTTTTGGTTTTGCTACTTTTTTCTCTTTTGAGAAATAAAAGCAGAATTTTGACCTTTTTTCTCAGAACTGGCTTTCTTGCAAATCTGGCTTTTTCTTCTCAGAATTGTGACTTTATTTCTCACAGTTGCACATTTATATGGTTTCTTGCATTTCTTGCAATTCTAACTTCACTTTCAGCACAACTGTTTTTCAGCTGATCAACAATAAAATCACTGACAGCCAATCAGAATCCATTCTGCTTTAAATAATTAGTATTTAAAGTGGCAGACAAAAAAAGTCCAGCAAACCCTTAAAATAAACAGAAAGTTATTGTTTTAGTGTGAATAAATGGACCTTAATAATGGCTGTACAAATATTATTCATTTTCCATCGGCTTAGTCTCTGATTTATCAGAGGTCACCACAGCAGAATGAACCGCCAACTATTCCAGCATATGTTTTTATGCAGAGGATGCCCTTCCAGCCGCAACCCATACATGGAAAATGCCGACTGGCCCAGCCGGGACTCGAACCAGCAACCTTCTTGCTTTGAGGCGACAGAGCTAACCATTTTTAGTTCATGTCAGCTAATGTTAAATCAAACTTTAATGGCTTCATGGTGAATGCCACAACTCCATAGAGAACGATAAATGTACACTGTAAAACCCAACAGTCAACTTTATCAAGTGAAATGAGTGTAGTTAACTCAAAATTTACTGAAAGTTAATTTCTACTCTTTTGAAAAAGAGTTTTGAACTCAGTGTTGAAGGTAATGAGATAATTAAATACCTCATTACTTCAGCTTAAATGGAGTAAGTTCACAGTTCTCATTAGGATTAGTTTTTTTAACTCAAATGGTTTGTTGCAATCGGTTTCCTCAAATGGTTTGAGTTGCCTTAACTTTTTGGGTTTTACAGTACTCAGTTGGTTTGAGTTCTCTTCATTTATTGGGTTTTACTGTGATCAAATTGCTTTATTTACTCAAATGTATTAAGTTCACAGTACTCATTAGGATTAGTTTTTGAACTTAAATGGTTTGTTGCAATCGGTTTCCTCAGTTTTAGTTACCTTAACTTTTTAGGTTTTTACAGTTTATAGTTCACCCAAAAATGTAAACACTCAATATTTATTTACAAGTCAATCTTTGAGTTTGTTTTACATCTTCAGTTGAGCATTCAAAAAGAAGATATTTTGGAGAACAGTTGTAAGTGGAAGTCACTGACTTCCAAAGTAAAAGAAAAAATACTATGAAAGTCAATGTATATCAGTGTCAAACATTCTTCAAAATATCTTTATTTGTGTTTAACAAGAAAAAGAAACTCAATCAGGTATAGGATAAGTGAAGGGTGCATAATCAATGACAGAATTTAAATTTTTAAGCAAACTATCCTTTTCCTGGTGTTGGGTTGCGGCTGGAAGGGCATCCGCTGCGTAAAACATATGCTGGATAAGTTGGTGGTTCATTCCGCTGTGGCGACCCCTGATGAATAAAGGGACTAAGCTGGAAAGAAAATTAATGAATGAAACAAATCTCTTTAACAATAGTAAGAACAGACAGCAATATCTACTGTAGGTAATCAGCTAACCTAGCCAGTGTTGTTGCCATTTTAAGATATTATTTTTAATATCCAAATGTTAGTGTGAAGCTAACAACACTGATTATTTACGTCTTTCATAGTTTTTCGAAAAATACTGAGCCATATTTAAAATTAGCATATTTATGCACAAACAGAAGACCTGAACTCTGCAGAATATAGATGTTTGTTGAACAAAATTCTCACAAAATATAACACACAAACACAAGATGTCTTGAAAAAAAAAAATTTATTCGGACATGATTGCTTTTGTGACCATCTTATTTCTTGTCTTGTCTACGGAGTTACTTTAAAGGAAGAACCACAGGTTGTATTTATTCATGTAAATAAAAGCTACTTGTAAAAAAAAAAACAACAACAGCAACATCAAAATATGACATTCTTGGATATTTTAATTTAAACCAGTATGAAGGCTACACCATCGAAATGGCTTTTCATCGGTGAGGTGGAGAGATAGCGAAACAGCCAATCGGGGCTACGGGATTCATTTAAAGCCCCACCCCCTTACATGCAAGTCAGCCAATCACAGTGCAGTGTCTGCAAACACACACATACACAAATGCACACATTCCACAATGTCTTGCTCTCTATAGAAGATCAAGACCGTAAACACAGTGGTCTGTTTTAGAGGAATCCGATTCCCAAGAACCCCCTTTAGAAAACAACGCTGGACTTGTATGCTCTCCAGTGATTCTGGAAGCATATCACAGTGATGAGCCGAAAGAGCATCCTCAGAAAAGACTTACAAAACGCCCCTGAAGAAAAGAGATGAGAGCACTATAGCACTGAGATGATGCACAGTACAGTAGATAAATCAACCGTAGCCAGACTGACGAGAAAATGAGGTATGGATATTTGCCCTGTGTGTGTATGTTTTTGTGTGTGTGTGTGTGTGTGTATATGTCATTCAACCCAGTGGAAACCCATCCCCAAGTTTTATTCAGCCTGGGCATCATAGTTGGCGCCGCCAGCTTTCTTGAGCTCATTACGTAGGTATTCTTCCTCCAACTCTCTGGGATCGCTGATCATAAACTCCTTGGCAAAGGTCTGCATGTTAAAAAAAAAAACAACATAAAAAACTTGAGTGATTGTTTGCATAGATTTGGTTAAAGTCGGGTTTGGGTGGTGTCTGGGTGTGCTGAATTTTATAAGTAACATAAGAGGAAATCTGGAAGAATCTCATCTGCATGTTAGAGAAGGTTAAATATATAGTTCACATCAAAATGAAAATACTATTTACTTACAAGTCAACCTTCATGAGTATTTTTTACTACTTCTTTAGTTGAACACTTAAAAAGGAGATATTTTGAAAAATGGTGACTTCCATAGTAAAAAAAAAAAATACAATTGAAGTCAATGTATTCCAGTTTTAAACATTTTTCAAAATATCTTCTTTTGTGTTCAACAGGAGAAAGAAACTCAATCAGATATAGGATCATAAACTCATTGGAAAAATTCTGCAAGTTAAAACAAAAAAAAAACTCTGGGTGTGCTGAATTTTGTAAGTAACATAAGAGGAAATCTGGACGATTCTCATCTGCATGTTAGAGAAGGTTAAATATATAGTTCACATGAAAATACTACAGGGAGTGCAGAATTATTAGGCAAGTTGTATTTTTGAGGATTAATTTTATTATTGAACAACAACCATGTTCTCAATGAACCCAAAAAACTCATTAATATCAAAGCTGAATATTGTTGGAAGTAGTTTTTAGTTTGTTTTTAGTTTTAGCTATTTTAGGAGGATATCTGTGTGTGCAGGTGACTATTACTGTGCATAATTATTAGGCAACTTGGCAAAAAACAAATATATACCCATTTCAATTATTTATTTTCACCAGTGAAACCAATATAACATCTCAACATTCACAAATATACATTTCTGACATTCAAAAACAAAACAAAAACAAATCAGTGACCAATATAGCCACCTTTCTCTGCAAGGACACTCAAAAGCCTGCCATCCATGGTGAACGGATCAAAACACTGACAGAATCCATCAACATTGCGTGCAGCAGCAACCACAGCCTCCCAGACACTGTTCAGAGAGGTGTACTGTTTTCCCTCTTTGTAAATCTCACATTTGATGATGGACCACAGGTTCTCTATGGGGTTCAGCTCAGGTGAACAAGGAGGCCATGTGATTAGTTTTTCTTCTTTTAGACCCTTTCTTGCCAGCCAAGCTGTGGAGTACTTGGACGCGTGTGATGGAGCGTTGTCCTGCATGAAAATCATGTTTTTCTTGAAGAATGCAGACTTCTTCCTGTACCACTGCTTGAAGAAGGTGTCTTCCAGAAACTGGCAGTAGGACTGGGAGTTGAGCTTGACTCCATCCTCAACCCGAAAAGGCCCCACAAGCTCATCTTTGATTATACCAGCCCAAACCAGTACTCCACCTCCACCTCCACCTTACTGGCGTCTGAGTCGGACTGGAGCTCTCTGCCCTTTACGATCCAGCCACGGGCCCATCAAGACTCACTCTCATTTCATCAGTCCATAAAACCTTAGAAAAATCAGTCTTGAAATATTTCTTGGCCCAGTCTTGATGTTTCAGCTTGTGTGTCTTGTTTAGTGGTGGTCGTTTTTCAACCTTTCTTACCTTGGCCATGTCTCTGAGTATTGCACACCTTGTGCTTTTGGGCACTCCAGTGATGTTGCAGCTCTGAAATATGGCAAAACTGGTGGCAAGTGGCATCTTGACATCTTGGCAGCTGTACGCTTGACTTTTCTCAGTTCATGGGCAGTTATTTTGCGCCTTGGTTTTTCCAGAAGCTTCTTGCGACCCTGTTGACTATTTTGAATGAAACGCTTGATTGTTCGATGATCACGCTTCAGAAGCTTGGCAATTTTAAGAGTGCTGCATCCCTCTGCAAGACATCTCACTATTATTGACTTTTCGGAGCCTGTCAAGTCCTTCTTTTGACCCATTTTGCCAAAGGAAAGGAAGTTGCCTAATAATTATGCACACCTGACATAGGGTGTTGATGTCATTAGACCACACCCCTTCTCATTACAGAGATGCACATCACCTAATATGCTTAATTGGTAGTAGGCTTTCGAGCCTATACAGCTTGGAGTAAGACAACATGCATAAAGAGGACGATGTGGTCAAAATACTCATTTGCCTAATAATTCTGCACTGCCTGTATTTATTTACAAGTCAACCTTTTTTCCTTCTTCAGTCGAACACTTAAAAATGAGATATTTTGAAGAATGGTGGTAACTGCTAGCCATTGACTTCCATAGCAGGAAAAAGTAATACTATGAAAGTCAGTGTATTCCAAATTTAAACATTCTTCAAAATATCTTCTTTTGTGTTTAACAGGAGAAAGAAATCATAAACTCCTTGGCAAAATTCTGCGAGTTAAAACAAAACAAAAAAACTTGAGTGATTGTTTGCATGGATGCACATATTTGGTTAAAGTCAAACTGATGATCGTAATGTTCATGTCTGGGTGTGTTGAATTGTGTAAGTAACATAAGAGGAAATCTGATCACATCTGCATGTTAGAGAACATCAAATATATAGTTCACGTCAAAATGAAAATTGTAAATACTTTATGAGTATTTTTTTTTTTACTCTTTATTCAGTCGAACGCTTAAAAAGAAGATATTTTGAAGAATGTTGGTAACTGTTAGCCATTGACTTCCATAGCAGGAAAAAAATTCTATGGAAGTCAATGTATTCCAGTTTTAAACATGCTTCAAAATATCTTCATTTGTGTTCAACAGGAGAAAGCAACTCAATGGGGTACAGGATAATAAAGTCCTTGGCAAAATTCTGCGTGTTAAAACAATAAAAACATGGGCGATTGTTTGCATGGATGCACAGATTTGGTTAAAGTCAAACTGAAGATCGTAATGTGCGTGTCTGGGTGTGCTGAATTTTGTAAGTCTGTTTTGCATATGATCAAAGAGATGGTAAAACTCACCGGCACGGCTTCTTTGACCAGTGCCTTGTCGGTGCTGATCTTGGCTCTCTGCAGGCCGCTGACATTCTCGCCAATCCAGGTGATGAAGGTGAACTTAGAACGCTTGCTCATGGCGTCACCCGTCATCATCCTCACAAAACCAAACAGACGGCAGTCCTCTGAGAGGCAGAGAGAGAAATTCATCATTAAAGCGAGCATTAAGTCAGCATTAAAGCGCTGTCAACATTGCCAATTTTACATTGTCTTGTTTTTTTTGTGAGTATGTTGTTGTATTTTGCACTGTCTGGAGCCAGCACCTAAGCTTTTCACTCATCATAGCACACGTGCTGCTGATGATGTGACGATAAAAGTCATTTGATTTGATTTGAGAGTAATGACATTCCTGTCATCATTTACTTATACTCAACTTGTTCCAAACATGTTTAAGTTTCTTTCTAACAAAACAAGTTCTACTAAAGAATGTTGGAAAAAAAAAAACAGCAATTGATTGTCTTTTGTTGTTGTTCCTACTATGGATGCCAGTGGCTGGATTTCCTCCACATTCCTCGGAATATTTTGTTTTGTGTTCAGCAGAAGAAAGAAACTCAAGGAACAGAAGAAGGATATACAGTTGAAGTCAGAATTATTAGCCCCCCTTTGAATTTTTTTCTTCTTTTTTTAAATATTTCCCAAATGATGCTTAACAGAGCAAGGAAATTTTCGCAGTATGTCTGATAATATTTTTTCTTCTGGGGAAAGTCTTATTTGTTTTATTTCAGCTAGAATAAAAGCAGTTTTTAATTTTTTTTTAAACCATTTTAAAGGTCAAAATTATTAGCCCCTTTAAGCTATATATATTTTTTGATAGTATACAGAACAAACCATCGTTATACAATAACTTGCCTAATTACCCTAACTTGCCTAGTTAACCTAATTAACGTAGTTAAGCCTTTAAATGTCACGTTAAGTGTCTTGAAAAATATCTAGTCAAATATTATTTACTGTCATCATGGCAGATAAAAGAAATCCGTTATTAGAAATGAGTTATTAAAACTATTATGTTTAGAAATGTGTTGAAAAAAATCTGCTCTCTGTTAAACAGAAATGGGGGGGGGGGGGGGGGGGGTGAACAGGGGGCTAATAATTCAGGGGAGCTAATAATTCTGACTTCAACTAACTTTAAGTACTTTTTTTTTTTTTATAATTAACATAATTTAATTGAAAAAGCCCCCAGATTAATATAAATCCATTACAACAGTTCTGTCTGGTTCTTGAATCTGATTGGCTGATAGCTGTGTGATATTCTGCAATATCAGAACTCGTACAGCCTCCTCACCCTTCTGTATTACTCCGACCACATAGAGTGACGGCAGATCAATAAACTCACTTCAGTTTGACAAATCTTGCAGCTGTTGGACAACATAATGTACTTTTGAGGCTTTTTAGGCGAGAATGTAGTTGTTTGCAACTATGCAGTTTATTTATAAAGATAGTGTCTATTTTAAAATATTTATAATTTCAGAGAAACAGTGCGTCGGCGGCCATCAGCGTGTCATACTGAGCAGAGCAAAGACAGTTGACATTGTCCATCCACAAGATGGAGAAAAGATTGTAATTTCTAACTACAACAGATCAAATGATTATTAACCTGGTAAGTGACTTTCTGAGACGATCTCTCTCTTTTGTATTTATACCATAGCAATTGTAGTGTATTGAGTGTGAGATGGGACTCACGAATCAGGAATGTGTGTATTTTGTTTTGGCTACTCTTTGTATAACCCTGAGTTACTTTTTGGTTTGTCTCTAATGAGTCTCCCGTTTTTGTCACTGCAGACTAATTTAGTAAAAAAAAAAGAAAGAGCAAATGACTGCATGCGTTTAGCATTTTTCCTTATCGCAAACACAACAGTAATCTGAGTTTTTGCTTTGCTTTGGCTTTTTCGGAGATAATTATTGTGATCTCTTGACTGCAACAGAGAAATACTGGTACATCTCTGTAGACTGATGGCATTTCATGCCGTTCAGCCTTCTAGTCTTAAAATGTGAGCAAAATCACCTGTTTTGTCATCACTTTAGACATTACGCTGAAGAATCATTCAAATACTAGCTCTAAAGTGATGTTGATGAATGAGCAACGGTTTCTGCTGTTCTGACGTCAGCTGCAGATGTGAATGAGTGGCGGAAGAAAGTAGTTCCTTGTACAAAAGGATTTTTAGACTCCGTGTTTGTTTTTTATTTTTTACATACACGATTATGCCAACGAACTGTTGTATAAACGCAATATAACACGAGTAGCAGTGCTATATGGCTGTATATTGTTACTGGTAGGACACTAATGCTGCGTTCACATCAGACGCGGAAGAAGCATAAATAGTGAGTGATTTACATGTTAAGTCAATGCAAAGACGCAAATAGACATCCTGCGCCGCGATACGCGTGAATAAGGCGGCACCAATGAAGCGGCGCGAGTTGAGCGTTTTGAGAGATTGACATGCTTAACGTGCGAATCGCTCTAGTTGGAAAATCTAAACATCGGACATTCGCGCCACGTTAACCAATCAGGAGCTTTCTCTTGTAGGGGTGTGATTATGACGTAGTGCCTGTTGTTGGTGTCCCGGGGGAAAATCCCCCTGCCGACACCAGTCAACAGTTCATCAAATTGGGCTCGGCTCAGCTTCCATTATCCAGGTATAGTTTCTGGACGAGTTTATGATCTTACAGAGTTGGGTGCAGCACTGAAAGGATCTAGTGGACTCAGGCACGACTCCAAACGAATCGACGATGTTTTTCCGTCATCTCATAAACACAGTTGTTCTTTCTATAAAATCCATGTTAGCCATTTAGCAACAAAGCTAGAGTCACCCAGCAGATAGAAGCCCTGCCCATGACGTGAATCTGTGTCTATTGTGAAGTGAATTTGATGCGTGAATGAAGCGAGTAAAATCAAAATGTTCACGCATCTATATACGCGTGAATATCGTGATTTATCCACATGTCTGGTGTGAACACAGCATAAGGCACGCCTCCGACCAGTGCCGATATACAGCCATATCGCACTGCTACTCGTGTGATTTTATTTATATATATATATATATATATATATATATATATATATATATATATATATATATATATATATATATATATATATATATATATGCACCCCTCCCACCATATATATTATTATAAATGAGGGCTAAAATAAAACTAATAAAGTTTTTTTTTTTTTTTTTTTCATTTAAAGTTTCATGTTTGTCATTTTAAGTAAACTATATTTCATAAATGTAAAGTTATAGTTTAGAGGTAGATTATCAGTATATCAATTATTGCATGTGTGTGTATTTATATTTCATTTAAATAATGTACTAAACTATTTCTTGCTCATTTTTATTATTTCAGCAACTGCAATATTTATCTAGGCGACTTGTTTGTATTTTATTTAAGTCAACAACATCTTTGTCAACTGATCTTCCAGTGAAACAGGAAATTGAACAAGAAAAGTGAGGCACGGAGCCAAGCTGCTTGGAGAGGAGGGTCTAAAACATAAGAGGAGTCAGTGATTTTAGCAATAATATGAACATTAATTTTAAAGTGATATATCACCCAAAAACAAACATTCGGTAAGCATTTACTGACCCTGAAGCGATTATAAACTTTTGAGTTTCTTTTTCTGTTAAACACAAAAGAAGATATTTCTAAAAATGCTGAAAAACATTAGTCATTGACTTCCACAGTAGGAAAAAACAAATACTTGAAAGCCAATTCGTAGCAGTTTCCAACAATCTTCAAAACAAATCTTCTTTTGTGTTCACAATGTGCTGAACAAATGAATGGTGAGTAAATGATGACAGAATTAATAAACAAAAAGGAAGAGTTGGCACTGGAATGAACACTGTCTCCATTGTAGCGAGTCTTTTTGTATGTACACTATTGCATTGTTTTCCTTTCCAGAGAAAAACGTCATGATATGAAATGCAATCTGAGAGCGTCACGTGCGAACTGGGGATGAGGCAGAGAAATTTAAGCTCTATGACATCATATGAAAGACAGGGAACAGAGAAAGCGGGCGAGGTAAGGAGGTGATCATGTTAACAGTCTCCATTGATAAGAGTGATTTAGGGTATTGAATAGGATCTGAAACACTCCCAGACTCTCTCGGTTTAACAGCTGTCCACTTCCTCCCCAATGAGCTACAACTGCATTGCAGTGGCACTGGGACTGGATTCAAAAGATAACATCAATTGCTTTGAACAGTGGCATTTAGACAGGATCTGAGATAATGTTATAAGGAAGAAAACATTCTTTCACTTATTATTAGTATGCGCCTAGGCACTTTGATCTTTATGGATCTGTGAAGATTATATGAAACTAATACATCCTTATGCCTAATAATGATTACAAAAATGCAGTTTATAAACATATATAATGAATAAAATATTATTGTGATTGCTATTGTTATTCACAATAATTTACGAATAATGAAAATATACAGTATATTATCTATTTTATTCTTTATTTTGTATAAACATTTTATTTATTTTGTTATTTTATTTTTATTTGATTTTGGCTATATTTATTAGATTTTTTTATACACGCGTGATAAAAAAACACATGATCTATTTATAGATAGATAGATAGATAGACTGACGGACAGACGGATAGATAGATAGATAGATACTGTAGATAGATAGATAGATAGATAGATAGATAGATAGATAGATAGATAGATAGATAGATAGATATAGATAGATAGATAGATAGATAGATAGATAGATAGATAGATAGATAGATAGATAGATAGATAGATAGATAGATAGATAGATATTTAAGGGTATCATTTTTAATTTACAATTATTACTTTGCCTATGTAATACATTACAATGTGTATTTGTTCTATATTTACAATAAATACTTTATTATATTATCTGAAAACAAATGGCTCGGTTAATTTCCTTGGTACAAGCCGAGACTGACAATATCTGGTTTTCTGTTGTTGATTAACTGGGCTTAGGCTTTAAGACGCTAAGTCAGGGAACCATGGGTAATACTGTCAGTTGCGTTTGGCACAGTGACTCTTCAAGTTTCAGGAGCAAAGTGTGCAACGAATCAACGTCTCATTACAGAGACCCCTGGTGTATCTCAACAGAACTGAAACCTCCAACAAACCACATTTAGGAAGTGAGCAGTGCCTGTCATGTGTCGGCATGTCGTGCACATGGATTCTAGTAAAAAGGAGAAAGACATGCTGTTTATTTTACGATGGTATAAAAACGCAGCTATTGCCATTTTCGCAATGCTTTACACACTTCTACTTCCTCTAGAGTGTGCATTTCTGAAGAAATCACTTCCAGAAAGTCAGTGTATTTGTGCTGACTTTGTGTGTACTCCACTATGATGATGATACAGCTCTTTAAATATGAAATATTTTGAAAAATTAGACATCTTTTAGACAATCGCCTATTAGATATAATGAAACGCAGAATGTATCTGAACGAATGTGACCTGCTGTATAATTTTCAATCAGTTTGACCCAATTTTCAGAAACCCAATTTGGCTTTTGTGCACCCAAGTAAAAAGAAAGGCTCAAAATTAAAATAAAAGTAATGGAATGGATCAAAAATGAAGGCAATATAAAAACATTGCTCATATAATGTCAAATAATAATGATACTTATATGAAGCAGCAAATTTGCTGTTCTATTTATTTTTTGTACTGTCTGCTATATATTTTTTATGTAAATCGCAATAACCATAATACCCATAGATGGTAAAATAATAAAATAAAAAAAATCAAATCAAATTAAATTCAAAATTAAATTAAATGCTGGATAAAACAGTTTACGGGCAGCTGGGGTTATTAAAAATAACATTAACTGAAATTAAAGTATATTAAAACCTAATTCAGCCCAAGTAATTCAAGTAATCAAAGCCTTTCTCATTTTTATTTTGTTTAGTTTCATTTGTTTATTTCATTTTATTATATTTATAATATAACATATTATATATATTTATAATTATTATATTTATTTTATTTATAGCTTTATTATGTCCTAAAATAAACTAAATAACATAAAAAATATATAAAAGAAATCAACTAGAATTTAAATGCAAACAGAAAACGTACTAATTAAAAAAATGAGTTCAAACTACCAATAAAAGCTACATTAGCATCTTAATGGAACCTAACACTGATTTACATTTAATTAGCATATGTATTTCCGAAGTAAACTTCATGACTAAAGTTTCTGTTCTCCACCAATCAATGGGCGTGCAGTAACATTAAGGAAGACATCTTTGATCATCTGTCGAAGTGCAGTGCCAGGAAGCTATGATATTGCAACATTTGGACAGGTTTACATCTGCTTACTCTCAGAGACTAAAACCAAGCACCACACCCAGATCTGCTCATTTACCCTGGCATTTCATTCCCTTATTAGAGCTATACAGTTATTTACAGTTAAATAACAATAAAATACCATTCATAATTCCTTGACGGATCAAAAGAAATACAAAAAAAAAAATCAGATATATTAAAATAAATATAAAGTTGACTTCTGGTTGATTCACTGATTAAATCAGTGATTTTATTTACTAAAAGCCTCTCAGTAAACTTCTCTCCCTCTAGCCATGTCATGTTATCAAGCCTAAAACCATATTTGGTATGGTCTACACTGGAATATGAATGACTTCCTATCATGTGTTATGTCGAACTTAAAGGCACAGTTCACTTAAAAATGAAACTGCTGTTTCAAACCTTGTTTTTTTTTCTTCAGTGGAACTCATACAGCTCACTTTCATGGATTTTTCAGAGTCTAAACTCTGTCCTGAAAAAACACTGACTTGCAGAGTTTAGCTCCAACTTGCGTCAATAAATCTATCAGTAAGTTTCTAATAAGATTTGCTGGTTTAAATGTGTTTAATTAGGGTAATATCCAAACTATTCATGACAATGGGCCCTCCAGGAGCAGGGTTAGACACCCTTTAAAATATTTAGGCGAATGGAGTCATTTCTCAATATCGAAGAAAGACATGTTTGGAACAACAAGTGGCGAATAGATTATACCACATGAAATTTTCCACCTTTATGCTTTGCAGAAATGCATATTAAACAATATTCAAGGCAGGTAAACAGCACTCACCTGTACACTGGCTCTTGAATTCTTCATAGTCGGACCCATGACCGCCTGGTACAATTGTAGATCCGTCATACTTAAAACATGCCCTTTAAACATCAAATATGACATTATTAACAGTGCACACAATTCTTAACGTGCGTCAAAATCTAACCAGCAGCGTACCTAGATTTATTTTGTCGCCTAGGTAGGCTGCAAAGTAGATTTTGAAACACAACCCAAGGGTTAAAAGACCCATCCCTACATGTTGCACCACATCCCGTGTCAATGAATGAAATAACGCTACAATGTATCATTCTAAATTCGAATTAGTTCTAATTGCTGAAACAATGTAACGAGTTCCGTTATCGAATACTGTGGATGTGCGGCAAATCAAGGCTTGACTCACCAGCATACACCTGAGCTGTCGTCTCGCACCAGATTGTATACCTCTCTGCAAGCCTCTTTGTCAATTCGTGTTGCCATTTCGACGATGCAAAGGGAGATAATGTGTCTAAATGCAGAACAAAGCCGGAGGGGTGTGAGAAAAAGCGAGATAAATCCCAAAGTGCGACAGAGGGGTTGCTGGTGTGCCGAAGAGGTCTCTTCTCTCAGTGGGATGGAGAGGCAACTAATTTCACGACTCGATTCATTTCCTATTGCTCTTAATGGGCGTTAGTGATATTCGTCTGTCAGGTTGCTGTTCCAGTGAATTGCAGAGCTAGAGCCGGGTTCATCTCCTCCTAATGGCCAACCTGGGTATTGAGCCACATTAAATCCGCCCAGTTCTGCTCTGTCGTCTGGTTTGAGTTACTCTGCCATCTTGTGGACTTTGTTGGGTTCCTGTTGAATTCTGGAATGAGAACAATGACTTGCTGTTATTATTAATATTTTGATTACACCAGAGGATTAAAATATATAAAGCACAAGATACAATTTAGAAGTAAATTTAAAATATAAATATGTCAAAATCTTGATTAAGTACATAGATTCAAACAAGTAAACAAGCAGATAAATAAAAACAAATAATACAAATTGGATTAAAATTAAATAACTAAATAAATATGTAATTAAAATATAGCACAATGAGTTGAAAAAATAAAAATGTAACAACTTAAATAATAAATAATACGTTAAATTAAATGCTATTGAAGAGTTAATGTAATTTAAAATGTAATATATTTATATAGGGACCAATCCAGTAGTTTAAATTGATAAATAAATAAATAAATAAATAAATAAATAAATAAATAAATAAATAAATAAATAAATAAAAGGCATATTTTATATTTTAACTACAGTCTGAGTTTCTTCCATGGCTTCTTCGGGGAGAATGTGAGAATGTGATAGCGAAAAGTGACTTTTATTTTGAAACAAAGCGTTACACGGAAGTGAGAAGCTTCGCCGTGCTACTCTCAAACTAATTCTCCACTCATGGACATTTAACAAGACTTTAATAAGGCCAAATAATGAAATAATGGTAAACCACTATCTGAAATTTACTATGCGGTTGTTGTCAAAGCTGTAGCTATAAATTATGTACATTTATTTTGAAAATCCGCGAAACAGTCACGAATTATTGTGTAAAAGACTTTTCCTTTGGTACTGAGCTATTGTCTTTAATTACTTTAAACTTTATAAATGTTTATAATAACTTATGATTATTTTACTAATTCTTATGATAATTACACAATTATGATTGTGTTATTTTGCAGATAGTCTTATGTCAGATGACACAATGGACATTGGGAAGCAAACTCGTCTGTCACGTCCACACAGAATAAATGAATCTTCAAAGGTATGCATAACTGGTATTATTCTTAATTATAAGTAAGAAAACTATACAAAAAAAATATATATATTTTTTGGGTCAAGATTACAACTCTGGATAGCAAAGTTGTTGGTGGTTCTCGACGTTCCATTAATAGTCATGCCATGTGTTTAAATCAAAATGTTATTTGTAGTTTTTTTTAGTATATATACATTTTGTAAACTACATATATGGTGTCCTTAAAATTTCAGATAAAACAAATATGATTTGGAGTACTGGGAAAGATATATGTGTATCATTAATTTTTAAGGCTTATATAGGTTATGTCTTACATTGACCTGTTATCATTTTCTGCAAAAAAAAAAAAATGATAATTTCCTTGTCTGACATTTTCAAGACGCAATATTCGTATTATCAGTAAGATTTTATTGAAACACACACCTATTAATAGCAAATCCAGTGAACCAATAATAACTTCAAAGTGTTATCATATATAAGTAAAATATGAAATCACATTAAAATATATATAATGAATGCTTTAAAAGAATATAAGTAATTAAAGTTGATAGACAATACTATATATTATTTTTTATATAAATAATAGTAATGTTTAAATAGTTATCATAATTCATTAACATTTATTGTTAAATACCTAATAATTGCATTATTATCAATAAACATTTTAAAATCCAGTAAGTTAAATGTAGCTTTTTTTTGCACAATAATAAATAATATCTGTAAATAATATAAATAGTACTGTCACATGATGAAAACTCCAGTTATGCTGGTCTGAAAATTGTATTTGGCATGTCGACATCACACGATGACCCGAAATCTCATGCATTCAGACTGAGTAGAGCCTATAAAGAGTAAATGGACTACTGCTGTTAGAATAATGGAAGAAAATAATCATATATTTTAAAAAATTTCTTTCAATTGTCCTCATAATCACCAGGTGTATCGATGGGCAGATCAGGCTAACAACCTCCTGCAAGGCTTAAATGAGCAACGGCAGCATGGTCAAATGTGTGATGTGGTTCTGGTGGCTGATGACCAGCGGATCCCTGCGCATCGGGCTCTACTTGCTGTATCCAGTCCTTACTTCCAGGTAGGCTTCAATTTTGCTTGCTGCAATTAATTGCTGAAGCTTTTATCGTGGTATGTGGTGCTATCACAATATTGACCTAAGCTGCAAAAAAAAGGCTACTTTAAGAGGTATAATAACTAAAAATACTTAGTGTATTGCTTTATTGTATATACATGTCCAGAGTAAATACATGTTTTAAAACAAATTAAATTGCAAAATGATGATAAAGTACACAGTGTAACACTTTATAATAAAGTCTCATTAGTAAATGATAGTTAATGCATTAAAATCAAAGTTAATAAAAACATACGGTTCCACTTTAAAACTACTGTGCACTTGCATTCAAAAATAAATACAATGTACTCACTGTGTTCATAATGTATTGCAGAACACTTCTAGTGCTCTTGTGATGGGATATGGGTACAGTTAGGGACAGGTTTGGTGGTATGGGTAGGTTTAAGGGTGGGTTAAGGTGTGAGGGATGGTCAATTAAATAAATTATAAAAGTAATTACAGACATTCATTACAGATGTAATGACATGCAGGTATTTAATTAATCATAAGTACAATGTAAAACAGGGTATTCACTGGGTCTTTAAATGTCTTAAATGTCAAAAACAAAATTTTAGGCCTTAAAAAGACTTAAATTCACTGAAATATTGTGTTGTATCTCTTAAATAATTTTAAACGGGTCTTAATTTTTCTCTGTCCAAGTAAAGCTACTCGGGCTGACATTCATCCAATCACCAACAATCCATTTTCATAAAATTGGGGAAAGAAAAATAAAAACAATTACACAGTTCCTCATTTTTATAACAGAGCAATTTATCCCTTTACGTTATCTTCCATTCATACAAAAACTATTAAAAAAAGTGGGGGAGTAGACATAATATTTATAAATAGAAATGAAACTTAAGGTTTTATAACAGTTATACTCAACCAATTGGGACCAAAAGCCAACAAATATATATTTTTGATTATTTAAGTAATTCCCTCTAAAATAAATATACTTTTAACAATGTTAAACTTGTCATTTAAAAGAAAAAGAAATATTATGTTGAAAATAGTGTTTACAACTAGAGTTTTCTTGTTTTGACAAATTAAAGTATGTCGCTATGAAAATATTACATTTGATTTTTTTTTTGTGGCACGCAAAAAAAAAAAAAAGAAAAAATCCATTGGGCCAACCAGGCCATTAGAAATAATCATTAGTGTTTAGCCCTGTCTAAGTCTAAAATTTAATTCATAATGGTCTTAAAAGTGTCTTAAAAAGTCTTAAATTTGACTTGATGAAACCTGCAGAAATCCTGTAAAAACATGTGTTTACACAATAAGTACATTGTGATAATAAATTCCAGTGTGAGTACATATTACTTAAGGCCACCTAATATAAAGTGGGACCAAAAATACAACAGAATTTTATCAGTTATTAACTCCATTTAACAATTATGATTTTCTTAATGCATTATTAGACATTAACTATGATATTAACTTCACGATTCATTCACGATTCATCAAGATCGATGTTTTACATTGACTTTAGTTAAATTATCTCATTTTAAATACTGTTGAAATAAAACTTTATCTAATCTAGTTCCAAATTAACAATAATATATAAAAGTGAAAAGTTATATTATTTGGTTTTTAATTATATAATTTAATTTAAAACTCTAGCAGCCCAGGTGACAGAGACATTAAACCTATTGCGTTCCTGAGCACTGGCAGATCCCATGCAAATGCAACGGGCAGGGTCTCAAAGACTGTGCCTTTGTCTCTGGGTGATGCTTTCAAGCTGGTCGAGGCAGGTGAAACCTCAAGACCCTGAAACAAGATTTTCAACTAAACTTGTCATGCCCGTTTTCTATACACTGCGCCTACTAAAACGCATAATAGAAAGGACAACTCTGTCACAGATCAGACTTGTTTTAGACATTTGGGTGCTTTCACACCTGTAGATCAATTCTTTTGTTCCGAAAACAGGAATTAAAATTGTTACAATGTTGCACTTTGTTCTTGGTGCAGTTTGCTTTCACATGGCAAAGATTCTAAACGGACCAAATGAGTTAAAACAAATCAGGTGCAAGTAATCTCTCCTCACATTGGTCAGAGTTTCACGGTTTATTTTTTATTTTTTAATTAATGACAATGAGCAATAAGACATTATAAGCAAAAAGCTGCACTTTGATTTTAACACATCTTCTTTTTAAGACATCGTCACCTAATATAAATCAGAGGTAAGACTTTCTCATACGTAGTCTTTGCTAGAACTATGCATTAAAGGCTTTACATCAGAGGGAAATAACAGATAAACCAAGAATGCTGTTCGGTCAATTGTTCTAAAGGATAAACAGCTCTCATTAATATTTCAGCATGCTTTTACTTTCGTATTTTACTGGTAGGAATGATGACAACTTGCCCTACTTATAATTCCCTCTTCATATAGCCGTATATATGCCTACATATCCATAATACACTGTGATATAGCCTGGTTCGGATCATATTGCTTTCTCACTACAATCGATCTTCTCCAGAGTTCTTTCAATCTCACCCTAAGGGTGCTTTCAAACCTAGACTTTTGTTTCAGAACTTGGCGCATTTACCCAGTTAGCGCATTTCGTTTGGCATATGTGAATCCAGCAATTGCCCTCGGATCTGCGCCAAAACAATCGGTTCGAGATTGCCTGAATGAGGTGGTCTCAGCTCGATTGAAACAAACTCTGGAGCGGCTCGATTGTAGTGAGAAAGCAATATGATCCGAACCAGGCTATATGACCGAGTATTATGGATATGTAATAGACATATATGGCTATATGAAGAGAGAATTATGCGGAGGGCGGGATGTCAGCATTCCTAAATGTGCATTTCATGTAAAATCCGAAGGTGAAAGCATGCTGAACTATTAGCGAGAGCTGTTTATCCGTTAGGAAAATTGACTGAACGGCAGTCTTGGTTTATCTGTTATTTCTCTCTATAATATAAAGCCTATAATCCATAAGCCAACGGCTATGTATGAGAAAGTCTTACCTCTGATTTATATCTGGTGATGATGTCTGTGGGTGTCACCATTCAAAATGAAAGTGCAGCTTTTCGCTTATATTTCAACTTATTGGTCTACGCCATAAATTAAAATAAGGACGCATGACAGCTGAGCGGGACTCAGAAAAAACTCTGCAACATCTTGAAACTATGACCAATGTGAGGAGGACAGTTTACTCCATGACCTGTTTTAGCTCTTTTGGTCCATTTAGAATCTTTGGCGTTTGAAAGCGAACCACACCAAGAACAAAGTGCAACAATATAACAATTTTGATCCCTGTTACGGAACAAAATAATCATTCCACAGGTGTTTAAAGCACCCTATGGCTTCCTGAAGATGCTGTTTGACTGCCGAACAACCAACACGTCTCAATTAAGAATTCTGCTTGTAACGAGTCTCCTGGCCTGGGTTCTTCAGCATCCAACAATACTGAACCTTACTTTACAGAGTTAACAAACAAAAAGGTTATAAATGAAGAGTTCAGATGCAAAAGCTGCTAAACGCCTCTTTCATTAAAAATGAGCTAATGACATTGAGTGAATGCTTTAGGCACGTAGTACACCATCAACAAATAGATTTGCTTCAAATCATCTATCGCAGTGTCAGCACATTCAGAAATAACAGTTTGTTGGCAAAAGCCGCTAAACGCCACTTGCCTTTGACAGCAAAAGCAGAAGGCGCGAATTGAATCATATGTGTTTAATGTAGCAGCGTGTTGATTCGCCGGCTTTTATGAGGAGACGGTTTTATTCCGCTTTAGATTTTGATTTTAAAAGATGGAGATTGATGAACTGGATGAGCCTGTCAGACTGTCAGTGAATGGCAAATGAAAATGTCCCTTACCTCAAAATTCTGTGCATTTTAAGAAAAAGAAAACACAATGTACAGTTGCAAGTGTAACATGCAATCATAACGTGTTTTTGCGCAGCGACGCTACTTTGAATGAGGCTGATTTACTATACATTAAACAGCAACTGCGTGTTAGGTAGTAGGCCTACCTTGTGTTTTATTTGCTAATTTAAGCTATTTTTTTTAAAAGATAAATATAATGTATAAAACTATACATTTATATTTGCCTACTTCATAATACCTATACGTCTGATAAGCTTTTTATATTAATGGACAATCCACAGATATTGATGTTTCACAATGTTTTTACACTACATTATTTGAATCTACCAAGCTTAGTTTACAATGTTTTCATTGCTCTACTTACATTAAATCTAAATCCCAAATATCAGAAATGACAACAGATTGTTAAGATTTAATAAACGTCAGTTTTAATGTTATTGATTAATGCACTTACTTGACAGATTTCATTTATTTATTTTCCTTCTGCTTTTTCCCTGGTTTATTACAGCGGAATGAACCGCCACTTACTTGACAGATTTATGTATTTTAGGTGGTTTGTGTAATGTGTTTTATGTTTGGAAAAATAATTTCTAATTGCATCTTTAGGGATTTTTCAACTAATTATACTGTCTCGTCTCAATAGGTGGATTTAGAGGTTTTTGCAAAAAAGCACTGGTGGATTTAGCTGGTTTTGATGCCAAAGAAAATCTACCTTGTTAAAAACCAAATAATTATCTAAAGTGACATTTTGGAAAAAGAAGGTATTTTATTTACTAGCTAATAACCTTATCATTAACTATCAAATGAAACTTCTAAACCTAATCAGATGAGCCTTGTAGAAAATGCTCATTTACAAAAAAAAGAGGTCTGATAGATTTAGAGGGTTTTACATCTGAACTCTTCAAATAGTTTTTCAATGTTTAGACCAAATTAACATGTGAAAATATTAATGTTAAAAAAATAAATCGCCTGTGATGAACAACCACTTCCAACCCATTAATCTGAATATTCTTAATACACACAATAACAATAACTATTTATGGTATTTTTAAGTGCCCATTTTATAAAAATTGTGTATGTTCAATATCATGATATATTGATTTATTGAATATTGGCATATGTCTTCTTCCAGGCCATGTTCACCCTGGGCATGCGAGAGGAACACGAGTCTGAAATAGAGCTAGTAGGAGCCTCCTATGTTGGCGTTAAAGCCGTAATAGACTTCCTATACAGCGGCGATTTACCTCTCGACGGAGGAAACATCGATTACGTCCTGGAAACGGCTCACCTTCTGCAAGTGTGGCGAGCTGTGGATTTCTGTTGCCAATATTTAGAAAAAGAGGTACGTGAAGACAACTACCTGTACCTTCAAGAACTCGCCTTGCTATACAGTCTGGATCGACTGGATGCCTTCATAGACCGCTTTATTTTGAAACATTTCAGCACACTTTCCATCACAACCGAGTTCCTCCAAGATGTGCGGATGTTCAAGCTTTGTGCTTACCTTTCCAGTGAACAAGTGCAATGCGAAAACGAGCAAACTCTTCTTCAAGTCGCCTTGCAGTGGTTGAATCAAAAACCTGAACGTCTTGAATTCGCCTTTCAGCTCCTTTGCAACATTCGTTTCGCTCTCATCCCGTCTGATATCCTAAAAGATCATATTTTGCCAACCGTACATTCTTTGCTTCCTCTGGACACAAGCTGCAAGGCGTTAATTGAGGAAGCAATAGACTACCACAGAAAGCTCAGCGCTCAGCCTGTAATGCAGACACAGCGAACAGGCCTTCGGGGAGGTGTGGAGCGTCTGCTGCTGCTGGGAGGAGAAGTGTCCGAGCGCGGAGAGGGTTTGAGTGCTGAGGTTTGCTGGCTGGATGAAGAAGCAGGGAAGTGGGTTGGGGAGACTGAGATGCCGGCACCAAGGACTCAGCATTGTGTGGCGGTTTTGGGGGGATTTATTTTCACAGCTGGTGGGAGCTGCTCACGGGACAACGGAGGAGATTCTGCAAGCGACATGCTGTATCGGTACGATCCCCGGAGCAACCTGTGGATCAAGGTGATTTGTTTGTCTGCTGACTGTTTGGATAGTTTGTGACATTTAAGTTTTAGCTGTAATGTTCCAGAGCAGGAATGTTGGCAGTAGCTGGTCTAGCTTCAATGACTAGCCCTCACTTTGACCTGCAAATGGCGAAGTAGAAGAGCGGATGATCAAGACAAAGAGGTGGGGTGGGGGTGGGGAGGAGTGGGGTTCGAGACCCTGATAGTATCTCTGGGGGCCCAAAAGTGCATGGGCCTTTAAAATAGTCATAACTTACACTGCTTAGCAGGGCCCCTGCTCCAGAATATGACTAAATGGTTGCATTTTTCTTATTGGGAGCAAATAACTAACAGAATCTTTGATATAAATTCATCCATCCATGTTTTGTCCATCCACCCATTTATATCTTTGTCCCACCCATCCATCCATCCACCCACCCATTCATCCACCCACTCACTCACCCACCCACCCATTCATCTATCCATCCATATTTTGTCCATCCATCCACTTCTTGTTAGTTTTTTTTTTGTGTAAATAAAATTATATATCCTTACAAATTCAAGATATATGCTTTAAAGATATATGAAAACTAATTTGATTACTAAATTGAGCAATAGAAATCTATTACCACAGAAAATAACTGATATTACCCTGATATGTTCTGTTTTTAGAAATAATACCTTTTCAGTGTTAAGTAGTTTTATTGATTTATATATTTTATTGCTTACAATATAATTGTTTTCAATTTTTTTACTTCTGTTGATTTTTCCTCTTTTTTTTAATTTGTATTTAATATTTTTCTTTAACAAATTTGGCTGTACTAGTTTTTGGACCGTTATCGTAAGTTATTTTGTTAGATAAGCTCCAGATTTGGCTTCAGTACTGACTGATCTAATGTATATGCACAAATATAATATTGCATAGCTTCCTATTAAAAATATGAATTTAAAAGATAGATTTGTGAGGGGTGTACTTAAATATGCTGAGCACTGTATTTTATATTTATATTTATTGATTTATTTTTTTTTTTACAAAAGTGAATTGATATACACCCTATAACTTTTACATGACTATTAACTCTTTTTTTTTGACAGACTTGAGCAAGTTTGAATGTTTATCTGTCCATTTTCAGGGTGCTCCTATGAACCAGCGGCGTGTGGATTTCTATCTAGGAACCATGGAAGAGTGTCTTATTGCTGTTGGGGGACGCAATGATAGTGGAGCTTTGTCTACTGTCGAAGTGTATCATCCTGCTGAGGACCACTGGACCTATGTTGCAGGATTACCCAAGTTTGTTGTGTGTTTTAGATATTATTTCTTAGAATTGCTAGGCAGTTTATGTAGATATGTATTTTCATATGTACCATTTAAAAGGTCAATAAGATCTTTTAAATAGTTTTTATTCCGATTGGTGATTAAATTAAACATCTGCATGTAAAAGATTAAATAAATGCTGTTCTTTTGAACTTTTATAACTTTCAGTTTATTATTCTGATGTCAAAGTATGTCTGTTTTCTTTCATAGATTCACATATGGTCATGCGGGCACCATCCACAAGGGCATCGTCTACATTTCAGGGGGTCATGATTACCAGATCGGCCCGTACAGACGTGACATGCTATGTTACGACCCCAAAACTGCAGATGCATGGAGAAAGCGCCAGGCCATGATCTTGGCGCGAGGCTGGCACTCAATGGCATCTCTAGATGACAGAATTTACGCCATTGGGGGCAGTGATGACCATGAGGACAGCATGGAGCGTTTTGATGTGCTAGAGGTGGAAGCGTTTGACCCACAGACCAACCAGTGGACCATTATTGCTCCTCTCAGGTATGCTAGCAGCGAAGCCGGTTTAGCAGTGCTGGATGGAAAGATCTATGTTTTGGGAGGTTACAGCTGGGAGGCCATGGACTTTTCACAGGGCACTCAAGTGTTTGATCCAGACAAGGGACAGTGGATTATGGGTCCAAATCTACCAAAGCATATTGCTGGAGCTTCATGTGTGTGCCTTGTTAAACCTCAGCCAACCAATAGTATAGAGAGTCAAACATCAGCACACACTGAGAGAGACAAACAGAGCTCCAGTCAGGAGCATCACAGGTGATTGACTGGGCATCTTCCTATAAAGAACTAAATCACTCCCTTAAAACTTGGGTTGTCATAAGACAAAGTCAATTGGTTGCTTCTCAAAGCCTTTAAAAAAAGATCAGAAGAAGATACTGTGCTGTCAGGCCTTGAATAGAAGCACAAACTACCTTTGTAGGCTTTCTTACTTTTTTTTTCCAAAGATGTCTTGAGATGTTTGACTTGCATTTAAAACATTGTTTATTTAAAAAGATAATTCTGGTCAAAGCATACCAGAAGTTTAAAGTCAGGAAGCATATACAGGCAAAACAAAATTATTATGTATGGGTTCTGACAATACATTGAGGTATTATAAAGTGAAATGGTCAAGAAATTATTTAAGAAATTGAATGTTATTTACAACATTATCTGTAAACCGCAGCCTCAACAAACATCCGAGAGCATGTTCACAGATGTTTTATGAAACACCAAGCACCAGAGTTTCAGATAATAATTTTTTTAAAGGGTCATAAAAACTTTCAGCTGAAGTCTACCCCGAATTTTTTTGTTAAAATACAACTTAATTGTGCATGGAAAGCTGTGAGCAGAATGTTGGGGAGTCGGAGTGATGGAGCAAAGCAGGGGAGAAAGAGGAAAGAGTAACCATCATCTGTCAGTGGACTCTGACTAAATTCAGAGGTAACACGTGAGGAAATATTCTTATATACGTGAGGCAATATTTTTATATTTAAAGAATGCTTATTTTAAAATTTAGACACACATTAACCTGCTCTGAAGGGACAGAAAAGTCCTCGGGCACAGGAGCATTTGAAAGTTGTGTCTGTCAGAGTTTGAATGCCATGTCAATTTACTGAATGATAGACTGCTGATAGACACGGCTTTCAAATACTCCAGTGTCTGTTTAGAGCTCATGTGATCATTTGAGCCAATCACTTTAGAGTTACATCTGTTGACCGCATGCCGTGATCGCAGTGGCCAATCAGCAGTGTTCAATAATCCACTCAGCAGCACTCAAAATGCAAGCGGAAATGCTGTTATTGTCACATTTTTAAAATTTGAATATCAATTACTGTTTGTGGGGCCTCACAGCTTGACCAAACAAGTCAGCATCTTCTCATAGAATAACAAAACTCAGTCTAGTGTATAATAATTAGACACCGGCGTGTCATCGTATGCTTCCAGTCCTTTGCTGCCCCGATATAGATTTCAAACTTAGATGATAAAAATGCTCAAAATTTAGCAGGTTATTCCCTACAATTAAATCTAAAAGATGCTAACTTTGTCTTAAATGATGTTCAAGACACACAAATCTGTTAATTTAGTCCAGGATTTTATAATCCTTAAATGATCTAATGGAGAAAAAGTTGGATGTTAGATGGCCAGAGAATGAGCTGATTAATAGCAAATTAAATTTTTTGACTGAACTATCCCCCTAAGAACAATACCAGTCAGGTTTTTATTAATAATTTATTTTATTTTACTTTTAATTAGCAAGGACAATGTTGATGTACAATATCATGTTACAAAAGACCTCTTATTCAAGTTTATCTATCTATCCGTCAAAGAATCCTGAAAAAAGTATCAAAGTTTTCATAAAAATACTAAGCAGCGCAACTGTTTTAGCATTGATAATTGTTTCTTGTGAACCAAATCAGCATATTAAAATGGTTTCTGAAAACTCACCACAGGAATAAATTAGATTTTAAAATACATTTAAAGTATTATTTTCACATTACTGTTATTTCTAACAGTATTTCACAGATCATTAACCTTTGAATGTTAGTGTATACCATAATGCTTATTATGTGAAGCTAATGTGCTGCATTTTATACCAATGCATTGAAATCTCCTCCAGAAGTGCTTGGCCGTTGATTTTCCCACGTGGGTTCTTTGTCATCCAAGACTAACAGCATTTCATTTGAACGGATAGAAGTAATGTGGTTCCAACCTAAAGAGCAATAAGACCATACTATTAACTACTAGCTTGGAAACACTGTTATTGCTATTTGCAGTCAGACTACTGTTCATGTGACCACATTAAATGTAACATTTTGTATTGTTTCATATGATGCAGATTATTTATTTTGACCTTTATTTCCAAATGATCGGGTTGGAAGCAATTTTTACTGGATTTTAACATCCCTTTTTGATTTGGGATGTTACATTTTAAACAATGCAAAATAGGACAAAAAATATCATCTTCAAGGGTTTATCATTGCATATTACATGCTGTTTACATTTACATGACAACAATGTACTTATACTGTTTTGTGTAAATGCCTCCTTTACTATTAAAGTAACTGAATTCAAAATACTCTTACTCTGTTATGATGCAGGCCCTCCAGCCTCTATTCAAAGACCTAAGAGCATTCATATCCTCTTCATCCAGAGTGAAATCAAAGATCTGCATCCAGTCATACATTACACAAACACACACAAATGTTTTTTAGGCCTATTGTAGCTTAATTTTGTTTAGTATATATCCAGATGAAACTATGAGTTAACAGCTGACGGCTTTAGGAGGAATAAATGAAATGTACATAATATTTGGAAGTTTACCTTCGTGTTCTCCAAAATATGGTGGGGTTTTACGCTCTTTGGGATCACTGCAATGTCCTGTTGAATGTGATACCGCAAGAGAACCTGTAGAAAGATTAACCCAAATATTAAAACCCAAAAGAAAAAACACTAGTATTTACACAAAGTATTGCATAGTCTAATTGCTTAGTCTAACAAACAATTTTAAAATCCACAAAAACTTTTACTACTGTAAATAATCTATTGTCTTACGCAAAAGTTATAGGGGACCTATTATGCCCCTTTTAACAATATGTAAATTAAGTTTCTGAGTGTGTTTGTGAAGTTTCAGCTCAAAATGCTGAACAAATAATGTTTAATTACTCTTTGAAACTGCCCCTTTTAGGCTTTGATCCAAATTGTGCCCTTTTGGTGACTGTCGCTTTAAATTCAAATGAGATTGTGCTCTTTTCAAAAGAGGGCGGGGCTGCAAATGCCTATGTGTCAGCATAGTGGCAAATTCAAAAAGGTCTAATAAGGGGAAAGATCATCACTGATGGGCTGGGTTTCCCCCTCTAATGACATGTATGAAAGGAGAATGTCAATCAAAGTGTTTCTGCAGACTGTTTTTATAAAGTGTGATTATAAAAAATAAAACTTATGATTTTTTTTTACCATTAGAAGTTGGTTATTTGCACAGACTGTTGCCACAAAACTGTTTAAATGCCATATAAAAGTGATTTTTGTATAATAGGTCTCTTTTAAATGGATTTTAAAGTGCATAAAGCTTCATTGGCATCTCTATTTTTAAGAGAGTATAATGTGCACATTAAGTAAACCATGACCTGTGCAGGGGTCCGCCGGTGCTTTTTGGCTACATCAACAACAACAGGATCCTCCAGTAATCCCATGGGATCAGTGTCTCCTGTTTGGCTGCAGAGTTAAGGGAATAAAAGCAATTCAACCATGTTAACCACAAATGATTGAATCCCTATAATTTAGCAACACCGACCAACGACCATAGTTTAACAATGGTAAAACTGTGGGTATACATATGGTAATCACATAAGGGTGCCTAAAACAAGGTTACTACACTTTTACTGCAATAAAACAATGGCTAATTTCATAAATAGCTTTGGTCAACTCTAAGAGATGATAAAAAGGACATATTGCTTTGAACTCAACAATTCTAAAGGTCTCCCAGGTGAACCAAACGGGCTATGGGCTGTTAAAGCAATGTTCTTGGATTTACAGTAGTCTATCAGACCAGACTGAACCAGGTACGGATGAAGCTCCACCTATAGACACATAAACAATTGACAATATTATTAAGTTACATAAGTTATTTTATCTTATTTATACAGAATATTTCTCATGTTTAAGTTTTTATATGTCGACTCATGGTTTGTATTATTATTCCTCTTCATCCAAACCGCATTTGTTGTGATAGTATAACGTTGACGCACCTGGTTAACCGCCGGCGGGATTTTGGCGACAGATAACAGTCTGTCTATTTGCTCCATTGTGAAGTTCGACACGCCGATGCTTTTCACCTTTCCTGTGGCTATCAAAGCTTCCATCCCCTGAAACAGACGACAGAGCACTCTAAACACGTTGAGGGCATCATTAGCAAGGTATTTATGGTATATTGTGTTTTTAATTTTAGCGCTAGCATTAGCATTACCCTCCACACATCCACATAGTCTATGTCAGTTGTGAGGATCTTTCCATCCCTCTCTGGAAAAAGCTCATCACCCACTTTCTGTGTTTTATTTGAAAGCGACAAAAAATTAGAAAAGTTTAACTCAAATACAACATAGTTATACAAATTTGGTTAAAATAATTAGTAAAATAACTTTTGATATTAAACAATAGAGTAAATTACTGTATGCTAGAGAGACGCAGATCATTTTATATGCTGTCATTTATAAATGTACAGTTAAATGTATCTGGGCATTTAAAATGGAGGAATGACGTTTTATTATTTCATAAATGTATTATTTAGCAAATAAACTTGGATAAAGATGATCAAATAGAATACAATGGCACTTTTTGGTGGGAACAATATGTAATCCTATATATGGAGTTCATTTAGAAAATGAATGTCTTATTGTGTGTGCTGTGCATATATTTATCATTTACAGCAGTTGGTCAGAATAACAAATGTTTTCATTTGTTTTGGTTGAAAATCAGGATTATTTGACTAATTATTGATTTGTTTACTCTTTAAAAGTAAAATGTTGTTAATAGATATGTCTGAAACATGGCGATTTCTTTATTCTTTTGAGAAATGTAATTATTTTTAAGTTCTCAAGTGGTTTCTTTTTTTTCCTATAGCTGAATAGCTATGTACACACAATATCATATCATTTTCTTTTCTTAATGAACAGATCTATAGATAAAAAAGTATATGCTGCAATTATAATACACATATTTTAAAGATATATTACTATTTACTTATAATATTATTTTCAGTAACTTATTTTTTACATGATAATTTATTATTTTAATTATTAAGTATTAGTTACCTTTAGTCCGACTGGAAAGTGCACCAGGTATTGGTCCAGATAGTCCAGCTGAAGGTCACTTAAAGATTTATTAAAGCAAACAGGAATATCTTCAGGAGCATGATGAGTGCCCCAGAGCTGGAAAAGAAAAGCAGCATTATCACATTTATGTGTTTGCTACTTATTTTATAGTATGTTTACATAGATTTCATGATGATTTAAACTCACTTTACTGACTATATACATGTCCTGGCGTCTGATGATACCCTGCTGTATCTTGTTTTTGATGGCCTTTCCCACGTCCACCTCATTCCTGTAGCAGAAGGCTGTGTCTATGTGACGATATCCAGCTGCAATCGCTGCCTCACAGGCCCTTTGACACATGTCTGGACCAGTGGACTGATCACAATGCAGTAAAACATTAATGCAAGTTCAAGTTGCATGAGATTATTACATTTTTAAACATTACTGTCCTTGTCATAATTATCATTGTCATAATTAAATAATTACACACTTATATGTAGTGCTCAGCATAAATGAATACACCCCATTTTGAAAATTTTTATCCATTTCTCAGTGAATATAGTTTATATATTTTGGTACATTTGAACAAAAGATTGATGAATAATATATATTTATTAAAATAATATTTTTGTCACCAAACATCTTTAGAAATAGAAAGATAATACATTTGAATTAAATATATAAATACATAATTTTCAACTAAATCTTTATATATATTTTTGGTTTCTCTTGATTTTTTCAAAAAAATTTATTTTTATTAATTTTTTTATATTTACCCTAACATAAATTTAGGCGACTCATTTTTAAATGTATTTAAATTCATAAATATAAATGTAATTAGTTTTTAATAGGGATGCTCTGATCAGGATTTTTGCAGCCGATACTGAGTACCGATTCCTTGTCATGGTAATCAGCCAATACTGAGTGCCGATGCTTCAAGCTTTATTGCCATTGCATAAAGCATATTTTCCCTCTAAGTATGAGATCTCGCCTTACATAAGAGAATAAATTAAGGATGTTGCAAACATGTAATAGTCAAAAGCAGCTTAACAAAAAAATAGATAAAACAGATAGGAAAAAATTGTAAGTAATATTACAAACAATGCAATTTGGAAACATTGCTCATGCGTTGAAGCGCTGCTGATGTATATCTCCGACGTGCATGTGCTTCTTCCTCTGCTTGTAAAGTCATAAACAAACACTTGCGATTGGTTCGTGAGATCGGCCAGATCAGCAAGTACCGATCGAGTCATGAAATGTGATTATGGGTCGATACTGATCTTCAGCCGATTGATCAGAGCATCTCTAGTTTTTAATACATTTATTTACTTTTAAATTTACATAGATATACGTATTTATGCAGTGCATGCAGAAAGTATTCATAGTGCTTCACTTTTTCCACATTTTGTTTTATGTTACAGCATTATTCCAGAATGGATTACATTATTTTATTTCCTCAAAATTCTACACACAATACCCCATAATGACATTGTGAACAAGGATTTTTTTTAAATTGTTGCAAATTTATTAAAAATAAAAAAGCTGAAAAATCACATGTACAGAAGTATTCACAGCCGTGAAGCTCTAAAATTAGTTCAGGTACATTCTGTTTCCACTGATCATTCTTGAGATGTTTCAGCAGCTTAATTGGAGTTCACCTGTGGTAAATTCAGTTGATTGGACATGATTTGAAAAGGCATACACCTGTCTATATAAGGTCCCAGGGTTGACAGTGCATGTCAAAGCACAAACCAAGCAAGAAGACAAAGGAATTGTCTGAAGACCTCCGAGACAGGATTGTCTCGAGGCACAAGGCTGGGGAAGGTTACAGAAAAATCTCTGCTACTCTGAAATTTCCAATGAGCACAGTGGCCTTCATCATCTGTAAGTGGAAGATGTTTGGAACCACCAGGACTCTTCCTAGAGCTGGCCGGCCATCTAAGCTGAGTGATCTGAGGAGAAGGGCCTTAGTCAGGTCAATAACCTGATGGTCACTTTGTCTGAGCTCCAGCGTTCTTCTGTGGAGAGAGGAGAACCTTACAGAAGGACAACCATCTGTGCAGCAATCCAGCAATCAGACCTGTATGGTGGAGTGGCCAGACGAAAGCCACTCCCCGCCTGGAATTTGCCAGAAGGCATCTGAAGGACTCTCAGACCATAAGAAACTAAATTCTCTGGTCTGATGAGATTGAAATTGAATGCCAGGTTGACGCAGTGGCGCAGTAGGTAGCGTAGGTAGGGTGCTCCGGTTTCCCCCACAGTCCAAAAACATAAGGTACAGGTGAATTGGGTAGGCTGAATTGTCCGTAGTGTATGAGTGTGTGTGGATGTTTCCCAGAGATGGGTTGCGGCTGGAAGGGCATCTGCTGTGTAAAAACATGCTGGATAAGTTGGCAGTTCATTCCGCTGTGGCGACCCCAAATTAATAAAGGGACTAAGCCAAAAAGAAAATGAATGAATCAATGAATGCCAGGTGTTACGTTTGGAGAAAACCAGGCACCGTTCATCACCAGGCTAATATCATCCCTACAGTGAAGCATGGTGGTGGCAGCATCTTGCTGTGGGGATGTTTTTCAGCAGCAGGAACTGGAAGACTAGTCAGGATAGAGGGATAGAGGAATGCAGCAATGTACAGAGACATTCTGAATGAAAACCTGCTTTAGAGTGCTCTTGACCTCAGACTGAGGCGACGGTTCATCTTCCAGCAGGACCCAAAGCACACTGCCAGTATATAAATGGAGAGGCTTCACAACAACTCGGTGAATGTCCGTGAGTGGCCCAGCCTGAAAATGGCTGTACACCATCGCTTCCCATCCAACCTGATAGAGCTTGAGAGGTACTGCAAAGAGAAATGGGCAAAAATTCCCAAAGACAGGTGTGCCAAGCTTGTGGCATCATATGCAAAAAGACTTGAGGCTGTAATTGCTGCCAAAGGTGCATCAACAAAGTATTGAGCAAAGGCTGTGAATACTGATGTACATGTGATTTTTCAGGTTTTTTATTTTTAATAAATTTGCAACAATTTCAAAAACTCTTCTCACATTGTCATTATGGAGTATTGTGTGTAGACTTTTGAGGAAATAAATGAATTTAATCCATTTTGAAATAAGGCTGTAACATAAAAAAATGTGGAAAAAGTGAAGCACTATGAATACTTTCCTGATGCACTACACATGCACAAAATAAAATACATTTAAATTTTATTTTATAAATAATGCTTAAATATTATTCATAAATATACTTATATGTATTGTGTTTTATTTGAATAATTGTGTTTATTTTTTATTATTATTTTCTCACATAAAATAAATATAAAATATTAGATTTATGCAATAATTTTAAAATATAGATAGATAATAATATTTTCATAAAATTTCCAATAATTAAATTGAACAGATCAACTAAACAATGTAACACTGGACTGTTTGTTGACATCTTAAAAATGTGCCAACAAATCCCAGTTATCCTCTTCTATTGAGCTAAATCTGATAATCATATACAGTAAAAGTCTCCTGATCGATCCAAATTCATCCTATATGTAAATAAATGCATGTAAATGAAGCAAGGCCATTTGTAGAATCATAACGCTACCTCTGGCTTCCATGTCCCAAGTCCCAGCAGTGGCATGAACGTGCCATCATTCAGCTCAATCCTCCTAGGCTTTTGAGCTCCCTCCTCCATGAAAGACAGATTTGAGCAATGTGAAATGAGGTAAGTGGACTGACTCGTCTTTTCTGTCCTTTTTCCTATATTTGTACCTCAGATCTTCCTCTGAACACTGAACAGAGCTGCCTTCTCTTTATCTGTGCAGTTAATCATTCATCTTAACAAGGAGTGTGTTTGTGTGTGAGTGCAGATCATTTGCCACTATTGTTCACATGTTTCCTCAAACTATACAGGCTGCTGGCACAGTTGTGAAGGTGACCTTTAGAGCTCATGTGACCCTCGGTTACTTCCTCCATGTGTTTGTGGGTGTAAATCAGGAAGTATGGTGGTGAAATGATAAAAAAAAAACAGCTTATTCACTTTTGCTAGTATACTTGGTGACCTAAAGAAGATTTTTTTTCAAATGTGTTGTGTATTTGTTTGATAGAAAATACAGTAAAAACATTAATAGAACTAATTATAATATGTAATTGAGAGTGAAGATTATTTCTGAGCATCATTACTCCAGTCTTCACTTTCAAATGAGCCTTCAGAAATCATTCTATTTGGCTTATTTGGTTCTGGAGGAAAAAAAAACTCTAGTTATATATGATTGTATTGTATTTTGCTGTTGCCTCACAGCAAGAACGTCGCTGGGTCGCAGGTTCGAACCTCGGCTGGGCTGGGTCAGTTGGCGTTTCTGTGTGGAGTTTGCATGTTCTCCCTGCGTTTGCGTGGGTTTCCTCCGGGTGCTCCGGTTTCCCCCACAGTCCAAAGACATGCGGTACTGGTGAATTGGGTAAGCTAAATTGTCCATAGTGTATGAGTGTGAATGTGTGTGTGGAAGTTCCCAGAGATGGGTTGCGGCTGGAAGGGCATCCGCTGCGTAAAATCGGGCTGGATAAGTTGGCGGTTCATTCCGCTGTGGCGACCCCGCAAGGGACAAAGCCGACAAGAAAATGAATGAATGAATGTATTGTATTTTCATCAAATAAATCCAGCCTAAACATCTCAATAATAAAATATCTCAAAACATCTTAATATATATATATTTAATATATATAATTTTTGTGAGATGTTTTGCTCACCAAGGCTGCATTTATTTGATAAAAGTACAGTAAAGTTATGAATATTGTGAAGCAATATTATGAACTAGTTTCTATTGGAATGTACTTTGCATTCAGTTCATTCTTGTGGCAAAATTTAATTATCAGCATCATTATTTCAGTTATTAGTGTCACACTATCCTTTTTTAAAAAATAATTTTGATATGTTGATTTGATATCCGGGTGACGCGGTGGCGCAGTGGGTAGCACGTTTTTATCACAGCAAGAAGGTCACTGGTTCGAGCCTCGGCTGGGTCAGTTGGCGTTTCTATGTGGAATTTGCATGTTCTCCACATGTTCGCGTGGGTTTCCTCCAGGTGCTCCGGTTTCCCCCACAAGTCCAAAGACATGCGGTACAGGTGAATTGGGTGAGCTAAATTGTCCATAGTGTATGTCAGTGAATGAGTGTGTATTGAGGTTTCCCAGTGATGGGTTGCGGCTGGAAGGGCATCCACTGTGTAAAACTTGTGCTGGATAAGTTGGCGGTTCATTCCACTGTGGCGAAGCCCAAATTAATAAAGGGACTAAGCCGAAAAGAAAATTAATGAATGAATGATTTGATACCCAAATATTTCTTATTGTTACACTTTATTATTTTGTGAAAAACAATTGGAAAGCTAGGGTTAAGTCATGTATTTAAATGAATGAATAAATAAATAAATAAATACTTAAATAAATAAGACCTTTAATTAGCATAAATGCATTACATTTATAAAAAATACAATTAAATACGTTTTCATGATAATGCTGTTTTTACTCTATGTTATCAATTAGATGCAAACTTAAAACAACATTGTTGCTCATTATTGCCACTGAGGACCTTTTATTCTGCAATTTATGTTTCAAGCACTAGATGTCAGCATATTGACACAAAATAATTTTACGTCTTAATATATAAATAAAACGTGTGCATATTACATACAGAGATACTCAAATGCAATTTTTGTATTATTATTATTTTTTATTATTCATAAATTAAAGAACTAAAAAACTTAAAAACTTCAGTTATAAAATAAAATTGTATATGAAACATTTTCTTTTGTATTGATCTAATAGCTGATCTTGCTTATAATTATGACAGTTTTACACTATCAAACATAATTCTTTTTATTTTTATTTTTACAAAATTAAATCTTGCACTCAAAAGATAAAGGGGAACAAGAGACAATAATAGTAACCAATAATATTACCATTGTACTACTATTAATATATATATATATATATATATATATATATATATATATATATATATATATATATATATATATATATATATATATATATTAGAGCTGGGCGATTAATTGAAAAGTAATCAAAATCTACATTCAGAACCTATAATTTATAAAAAAAAATTCAGGTCAAATTCTATTATTTTGCGAAAAACAATTGAAAATTTTGTTAAGTCATGTATTTGAATAAAAAAAAAATAATAATAACCTTTATTTGTCATGGATGCATTAAATTGATCAAAAATGAAGGTAAAGACATTTTCAATAATTTTTACTGTATTTTATCAAATAAATGCAAACTTAAAACAACATTGTTCCAGAGGTACTTTTATTCTGCAATTCATGCTTTAAACACTAGATCTCAGCATATTGACACAAAATAATGTTACGTTTATATATGAATGAAATGTGTGCATGTTGCATGCATATATACTCACATGAAATTACGTTTTAATTTTTTTTATATTCATAAATTAAAAGACTAAAAACTTCAGTTATAAAATAAAATTGTATATTAAAGCTTTACATTTGTTTTGATCTAATAGTTGTCTTGCTTAAAATTATGACAGTTGTACACTATCAAACAAAATTCTTTTGATTTTTTACAAAAAGTGAGTCTTGTACACAAAAGATAAAGAGGAACAAGAGACAATACTACTAACTAATTATATATATATATATATATATATATATATATATATATATATATATATATATATATATATATATATATATATATATATATATATATATTTTTTTTTTTTTTTTTTTTTTTTTTTTTTTTTTTCTAAAGGAGCTGTTAACAAGGGATTCAAACCAGATTTAGCTAAAAACCCAGAAAAAAAATCTGAAAAAGTAGTTATGTGTAATAACAATATAGTGACACGAAAAATATGTATTTAATAGCCGACTTTATATAAAAGGATTTTTTTGGTGCTGCAGCTTAAAGACGCCTCTCATGTAGAATGAAGTCACATGCATTGCTAAGGTGTCATTTTTTTCATAGACTTCAACAGTGTAAAAATCATGATGGTTCTGTGGGTCTCGTCTATCAAATCTGATCTTTATTTTGTATTTTCTATTGGATTTAAGTCAGGTGATTGGCTGGGCCATTTTTACAGCTTGGTTTTCTTTTTAACGTTTCCTTGGCTGTATTTTGGATCATTGTCTTGCTGAAATGTCCACCCTGTTTCATCTTCATCATCCTGGTAATGTAGATATTGGACTAAAGCAATGAATATTAGTTCGCAATTATGAAGGGCGAGAGTTGCTGAAGAGAGATTTCAGCTGCTGTCTGGGCTTTCACTGCCTTTGTACACCTCCCTTTCTTCATGTGTTCAATACTTTTTCCCTGTGTAATTTTATTTTACTATGCATAACCTAATTTGTAAACTAATTAGATTTGTTTTCTTTGCATATATGGATTTTTTTTGTTGTTACCAACATCCGGGGAAAATTTCAAGTCAACAGCATCTTTAGAAATATGTTTTCTAAGAAAAATGGTGACGTGTTCAATACTTATTTTCTCCTATATTAATACATTTGCACCAGCAAGAATAAAAAGACTTTTAAAAATCTTGATACACTTTTATTTAAATAGCTTTTTCGGGGGGTGTAACAACTCAAAATAAAAAAAATCTAAGGAGCATTAGATAGCATATAGGTGCTATACATGTCATTTTGTCTCTTTTTGTTGAGCATGCAAATTAAACAGATGCTAATTAAACATACTACAAAATGGACTATTCCTAAAACAGGATTACATGTAGATAAATACTTCACATCATGCAGGTTATACACGAATTGGCCTTATAATTTAGTCAAAGCCAATGTTTCCTAAACTTGCCACAATGTCCGTTACAGTGTAAGAAAAAGAAGACTACAAGTACTCATACAATACCAATATAATACTAACTCATATAAAAATATAAATATGATATTTGCATAGAACTGTGGGTTTCCTGAAAGGGAAAACATGTAGTCCCATGTAATGCACAACTTTCCCTATTTCTCCAGCTTTATGCATCACTTTAATCAGACTTTTATTTGATTTTTTCCTTCTCTGTCTGTTTTATCTTCTCACTGGTCCAGTTCGTGACTGTCTTGGCTCCGAGGTCGATAGTGTCGTGCGCAGAATTCTCTGATGCGAATACATGCCTCGATCATCATCTCCTCCGGGACTGTCACTACAATTCGGAAGAAGTTTGGGTATTCAAATGCCTGCAGAGAGAAACCACATGGAGGTCAGAATGGAGTCAGTATATCTGTGACAAATAAGTGAAAATGTGTCACAGACTAAGGTGAGCTAGGGACATGAATAACTCACCGTAGCGGGCAAACAGAACACAGATTGCTCAGTGACCAGCCGTTCAGTGAACTCCACATCGTTCTGGAATTCTGGGAAATGCTCCATCTCGATCCCCACCTGAGAATGAGCCAGCAGAAAATACATTTACCCTCTGCTACCTTGCAACTTTGCACTTTTTGCAAACATGCTCACTTCTTAATATGGACATCCCGATTTGCAAACGCGCCAAGGATGATTATGTGTCCATCAGGCCATTTAAAGGGATCGTTCACCCATAAATGAATATTTTGACATTTACTTGGGCTCATGATGTGCTGTTAGTTTGAGTTTGAGTTTTTACTGAATCTAAACTGCACTGTAAAATATCAGTAAATAATCAGTTAATAATCTGTTAATTAATAGTTTATGTATTTTATGTAGTGTTTTCAAGTGTTTTCTGCTCATTTATAGTGAATTGCATAATGGGATGTTGATCACTTATGGAGTCAATCTAGGGCAGGGGTGCTCAATCCTGTTCCTGGAGATCTACCTTCCTGCATAGTTCAGCTCCAACCCTGATCAAACACACCTGACCAATTAATTAGGACCTGAACAGCACTTGATAATTACAGGCAGGTGTGTTTGATATGGGTTGCAACAGAAATCTGCAGGAAGGTAGATCTCCAGGAACAGGATTGAGCACCCATGATCTAGGGCCATACTTGCAAAACAAAACAAATTTTGCAAACAAAAAATAAAGTATTGAGCAAAAATAAATAAATAAATGCAAATATCCAAATATCGCAAAGCCAAATTAAATTTTTGAGGAATAAAAAATAATTTTGCTAACAAAAACAAAGAGCTGCAAAGGGAAAATTACGTTTTGAGAAATAAAAATGAAATTTGCAAACAAAAAACGAACTGCAAATAAAATCAAGCAGTGCAAAAAAACCTAAAATATTTGCAATAAAAAAAAAACTATATTTGCAAAACTTTTTTTTTTGCATTGCCTAAACAAAATCCGTCCAGTCTATTGCAATGCTCTTTTTGATTTGCTTTTTAGTCAACCGTGAGTTTGCGATGCTGTTTTCACTTTGCACTTCACGTTTCTGCGCGTTACACTTTGTGGCCCTGATTTCACAAGAGGGCGGAGTCAAAAATTTTTGGCCCTAGATTGACTCCATAATCTCTGCTCTGTCGACTTTTAATGTTGAAAATTCAACTCTACAGTTAAACATAGTGACTTTTATTGACATTTTAGTAGCTTGAGATAAAATAATGTATAATAAATAATATGTAGAGAAATTAGGCTGTAAAATAACTGAAAATGTACTGGCAGTTTATTACAAGGTTTTTATACTGTAATATGTACACCAACCCAGACAATATTTCATTCATTTTCTTGTCGGCTTTGTCCCTTGCGGGGTCGCCACAGCGGAATGAACCGCCAACTTATCCAGCACGATTTTACGCAGCGGATGCCCTTCCAGCCGCAACCCATCTCTGGGAACTTCCACACACACATTCACACTCATACACTATGGACAATTTAGCTTACCCAATTCACCTGTACTGCATGTCTTTGGACTGTGGGGGAAACCGGAGCACCCGGAGGAAACCCACGCAAACGCAGGGAGAACATGCAAACTCCACACAGAAACGCCAACTGACCCAGCCCAGCCGAGGTTCGAACCTGCGACCCAGCGACGTTCTTGCTGTGAGGCAACAGCACTACCTACTGCGCCACTGCGTTGCCCCCAGACAATATATCATTTTAAACTACTAAAAGTATTAGTAAAAGTCACTTTTTCGAGGTAAAAGTTGTTGGAAGAAAGATCAAGGTCCCAAAATGCAATTTAAATGCGTAAATAAACGGGAAAATAAAAACATGAATCCCAAAATACAGAAAACTGCTTATTTACCGATATTTTTTACAGAGTAGCCTGAACTATTCATTGGTGACACTTTGCAATAAGGTTGTATTAGTTAATGTTAGGGAGGGCCTTGGTGGCGCAGTGGGTAGCACGACCGCCTCACAGCACGAAGGTCGCTGGTTCGGGCCTCGGCTGGGTCAGTTGACATTTCTGTGTGGAGTTTGCATGTTCTCCACATGTTCGCGTGGGTTTCCTCCGGGTGCTCCGGTTTCCCCCACAAGTCCAAAGGCATGCGCTATAGGTGAATTGGGTAAGCTAAATTGTCCGTAGTGTATGAGTGTGATAGAGTGTGTATGGGTGTTTCCCAGTGATGAGTTGCAGCTGGAAGGGCATCCGCTGCGTAAAACATATGCTGGATAAGTTGGCGGTTCATTCTACTGTGGCGACCGCGGATTAATAAAGGGACTAAGCCGAAAAGAAAATCAATGAATGAATAGTTAATGTTAATGTATTTACTAACATGAACAAGCAATGTACAATATATTTATTACAGTATTTATTCATACAGTAACATTAATTAATGAAAACAAAGTTATTGTTAATTGATGTTAACTCACAGTGCATTAACTAATGTTAACAAGTATGAATTTGGATTTTAATAATGTGTTAGCAAATGTTGAACTATGATTAACAAATGCAACAAGTGAAAATTTTAGACGCAGAAACCAAGAAGTGCCATCTGAAAAGTTTTTCTAAAATGGACATTGTTTTTAGCCTTCTATGTTTATGTTATTTCGTATTTAGTACAACAAAATGAAACTATTTATTGCCATAAGAGTATTTACTGAACCTGCATACAGGAGGCTGAGAAAAAATTGACATTTTCAAAGAAATTTCAGATGGCATTTAGAGGCTTTTGCATCTGAACTTTTCAAATGCTGTTCAGTATTATTTTATCTTTTTAGTAAACACATTAACTAACATTGAATAATGAAACCTTATTGTAAAGTGTGACCGGTTCATTTATAAATTGAATTCTATTCTAGTTTTGTGTCAGTGAGTTTTTGAGAGGTTGCTGTCTTTAAATAAAAACCTTTGGACAACTATGGGAAACAGGTTTCAAAATTCTCATTTTTGAAGATATTGTCTCTGTTTAAACAAGAAAAACATGATTTTGTGAAATAAAAATGTATGGATTACATGTTCAGTCTTTAGGCACGAGCGAGTATTTGACGACAAATCAGCAAAGATGGACTATTGGACCATACAGTATGTGCGCAGTCGCATTTACAAAGTGTTTATTTACAAAGTGACATCACCATCTACTGGCCTGACTTGCATAATGCAGGTTTGTAGTTGTTTTCAAAGTTCCTTGTGAAAAAAACGTATGTAGAAACCTGTGTACACAAAACCAAGTTCCCACTATATCATTTTTATTTTCTGATAATCTGTTATGTCACAATTGAAAATGGGAATCTAAGACATGACGAGTTGTGTTTTGACATTTTTTATGATATTCTCAGAAGCGCACAATGTAAACCAATGAAAAACACCACAGAAAAAAGCTGATTATCTCATTGAGAGAGCGAAGGCAGTTTAGACTCCTAGGAGCCCTAAATTAAACTTTGTGAGGGAGGCCCCTTTCAGTGTTTTAACATAACCCAAAATGACCCCCAAACCTTATCTGTTATCTCAGGACAGTTTCAACAAACAACAGTGAGTTTAAATCTGGGGTGCCCAAACTTTTTCTTATGAAGGGCCAAAATCCAAACTTGATTGAGGATGGTGGGTCGAAGCTAAATATACTAAATTGTATTACATCAACTTAGTTTAATAATATTAAAAAATATATATAGAAAAAATACTATATCAATAATTATATATATATTGTACATTTTATAATGTACTTTTTACAATAAAACCATAAACAATCTCATTTATAACCTAATGGAGTTTTTTTATTTACAAAAACAATACATTTTGTTTAACTAGTAGACAGTGAAATATATGTTTCCTAATAGTGTTTTTAGTAATGTGCCACAGATATATATCTGTCAACATCTAAAAAAAATGACCCTTTAAAAAATCTGATGAATTCACATTTAATTAAACCATTTAATTTCAGTTTTGCTTTTTTGTATCTCAGCAATTAAACAAACAAAAGGTTATGTAAAATTAGAAATGATGATCTCTGTTTGAGGGATTCACCACAACCTTCCCTATCATTTGTCCTTCTCTTCTCTGTTTGGTTGGTGGGCCAAAATTAAAGGTTACCATGGGCCAACTTTGCCCCTCAGGCCCTAGTTTGGGCATCTCTGGTTTACAAACAATCTTTATTTTAAAAAGGTTACAAAAATAATGGCCTACTATTCAGCAATTGAATTAAGTTTTTTTCATTTAATTAACAGTAAATAAATGTCACTTTAAGTGCACAAAGCATTCAATTACTGTGTTAACAGTTTGTATTCATTTTATTCACTTATTAACTGTGTGTATTACTGTATAATGATGTATATTTAGATATATTTGTATTTGTGCATCACTTTAAATGCAAGTAATGGAGTGCGGAGTTGTGTTTTCATACACTGTAAAACCCAACAGTCAACTGAAATGAAATGAGTGTAGTTAACTCAAAATTGACTGAAAGTTAATTCGAGTTTTGAACTGAAGTTTTGAAGTGTTGAAGGTAATAAGTTAATTAATTACCTCATTACTTCAACTTAAATGGAGTAAGTTCACAGTACTCATAGGTTTTTTTTAACTCAAATGGTTTGTAGCATTCGATTTCCTCAAACAATTTGAGTTGCCTTAACTTAATGGGTTTTACAGTACTCAGTTGGTTTGAGTGCTCTTCATTTATTGGAATTTACTGTGCTCAAATTTCTTCATTTACTCAAATGTATTAAGTTCACAGTACTTATTAGGATTAGGTTTTGAACTTAAATGGTTTGTTGCAATCGGTTTCCTTAAATGGTTTGAGTTACCTTAACTTTTTGGGTTTTGCAGTGTAATTGTTGAAAGCCAAAATAATTCATTTATATATATATATAGTTAGAGAATAAATGATGAGCATTTGGGGTGAGCTATACCTTTAAATTTAAGTTCATAAAAGAATGCTTGAATTTTTTAGCCACCATTATCTTCTTAAATTTTATTTCGTCAATTGGTGAACTTAGTTTCTTGCCACTGTCGTCATTGGCTTGGTTGGTTTGGGACTTGTGGAGCTGCGCATCGATGGATTTGCTCTTCAGTGTTTGGACTTTGAGCAGTGAAAATTAAACCACACTGAACTGAACTAAACTGAACTTCAACTCTGAAAACTGGACTGACACAGTTTCAATTTACTAGAAATTCTATGTTAAGCTGCTTTGACACAATCTACATTAGGGGTGTCCAAACTCAGTCCTGGAGGACCGGTGTCCTGGAGAGTTTATCTCCAACTTGGTTCAACACACCTGCCAGGAAGTTTCTAGTATATCTAGTAAGAGCTTGATTAGCTGGTTCAGGTGTCTTTGATTGGGGTTGGAGCTAAACTCTCCAGGACACTGGCCCTCCAGGACCGAGTTTGGACTGATCTCTGATCTACATTGTAGAAGCGCTATAGAAATAAAGACAAATTTAATTTAATTTAATAAAATTGTATATGTATTAGACTCACCATAATGTACATGGCTCCTGATGGCATCACTGGATTCAGCCCGGGAACGGTTGACAACTCTGAGAAACATATCTCTGAGTTTGACTGAAGAACAGAAGAATAGTGTTACTGTAAAGAACAGATGCTGAATCTACTAGCTTTTTTCCCCCTGTGAATCTCCTCTAACCTTAAGGAAGCTGATGGTGCTTTGGTAGAACTCTGGTGGCGTCTCATTCAAAATGCTCTCTAATGCCCCCTGAACCACAGTACAGGGTCCCAAAATCCGCTGACTTAGTTTGACAAGACCCTCTCGAATCTATAGAGAATGTTGGCATTATTGGTTATTAGTGACTGCATGCTTCTTTTCCTTCTGCAGGTATGAGGATAATACTTACTCCAGATCCAAATATGTTGTTGCGATCATGGATGAGGATCCAGCCCATCCTCCAGCCAGGCACCAGCCAGCGCTTGGCCAGACCGCCACAGGATAGGATGGGCACGTCACTGCTGAGAGGTGCCAAAGCCCGAAAATCACAGCCAGGAAACACCTACAGAATGACAGGTACGTCAAAGTCAGTATTATTAGCCCTCCTGAATTATTAGCCCCCTGTATATTTTTTTCCCAATTTTTGTTTAACAACAAGATGATTTCTTTCAACACATTTCTAATCATAATAGTTTTAATAACTCATTTATAATAACTGATTTCTTTTATCTTTGCCATGATGACTGTATATAATATTTTACTAGATATTTTTCAAGATACTATTCAGCTTAACGTACAATTTAAAGCCTTAACTAGGGTAACTAGGCAAGTTGGGGTAATTAGGCTGGTCATTGTATAATGATGGTTTGTTTTAAAGACAATCTGAAAAAAATATTGCTTAAGGGGGCTAATAAGATTAAAATAATTTTTTTTATTGTAAAAACTGCTTTTATTTTAGACGAAATAAAACAAATAAGACAAAGAAGATAAATATTATAGGAAATGCTGTGAAACACTCCTTGCTCTGTTAAACATTACTTGGTAAATATTTGTAAAAGAAAATAATAATAATATAATAATAACCTTTATTTAACCAGGTAAGTCAATTGAGAACCAGTTCTCATTTACAATGATGACTTGGTCAAAAGGCAACATAAAAAGCAGATGCGAAGCAGCAGGGACACAATACAATAACAATTTCACAGATGCAGATAATAACATATAAAACCAAGGAAAAACTAAAAACAAGCACAGTGATCTTGTACTATTAACTGGATTGAATTTTTAAAGGATTATAGTGGAATAAAAGTGTTGTGCTTTAAGGTCTGCTGCAGATGATACCAAGCATCAGCAGCAGAACACTGAAAAGAGTAGCGAAAAAATGAAGTGCGAACTTTGGGTTTACAAAGGTTAATAAAACTACTAAAGTGCAGATTTTGACATGTTTTCTTAATCTGCACTCTAGTAGTAAAGCTCAACTACCTTAAAGCACAACACTTTTATTCCACTATCATCCTTTAAAAATTAAATCCAGTTAGTAGTACAAGATCACTGTGCTTGTTTTTAGTTTTTCCTTGGTTTTATATGTTATTATCTGCATCTGTGGAATTGTTATTGTATTGTGTCCCTGCTGTGTTGTATCTGCTTTTTATGTTGCCTCTTGACCAGGTGCCTTGACCAGGTAAATGAACAAATTTCATGAAAATCACAGGAGGGCTAATAATTTTGACTTCAACCGTACATTGAAGTAAGTATTGAGACTATCAAAAATCTGGGGTCAGTAACAATTTTTTTGACAAAATCTGTTACTGTATGCTCTAAAAGCCTTTTTTCCATACAAATAGAGTAAAAACAGTGATATTGTGGAATAGTATTATAATTTAACATGACTGTTTTTTATTTAAATTCTTTAAAATGCTGTTTTTTTTTCTGTTTTCTGTGATAATGTTTTACAATGATGATTTTCTTACTTCGAGTTTTTGTCTTGTTTTTAGTCCAAATATCGAGCAATTCTTAAATTAAGAAGCATTTTCTAGACAAGTAAAACATATCATCTTTAGCTTTGAAATGAGATTATTTTGCTTACCCCATATTATCTTGTTTTAAGGAAAAACAAAATTTTGGCATATTATTTCTTAAAACCGGACAATATGTGTTAGGACTGCATTGTGTTGGCTTGTGTTTTATGTATGTTTTAGGTTAGGTTGGAGCACCTGATGCTCGTCATCGCCCTTATTTAAACGCAGTGAGACAGTTTGTCGGGGCCGCTGTTCATTCATTGTTTGGGCAGTTGGCCAGAGCTGCGCTCCAATTTGGACTTCATGTTTTGTTTTGCATCCAAACACTAGCACTGACAACACTTACCACATCCATTCACTAGCTTTTCACACTGATTGAACATACTGATGCTGATGTTTGATTGTGTTATTTTAGATTGTTTATTCATTCATTTTCTTTTCCGCTTAGTCCCTTTATTAAACTGGGGTCGCCACAGCGGAATGAACCGCCAACTTATCCAGCATATGTTTTATGCAGCGGATGCCCTTCCAGCTGCAACCCATCATTGGGAACATCCATACACACTCATTCACACACATACACTACGACCAATTTAGCTTACCCAATTCACCTATACCACGTCTTTGGACTTGTTGGGGAAACCAGAGCATCTGGAGGAAACCCACGCCAACACGGGGAGAACATGTAAACTCCACACAGAAATGTCAACTGACCCAGCCGAGGCTCCAACCAGCGACCTTCTTGCTTTGAGGCGATTGTGCTATCCACTGTGCCACCTTGACGCCGTGTTTATTTCGCCATGTCATCTCCCTAATGTTACATTTTTGAGCCAGGTGTAACATATGGGGGCTCATCCAATGTAAATTGATTTGATTTGGTTTACGTATAAATTATTATTTATTTGCTTAATTAATTAGGTAGGAGAGACCAGGAGGCGAAAGTATTTGTTGGAGAGTTGGCTTTCTAGTTCACTAGGAAAAGTTAAGTTCTTGTGGTATATTGGTATATGTCGTATATTTTCCCCGGTTAGGTGGTAGCATTGCATTGCATTTTTATTTTTTATTTTTGTTTATTAATTTTGGGTAGTTCCAAACTATTTGTTCAGTTCCACGCCAGCAGTATTTGGGTACTTTAAGGTGCTTGACTCTTGGAAGCCCATGAAGACTAGGAATAGTAGATTAGGTGGGGAGTTAATGAAATTGTAGTTTAGTTATGTAGGTTTAAGTAGGTTATGATTTATAATTATTATATTATTATGATATTTTACTTCTGCAAGGGCATGTGTACAGTCCGGCGTAGACATCGCATACCCGCACACCGTTAAAAAAATGTACTTATACATCACAACGATGCATAGCGCAAGCATTGTGATTGGTCGGTTTGGTATCAGTGATGACGGTGGGTGACGCAGAGAACTGCGTTTTAGGAAATGTGTTTTAATTTCAGTTGTTCAGCGTTGATGTTCAATAAATAATCGTAGATAGTGTGTGTTTACTTCAATTATTTTAAAATCAAGTAATGCACAAAATCTCTCACTTTTAATATGTGAGCATATTTACTGTGCAAATTTTGTCAGTGAACTATGAGGGCAAAAACCTAAAATAACTAAATAAAATAATCGTTCAGTAATCGTAATCGAGTTAAAATGTTCAAATAATCCAGATTTCGATTTTAGGCTAAATCACCCAGCCCTAGGTTATAGGTGGAATTATTTGTTATAGTAATTTTGATCATCTTTTCGTTTTACTTGTCTAGAAAATGCTTCTTGATTTAAGAGTTTTTAGATAATTGGACTAGAAACAAAACAAAAACTAAGTAAGAAAGTATTTTTGTAGCATCAATACCAGAATAAGATTGCTTCCCTCTTGGATTTCAATACTTTTTTGTATTGTATGTTAGTTGCTTTCTAGAGTCTTTTACACGCTCTTAAACATTCACTGGAAGCAGGAGCAAGAAAACCATAATAGAAGGGGGGGGGGGGGGGGGGGGGGTATGAGAAAGTTACAAGAGTATTCAGAGAAAGAGTTCCTTCCTTGAAGCTGTTATGTGGTTGTCCGCCTGGCTCTAATTACGATTATGGCTTCATGTCTGCTCGATGGATCCGCCCCATCTCCGATTGGCTAAGATACTGCAAATTGCGATGCTGGCTCTATTTCACAAGCTCAACCATGGAAGTATGTTTTGTTGCTGTCGTTTTTAACTGGATCCAGCCAGCAAGGCCACATGCGGTGCTCAATACTGTACCAGATGGAGCTCAAAAACATCCAGTGAGTCAACATGCTACCTGCAATGAAACGAGGGGCCAGTGTCTCTCCCTGCCTACTACATCACCTCCAATGCGTCACATTCAGGCATGTGCTAACTACAAACACGTGCCATGAAAACTGCTTAGTCACTGAGGTGCACTGAAATCATTCAGAGTCTGTTTACAACAAACATGTCAGACCGCCTCCTTCCATTTTGTTAGACCAACTTTATTTATAAATTTGTCTGCATCTTTATGATAATGTGCGTATTGGTTATTCATGATTATTCATTCATTCATTTTCTTTTTGGCTTAGTCCCTTTATTACTCAAGGGTCGCCACAGCGAATTAACTGGTACTTTATCCAGCATATGTTTTACGCAGCGGATGCCCTTCCGGCTGCAACCCATCACTGGGAAAAACCCATACACTCTCATTCACACACATACACTACAAACAATTTAGCTTACCCGATTCAACTATAGCGCATGTCTTTGACCTGTGGGGGAAACCGGAGCACCCAGAGGAAACCCACGCCAACACAAGGCGAACATGCAAACTCCACACAGATATGCTAACTGACCCAGCAGAGACTCGAATCAACCTTCTTGCTATGTGGCGACAGCGCTACCCACTGCACCGCCCTTATTCATGATTATTACTTGAATACTTGATTCTGTTTGGCCAGTCAAGACATTCCAAGATATGCTATTCCCAGATTACAACTGCTGAAACTAATAAGCCTTGCCTGACTTTATTCTGTGATAACAACCAGATCAGGGGTTCTCAATCTCAGTCCTGGAGGTCCGTTGTCCTGCAGATAAGCTCCAACCCCAATCAGACACACCTGGGCTAGCTAATCAAGCTCTTACTAGGCTTTCTAGAAACATTCTTGCAGGTGTGTTGACGCAAGTTGGAAATAAAATCTACAGGACACTGGACCTCCAGGACGAAGTTTGATGACCCCTGATCTAGATTACTGTACTTAATACATTTTACCCCCACATAGTGTTTTTTAGTGTATCAGGTTGTGAAGTTGTTTCTAGTCACCCATTATGATGATTGGTCTTCTCTTTTGGTAAAGGTTCTTATATTTCATTTAGTATTTGATTTAATATACGTAGAAGTGGCTTTATATCAAAACCTTTTCAGTTCTGCATCAAGTTTACGGCCAGTGCTTATCTTAAAAATCCCAGCTCGAACTTGGACAGGTGTATGTTGTAAACACATCAACTTTATTGACTATGTTGATACTATAAGTTGAGCATTGGTTGTCCCAAGTTTAGGAGCTTCCCTAACTTCTAAGTATACCAGGCCAAAAAGCACCATGTTCCACTTTCCAAATGTACTTCTATCCAGATTTATGGACCTGTTGCACCCAACTCTATCTTCGCTGTCCTTCATGACCTAAAGGCCAGAATGCTGTCAATCCTCCATTCACCACACACAGACTCTAATCCCTCCAGTGCTGATGTGGTTTCCACTGCTGGTCGAAGCTGAGCTGAGCCAGGAAAACACATGCTACCCAACACAAAGATGTTCCCTAATTCCCTAGTTCCCTACAGTTTCCAAAAGGGGAGTTCCAAAAGCAATGATTGATTCCCCAATCCACAATGAATCTTTCAGCGATTCATTCTTTAAAAAAAACTATTTTCTTAGTGTCATTCATTCATTTTCCTTTAGATTAGTCCATTTTCATCAGGGGTCACCACAGCGTAATGAACCGCCTATTTTCTTAGTGTGAATAAAATAATAATTAGTAAAATCTTTATCCATTATAAAGAACCTTTCCGTGGTTTCATAGAACTACCAATAAAAAAGCTTTAATTTTAAGAGCGTACTAAAAGTTGCTGTGGTTGAGCATCTTCAAGCAATCCAGGCTCAGTCGAATCATTTAACAAGGGTTAAAGGTGAGCTATGAGTGTGAACTCTATTAAGGACCACTGTGAGAAGACATGTGGTCTACTTGACCTTTGGAGTGTCACATCAATGATGGTTGAAGATTTAGAGAGTTAAGACTATACAGACTGCTATAGGACTGTAAATGCATGTATACAGAAGTTGTTGCATTTGCTGTGAGCTCACCATGTCTCCATAGATCTCATCAGCAAGTATAGGGATGCAGTTTCTTGATGCCACTAGAACACATCAAATATTAGCGGTTTAATATCATTGGGATGAACATTTTTAATATGTTATTTAATTAGAGTTAATCATTGCATTCACCAGAAATGATCTTCTGCTGGTGTTCTTTGGTAAACACAGAGCCGCACGGATTAGATGGGTTGTTGACAATCAGACAGGCAGTTTTGTCATCGATCAGACTCTCCAGGTGCTGAAGATCAATCTCCCAGGACTTCTCAGGCTAAACGAACCAAAGGTGAGAAGAAACTCATCTTAGACACAGTTGCAGTCATTTGACAAGTGTGTATTGCAGCAGTGATAGTTCTGGAAGGATTTTTTCTACAGGAAACAACTATGAGGTGAAAATTAGTCAAGCGTTTTTAGAGCATAGAAAGATTGTCGTTCACATTTATCATGATTTTACTTGTTTAAAACCTTTAAGAGTTTCTTATGATAAACACAAAATAATGTGGTAAATGTTGGAAACCTGTAACCATTACATAGACTTCCATAGGATTTGTTTTTCCTACTATGGACAGTGGTTTCATGTTTTCTTCAAAATATCTTGTGTTCAACAGAAGAAAGAAACTCATGAAGGTTTGGAACCACTTGGGTACACAACTCACAACAGGGTGAGTTAAAATAGTGAGTAACGTTTCATATTTGGGTAAACTATGCTTTTAAAGAGCACCTATTTTGCCCCTTTAAGATAAGACTTTGGTGTCTCCAGAATGTGTCTGTAAAGTTTCAGCTCAAAATACTCATCAGATTATTTATTATATACTGTAATATATGTCCATTTTGGTGTCTGATGAGAATGTAGCTGTTTTTGTAGCCTGTGGCTTTAAGTCTTAATGAGCTGCTTCTCCCCGCCCACCGTTCCCACGTGCATGTCTGCTTCTCATGCGTTATGTAAGATAAACAGCAGTCAGTGATAAAAAACAGACACGGATGAAGCTGAAATAACGTCACGAGTAAAAAAAAACAAGTAGATTAGTTTGATGTATTTGTGGTGGAGTCTATTCAAGCCTTTCTGAAATGATGAGTCACACACAAATGCAGTTTGCAGTACACACAAACACACACACACATATGCACGTTTAATGACATCATGCGGCCGCGGTGATTATAGCGATTAAGAATTACATTGCGATTTTACTGTCTTTATTACAAACATGCTCTGTAGTTTTTACCTCCAAAACTTGATCGTGTACTGTACTCAAGAAGCTTACTTATTATAAAACTGTTAAAGAGATTTTTATTAAATAAAAATGCATCCCAATATGAAAATGCACAAAACAATTTCCTTACCTGAGATGTGTTAGAATGTGTAACACTTTATTATTAAAGTTAATACCATTTTTTGTTTTGTGTATTTATCTGTCCACTCTAAAGTGGTAATATCTGTGTTTGCATAAGCATGTGACGTAAGTTTTATCTGTCCCAGATGTGCCCCATACTGGAATGACATAGCAGTTTTCCCCAGTCACTCTCTAGTCTAGACCGTCCACTGTATCCATGCAGACCAACCCCATTCCACCCCTTTTCTTCTCATGCTTGAAAACATCAATTTGCATATTTTTCCCTAAAGTTGTGGTGACAGTGAGGTCCTTTAAATGGATTTTTAAATTAATCATTCTTCATTTAATTAAAACTTTTTACACTTTATTTTCATTATTGCTTGTTTTGCACTCTAGTATTCATGTAATCTGTGATTTACTCACCAGCAGATTGTAGTGCTTCACTTGGATGCCCATAGACACTGCCAGTGTCTTATAGAGGGAGAATCCTGGACGTGGAACTAGGATATTGTCTCCTGGGTTACACAACACGCTGATGGCCAACTCTATTGCCTGACTACAACCACTGGCCAAGATCACGTCCTACAGGTTTATAGAAAAAAAATCTTTACTCATGTCATCATTATACCTATATAAACTTCATGAAATATTTGCATGATTTACTAATATAAATAATCACAATGTATGTGACGCACCTTCCCTTCCAGCGGAGCTTCTGGACAGCTGTAGAAGTTTGCCACAGCTTCTCTGCTTTTTTGATAACCTGTTGAAGGTATTTACAAGAATACATTTTCATAAAATTCTCAATACGCATTTTGTCAGGATGAAAACAAAGTATTGCAGTATTGTTTAATACTTTTCTACAACAAATTTTTAGCATTTAATCTTCAGAGAAAGGCATACCAACAGAGGGAGCATATCCATTGTATTTGTGGGAATCTATTGCATCTTTCATCGCATGCAAAACAGTGTCGTCTGTTGGCAAGTTCCCAAACACTGTAGGGTCACCTGGTGAAAAACAATCCAAAACAGACATTTTCATTTATAGGTTTGCATTTAAAAGAGCTTTGCATGTCTCATTTAGTGACATTAATAGAAAATATGAAGCATTTAAAAGCAAAATAAGTCATACTGCAAACTACTTACAGCAATTAAATACTACTGACATTTCTAGTTTCATGTAAATAATAATAATAATAATAATAATGATAAAGTAAAAGTAAAGTAACACTATATAATTGTTTCTGCCGACTAGATCACTAAACATATAACAAAATACATGCAGGTACAAGTGTGTGTGTGTATGTTTGTGTTTAATTACTATGTTACTGCATAATGTGTGTGCTTAATTAGTAATTAATCTTTTACTGCCTAGATCCAAGTTTCAACATTACAAAAATTAACCATAGTGTATAGTAACTATTTTCACAAGTGCAAACATTAACATTTTCTAGACTGTAAGTTGTATTTAGAAGTCTGAAAACCTACCAATGGATAGCGCAATCATGGGTTTCTCTGGATTGGGAGTGAGCTTCATCCCGTCCACGATGGCTCGGATGGGATTGAGTGTTTTTTTGGACATCTCTGACGGTCTGACGCTCCATCTCTGTCTGTGGCTGCCTGCCTTCAGTTTGGCGGGATTCACGCTCACATGAGTCCGCACACTCACATGATGAACGCCGTTCCCGTTCATGATGCTTCCGTTCATTCCATTGCCGTGAATACCGTTGGTCTGCACTCCGTTCATTTTCACCACAAAAGACATTGTATTTTTTTGGCTATGCACGTTTTGGAAAGATGATGTCTAAAGAATGAGAAATAGGATATTGAAAGTTAAATATGTCAATTTCGACATCAAGTGGTCACATATGAATAACGACTAAATTACATGAAATAAAGCTGTAATAAATTAAAAGAGCTTACTAGTTTACAAATGCTCTATTTACTACAGGGTGAATTCTGATTGGCTGTTATCAGCTGGAAAAAAATTTGTTCTGAAAGTAATTCCGACAATATAGATTATATATTTTTTCAGTAGCCTACATTAAGATGTGATCTATTCTGCTGTTTGTATTTTAAACATTTTTTTTAATGATATATTTTATATTATTGTTATAGTATGCTAATTAACCTATTATATCGGTGTTATATTTAAAAGTTGTAAACAAACAGAGTCAGTTCGAGTTTTCGTCTGTGCATGTGTCATTATGCAACATGATATGCCTGGGCTCCAGATTTTCGGTTTGTCGTTGCTCTGATTAAATGTATAATATATTTTAGTTTATTGCACAGTTCATTTTGTTTTACCTGCATTGACAGTCAAAGTCATTTGTCATTAGATGTTGACTTTTTTCAGTTTAATTTATCTTTATATCTATATACAGTAGACGAAGTAACAATAATTAAAAGCCATAACAATATTGTAAAAGCCATACAAATATTCAGTCAATGCAAAGACCGTTTAATTTGCATTTATGAATCATCAAAGACCACATGTTTTAGCTAATTCAATGTTCTACTGAAGGAAAAAGCCCAGAGGGTATGTATGCTTAACAAAAACTTCTATTTTATGAGTGAACTAGCCCCGTATAACTGCGAAAACTAAATGCTCGTAACCACATGGCCTGAAGATAACCCTAGCAACAAAATGAACGCTTTCCATGTGGTATCAGAAGGTAGGCTTTGTTTGCAAAATACTGCATATATTACCCCACAAATATATAACTACAGCTTTTAGTTATTTATTTAAAACGTGCTAAACATATAATTATATATCTGGGTTGCAAAAGCCAACTGTGTTGCGTGAGATTAAATTTAACTGACAACTGCTGCAGAAATTGCTGCTGCAAAAAATCCTGGTTGCCTTAAATTTTTAAGCTGAATCAAATTAACATGAGTCCATTGAACCATTACTGAACCATTAGAGTCCATTATGTTAAACTGACTTAAAACATCTTGCATAACTTATAAAATTAAGTTAGAACATGATTAACTTAGTTTAATAAGTTATGACCTAAAAACATATGCGGTCAGCACTAATTGATCATATAATGTTTTACAGTGCAAAGAAATGTCCATAAAGAATTGAAAAAACTGCACTGCAAGATAAAAACAATTATATCATAACACAAAATAATAATAAATGATCTTATTATAACATATTACAGCAGAACTTTAATATTGTCTAATGTTTAACATACCACTGATGTGAGACGAATAAACAAATATTCAAATGTAAGAGAAAATAACATGAATTTCAATTTGCATCTATTTAAATTAGGTTTTTCAATTAAAGAATTTAATATCAGCTTAAATAAAACATTAAATGAATAAGCCTAATGTATATGCTAGTTTATAATCAATATAACATACCTTATTAGGTTGCTCTTTACAGAAATCACGCTCCAAGGCGGTGAATTAGATTAACAGGTAAATTAGTGCATGGAGTGATAAAGTCGGTGCAAAGACCGGCTTTATATAAAACCCCCCAAAATGGGTGTTAAACCCTGCAAATATTTCCATTGGCGGAGACTGAGGGCAGCGCAAAACTCCCCCGTTACATCAGAAGTGTAAAATTCTATAGTTTTGGGGTTGAACCTCATCCTCCTCCTAGAACCTGCGGCGAGCCTCTGATGCGTCTGTCCGGTGTTTATGCACGCGATCTGATGCGCATACGATCCTCTAGGCACAAACAAGTGTTATTGCTATGCATATATTGCTCAGTGAATCTTTGAAACCCCTTTAATTTCCCCTTTCAGTCTCATTTTCTCTCATCAGTCAATATTAATTAGACTTTCTTTATTAATTTGCTGTCAAATTTCCATTGCGCGTTAATATTAATTAGGAATAAGAAAAGCAAAATGACAGTTCAGGTCTGTTTATAAAGTATATCTTTACTGTTTGCAAAAATCAAGCATCGTTTAGAGCTTATGCACTACAGATGTAATGACGTCACACATTACATAAGTTAAACTCACGTTTCAGGGAGGATGGATGGAGTGGTTTTATTGGTGCCAACGCTGCAACTATTGGACTATTCTGCTGTTGTGCAAGTATAATGAATTTGGCTGTGCAGGACTTTTGCCAACTATTCCAAATATGGAAAGACCAAGACCAAGACTGAACTTAAAGACACTTGCTTGTAAATTGTGTTAACCACATGTTCCCCTCTATAGCGTATTGAAAATCTGTATCTTCAAATGCTCTATCCAGGTTTTCTAATTTCTTGTGGTTTTTAGTCAAAACCATATTGCATCCTATCAGGAAATGATCATTTATGAGTGGAAAATTAGCTTATTCCATGCAATTTAAAATTACACATGAACCACATTATATATTAAATATTTAAATATATGAGAATTATGAGAGCTTAATGGAATTTAGTTAATTTCCTTAAACTTTATGCTTGATCAGATTAGCAATATGTTTGTATTACAATGTGTTTGTTATTTACAGGCTACATCAATTCATTTATCTTGCATAAATGTTCACTTTCAAATGAGAAACAATGATCGATACTTCAATGCATTTTTCACAGAAGTAGAATCCTTAACAAAACCCAGTCCCGAGAGTGTGTCTTATGTCATTTCTATATATATTTAGCGTTTTCTGACACTGATACATTGCTGGTTGTTCAAATTACTTATATAAAATGAGCTGAATCAACACAATTCTTGTTTTTTTTTTAGAGACAATTAATTTTTTTATGTTCAATCTACTTAAATTTGAAAATTGATTTGAGTTGGGACAACATGAAGGAATTATGTGAAACCCAGCATTTTTTACAGTGTATAACAAATAATTTTACAAAATGTATTTTTGACATCTTATTACTTGCAGTGTAAAAAAATGAAAGACAACATGAAGGAATTAATTTAACTTAGTGAAGTTTATTTATAGGACGACGCGGTGTTGCAGTAGGTAGTGCTGTCGCCTCACAGCAAGAAGGTCGCTGGTGGTTCGAGCCTCGGCTTTCCAGTGATGGGTTGCAGCTGGAAGGGCAACATGTGTAAAACATGTGCTGGATAAGTTGGCGGTTCATTTCGCAATGGCGACTCCAGATTAATAAAGGGATCAAGCCGAAAAGAAAATGAATGAATGAAGTTTATTTATAAACTAATTTCGAGAGGATCACGTGCTTATGATTGACCACGGCTGGTCTCGCATTAGCTAACACATAATTCACTAATCAGACAATTCCTAAGCCACTATATATAACCAGAGTTCCATACCACAATCATCTTCGTTTGAAGAATCCCCCCTTCAACCCCTACTCCACCTTTCCTAGATGGGCGGCACGACAGCCCAGTGGTTAGCACTGCTGGCTCACAGCAAGAACGTCACTTTTTCTAGTCCTTACCAGGCCAGTCGACATTTCTGGGCGAAATTTACATGTTCTCCCTGTGCTCGCATGGGTTTCCCCCGGATCCCCCGATTTCCTCCCACCATCCAAAAACATGCAACTTAAGTTAATTGACTAATCCAAATTTGCACCATAGACCATGCTCCTAGTAAGTAGTCATCTCTTTATAGCAAATCCCTAATTGTTCATTAGCTACAAAAAGAAGGGGAGTTCACAAGTCTACCTGAGCTCAAACTCCCCTCTCGCCCTGCAAACAGGAGGGAGCCCTGGGCTCGAGCATCTTGGGCTCTCTCCTGGGACAGCATGCCAAACACGCTTTATAATCAATCATCAGCTAAGTGTGAACTCTTCAGTGGTGGAAAGAGTACTCAAAAATTATACTCAGGTAAAAGTACCATTACTTACCCCAAATTGTTGTGCAAGTTGAGTAAAAGTATCTGTTGTAAATATTACTCAAAATATGAGTAAAAAGTAGACCTTTTAAAAGTACTCAAGAGTAGTGAGAGTATTACTATGTGAACGGCGCATGCGTTTACATGCAATTTGTGCATGGATGTGAAAACGTAACATTCTGTAGTGCATTAGTAATTGTTTAAGGGCATTTAGTGATTTCAGTCCTCATACAGTAAACAACCATCTTCTCATCAGTGACATGCAGTCTATAAAGTCTCTCGATCATTGCGTATAAAGATTTTAGACATCTTCTTGCACACTTTTAATGCTTCCAAACGGTTTGTTGCATTTATAAAGCGCCCATGTCTTGAGGTTGTTCAGTATGATGCAATTTACTTTCTATGTGCGATTTGATTGGACAAGAATCACAGGACTGATTAATCAATCCCCAGCGATGTATAATAATGTACACATCTGGTTATGTAAAAATCCAGGGTATTGAAGCACACACAGCTTAACTTACTTAACAATTATTTTATTTTATTATTTTTTGCATCTCTCAAAACAGACTTGTATTTTGAAACAGAATTTTAGGGTTAACAGGATATCAAGTTAAAAGATAAAACTACCTGTTTGGGATGTTTATGGTGAATTTGTTTCATAATTTTGATCAGTCAAACCAAGTAATCAAGGATTGGTTGATTCGAAGAGCTTTAGTTCCAATACGATCACACTTCAGTTTGTTTTACATTAGATAAACAGTAAAAATGTATTGTGACAACATGAGGTAAATGACGACAACATTTTAATTTTGGATGAAACATCTCTTTAATAAAATGTCACCTGCTTCAAAAATAAATAAGTAAAAACTTGACAGGATTAATCCTTTCAAACAGTCATTAAAAACACCTCAAATTACTGTATAAATTAGACATAACATACGCGCAAGAACAATATCTGATGCAATAATGACCAAGAAGTTTGCAATCAAGTTTACACTGAAGTCGGGTAAACAAACGTCAGATTGGAAACTTACCTGGGAATAACCTTGAACTTTAAACCCACAACTCTCTTTCATTTTTTTGTTACTTGGCATAAAAACCTATTTAAAAAAACCCAACACGTACACAGACATAATACTGAATAAGTGAGTCTAGGAGTGATCTTAAAACATTTATCTGGCCTGATGTACTATCTAAACTGATAGTAGGGTCAATGCAACCGTGGCATTGTAAGCAAAAGTAGGGTGCAGTTGGATTAGTTGAAAAACTCGCCATAATACAAAACGTCTGTCCTTACATAACCCTTCCAGGTCAATTAAGGCATGTCAACATGTATCCGCTAAAACACACCATCCAGAGGCCCAGTGATAACCCTGACCCACCATACGCATCACTAAACCAACAGAAACCATTAGAAACCATGCTTTGTAGTTTCAGAGTTATACTCGCACGTCATAAGACCTTCTCAACAACATGCATGTTTTGTAATGACTGATTACAAAAAAAATATACAGGACACAAATATTTTGACATTTACTTTCATGTGCTTTAAGGCAGGGATTTTGACCTTCATGAGGTAAAAATAATGCGAGTTTATTTAAACATCCGATTGCTTAAATCGATATCAGAGTACTTATGCAACTTAAAAACATGACAAACACCACGTTTACTGGCATTTCTGCTCGACATTTACTTTTTTAGTCTCTAATCCAGGTCATCAGAATTAAAATACAGTGTGTTTACATTCAAGGGCAAGTTCCCAACAATTTGAACACCTGTAAGAAATTAATCTTCGAAACACAAATTAAGATCTTTCTGATCAATTGAAGAGATTTCTCATTCTCCTCTCAAAGCTATAATGTTTTAAAGCAAGGATATCTTCAGACAATGTTTAGAGCATTCGAATGTAGTCATGGAAGAACAATCATGCTTGCTTGATGCACAAGGACCAATGAGGTTCATATACTTGAGTGTCACACCAGCATCAAGAGCCAATGAGACTTGTTCTCAAGACTCAAGCGCTTGTGATTGAGCTTCTGTTCATTTTATATATACTTATAAGTCATTCATTCGTTCATTTTCCTCCGGCATAGTCCTTTTATTCATTAGGGGTTACCACAGTGGATTGAACCGCCAACTTATCCAGATTATGTTTTACACAGTGGATGCCCTTCCAGCTGCAACCCAATACTGGAAAATACTTATAAATGCATCAGTGTTTTTGGGCACGATTTCATGAAAAATATTTTAATTTGTGTTGCAAATATGGACAAATGTCTTTTGTGCTTGACATGGCACAAGGGTGATGATGAAAATAACGACAGAATTTTTGATTTGATGTGAAGTAAACAACATATAGTGATCATCTACTACCCCTTGTTGTTTTTCTAAAATGCCATTGACTATAAGTTACTGATTGCTCATGATCTGTTTGGTTTTGTGAAGATAACCATCTAAAATATGTCCTGCATTGATTTGTTCATGTGTCATCAAGCTTTGAGGCTGTGAACTGTGATGAGGAGGAAGACTGTTTAGTCTGTTTAGTATCCACTTTGAAGGCATGAATATGAATTAACTCTCCGAGGACAGTTTCAGTTTGGGTTTGTTGGTTCGGTTTAATTTGGTCAAGACAACAAAACTACAATCTGTCCTGGGTTGATTTTTGGAGTGCAAAGTTGCTTTAAGTTTGTGGACTGGGGTCAGTAAAAGAACGGTTGGAGCATCAAAGATGAAGGAGTAACTGGTTTCACTGAGGTCCTTGAGAAAGTCTCACACTTGATGGACGACATTAAAATGTTCATATAACGAGAGTTTGGGTGTGCTCCATGAAGTAAACCATCAAGGTTAAGAAGGTTAAGAAAAGACGTGCATAGTTCTTCAAATCTAATGAAAGTAAATTCCAACTTCCAATGTAAAATGCTAAAATCAATGTTGGAGTAACTGATAGAGACCATATTCCCTGGCACTTTGGTGTCGTTTGTTTTAGTCTTTTTCCAACTTTTTAAGGTCCACAAAGTCTGTTGATTCTGAATCATTGAAGTGCACTGTCACAATGAATTCAGATCAAATAACAAGCATCTTCAGCCTATTTTTCTCCAAAAGTTTGTTTGAATCTGTGGATTTGGCTCACATTTCCTTGCTCATTCTTTTAAGGCTCACTTGTGGTTGATGCAGCTTGGACTGCATGAAGAAGCATTAACTCTTCAAAGTCAGTTTCAGATTGGGTTTGTTGATTCTGCTTGGTTTGGTGAAGACAATGACAGCTAAAATCTGTCTTGGGTGGATTCTTAGGGAGCAAAGATGCTTTAAGGCTGTGGATTAAGAGGACCAAAAGTGAAGGAATAACTTGTTTCTTTGAGGACAATGGTGTTAGACTCAATTATTGGAATTTTAAATGTATCAAGTGATCTTGGGTGCTCCATGAGGTAATAAAACGAGGCTCCATGAGGTAATAAAACGAGGTAACAAACAAGCAAAAACGGCACAGTTCCTTATTCCTATGCAAAGCTAATTCAAATATATGCACAATGTAAACTGCTAAAATCAATGTTTGAGTACCGACGCATGTGCAAAATCTAAGAAGTCCACGTTCACTGGCACTTCTTTTTTGATGTCCCTTGTTTTAGTCTCCTCTAGGCGTGTAATCCGGGTCATCAGAATCTGTCGAGTCTGAATCATCCGAGTATGAATCAGAATACAGTGCATTTACATCATATAACATGTATTCATCATCTTCAGCCTCTCGTTCTTTTTCTAAAATGTCACAAGCTCTGTTTGAATCCATAAGTCTGGCACACTCTTCGTTATTTAGTCTGTGAAGGCACACTTGAGGTTGAAGCCACTTGGACTGCATGAGGAAGCTTTGACTCTCCAAGGACAGTTTCAGCTTGGGTTCAATGGTTCTGCTTGGTTCGGTGATGATGATGGAAGCTAAAACCGGTCCTTCATTGAGACCGGAGGTGCTCAGTTGCTCCAAGGCTGTGGATTGAGATGGTGTGCAGCACTGTTGTAGGAGTGAAGGTGAAGGGGTAACTGGTGTCGTTGAGGACACTGGTAAAAGACTGACCTTAGAAAGGTTTGTAGAGGACGAATCTGGGTACGAGTGCTGGTTTGGTGATGCTTGAGGTTGAGGTGTGTGCGGGAGAAGAGGTGGAGTGCTTTGGGTTGATGTTGGAGTGCATTCTGCCTGTACGGCATCTCCATAAAGCTCTTCAGAACATTCCTGAAGGATGCTCTTCATTTTCTTACCATGTCTGGAGCACGTCTGCTCTGTGAAACCAGTCTCGGCTTCCTTCATTTCTAGTTTAGCTTGAGTCTTCGCAAGTCTGTGCTTCCCAACCAGATCCTTCTGCACCAGAAGAGACTGGCTCAAGTCATCCTCATCAGTTTCAGAACCTGACAACTGCGTGGAAGTAACTCTGTCAGAACAAATCTCCTTCTGAGGTAAAATATTTTCGAGGTTCCTATTCTTCCACAAGCCTTGGGAGCCAAAAAGCTCTTTTGAGTTGGCTTGTGAGAGAGGATCCTTTGTCGTGATGTCCTGAGATGGCCTTAAAATGACATGTAGGGTACCAAGGGACGGTTCTTCAACTTCAGCACCCCTTTGTTCTTCAGAAGTGTTTGGAATTGAGGATGTGCTACTGTCTTCAAGATCCAGATTTGTTGTTGCAGCTGTAAAAAAGAGAAAGATTAAATTGTATGAAATGTCAAAGCTGATATATTAACTTCCAAGCCAAAACTGTGTTTCTCACCGCAATGTAGAAGTCTTTTCAGAGCTGTGGCTAGAGATGCGCTGTCCTTTGAAAGCAGTTTCTTCAAAATCTTCTCTCCCCTCTCATATGAATGGGGCTGCTTTAGTACCTGGACAAATTTACAAGCATTCATTTTACACTTATGCATTTGACATATGCGTTTATCCAATGCAACTTACAGTACATTGTATTTAAATTACTCAACATCACAGCAAAAAAATCAGTGTACATTTAACTAATTTTGAGTTTAACTTAACACTCCTTGGGTGTACATATGACTCCCTCCATTTTGGAGTTAAAGTAACACTTTCTAAAGTGTGAAACTTGTACATTACTCTCAGAGTTCATTTCAACACAGTAAGAGTTTATTTTTACATCGGACTGGAGTGTGTGTTACCCTTTAAAGTGTTAATATATTACCTTTTATACTATACTATCAATTGATGTGTGTGACAGATAACAGTGTTAACAGTGTCAAATATGTTAAAAATAGTTTTAATTTATTAAATGTTCATTAATCTTTTTAGAAATAATTTCAATACATTCAACTCTTTGCATTTTAAAATGCAACAAGACATGTTTCAAGTTTAAGTAAAACACATTGGTTTGATCACTGTTTGTCTGAAGGAACCGGTTAGAGTAAAAAAAATGGACTTCCCATCACTTGTGGGAAATACACTGCATATTGGGTTAAAAGTTTTCACACTCGTGGATTAAAATGTACTCTGGGTTTAACACTGAACACCACCACCAAAAAAAAAAAAAAAAAAAAAAAAAAAAATCACACTGTATATTTAACACTGGAATTTTGTAATAAAGCTACAACAACCAAATAGAAAAAGTGTCTAACCATCCACCACATTTTTAATTAAAAAAATGCAACAACCTTGTATTTAAAACAAACTTCTGGAATTTTAAGTGTGAACACAACTACTTACACTTTTTATACTTTAAAGGGCACCTAGGTTACCCCTTTTTCCAGATTTAATATAAGTCTTTTGTGTCCCCAGAATGTGTCTGTAAAGTTTCAGCTCAAAATACCCATCAGATTATTTACTATAGCTTTCACTAGTTTGTATTTTATAGCTCTCAACATATTGTTGCTGTTTTTGTGTACTGGGCCTTTAAGGTTAGTCCTCCCCGCCCACCATTTCCACGTGCTTGTCAGTGTGCCTCAGTCTCCGCCCTCAGCTGCCTCAGACAACTGACAGACATAAAGGAAGCAGATCTCACGTAACGTTTGTGAGAAAAACTACAGTAAGAACTTTACCAATGATGCATTTGTTGTGTGGAGCTGCAGGATGAGTCACACACAATGTTGTTACAAAGTTCACACAGACACACACACAGCGCAGACACACACGCACATACATACAGCTTGCGTTTAGCTTTGCACTGTCATTTTAAAACATTAAAAACATTTTAAACTTGTCAAACTCACTGTTGATCACAGTTGATGATGATTGATGATCCTAGCAAACTGAACAGACCTTTTATTTACGGTTGCTTTGCGCACGTCCTGTCTTGTGGATATGATTACAAATGTTATTGCGGTGACATGTAATACACAGCTATCAATCAATTCGGTGGGCGGGGGGACCGCACCCCTACGTCAAGTTGCGGTCGGTCTGAAAACCGCTCCAATTGGTCCACCGTTTTTATGTTGTTAAATTGAAAAAAAAAGGACTGGGTGTGTTTATATCACCCCAATATGACAGTCTATACACTATACCTACACATATGTCTGTCCAAACAGCTTGAAAAGTAGATTTTTCCCCATAGGTGCCCTTTAAATTAAGTAAGTGAATTGGGATGCACCTACTTTGAATACTATCAAGAGTAAACATTTAAACTGGATAGTCAAATGTCCATAAATGTATTATTTTCATTTTATATAATCAATATACAGTTAGCTAAAAATTCTGTGTTTAAAAAACTAAAACTGCTTTTATTCTAGCCGAAATAAAACAAATTAGACTTTCTCCAGAAGAAAAAATATTAGCAGACATACTGTGAAAATTTTCTTGCTCTGTTAAACATAATTTGGGAAATATTAAAAAAAGAAAAAAAAATTCAAAGGGGGGCTAATAATTCTGACTTCAACTGAATATTATACAATGTGTAAACTGTAAATTAAAGACAAAATACTGTAGGTGCTAGGGCTGTGAGATTAATCGAAATCAAATAGCGATCGCGATTTGAAATGCTGCAATTAGCTAATCACAAGAGGCTGCGATATGAAATATACATGTATTATTTAATTTCCCCCACCCAGAGCAAATGCGTGACTGCCGTCTGTGTGTGACAGTCTTACTAGCCAACTGAGTGAGCACACATTTTTTTCTGCCCAATCAGGATTGTGCAGCTTAGCTATGCGGAACACCCACAATAAAAACAGGAAAGTGCAGACAAGCGGGATGATGGCATCTGTTGCTTCAGAAGCATTAATAGACAAATTAATATCAAAGAAAAACAGGACATTGATAATATGGGAATATTTTGGTTTCAAAGTCACAGGCCCTAAACAAAAACAGGTAAGTCTGTAATTGTTGCCACAGCACGAGGAAATACAACAACCAGCACCTAAAAGCACCACAGGCGGCTATATGAGGAGTGTCTTGCTAAAAAGTCAACTCAAAATTTTGCCAGTGGCACTCATTCTAGTAGCAAGCAACAGCAAAGTACAATTTCAGCCAAGTTAGTTTGCTAAGTGTTCTGTATTTTTATAATTATAATTTTTTTTGTTTTTATAATGAGCTAAACTGGTGGCGCAGTACGTAGTGCTGTCGCCTCACAGCAAGAAGGTCGCTGGTTCGAGCCTCGGGCTGGGTCAGTTGGCGTTTCTGTGTGGAGTTTGCATGTTCTTCCTGCGTTCGCATGGGTTTCCTCCGGGTGCTCCGGTTACCCAAACAGTCCAAAGACATGCGGTACAGCTGAATTAGGTAGGCTAAATTGTCCATAGTGTATAAGTGTGTGTGGATGTTTCCCAGAGATGGGTCGCGGCTGGAAGGGCATCCGCTGCGTAAAAAACGTGCTCGATAAGTTGGCGGTTCATTCCGCAGTGGTGACCCCGGATTAATAAAAAGGGACTAAGCCGAAAAGAAAATGAATGAATGAATAAGCTAAACTATCTGCCTAATTTGAGTTGAACTTGTTTGCAGAAAGGTAAAGTCACTTTATTTGTGGCTCTAGAGAAAAATGGGGCGTACTCACACTATGTTCAGTTGCCTTAAGCTGGGCCAAAGCACGCTTGTCCCCCCCTCCCATCTCCCCCGACGGCCCGCACTCACATTACATTTGGGCCTGGGCACACTTATGTCATCGATGATGCGCTGTTCAGTAAGATCTCTCGCTCAGCACTGTGGAGATTTCTTTAGTTATATCGTTTAAGTCGTTTGATATGCGGTGACACGCAGTCAAATATTTCGGCGAACAGATCAGCCACTTTTGACGCTCATAAACAATCATAAAGTCCTCATGCTGCAGGATTAGGAGGTTTGCTGAAGGCGCAGCTGTCGTGCAGTGAGGGGGTTGCGTCTTTAATAAACTACGACAGTTTGCGTTCATTGAACAGTAAGAATGATTAATAAATCCATATAAAACAGTCCCTTAAAAGTGACGTCTCGCTTTCAGTTTCGGGCTCAGGCGCGTTTTGCACTCACACACAAGCGTGCCGCGCCTGAGCCCAAGTGAACCGCGCTCTGGCACACCTCTTCCAACCGGGCCAGGGCCGGCCAAGTGAACCTTGCCTGAGCCCAATTCAGAGCACTCACACTTCTCAAACGATCCGGGAAATGGGCCTGGGCACAGTTCGGATAGCATAGTGTGAGTGCGCTTTCTGAATATTTAAAAACAAATTTGAATAAATGTTTAAGTTAGTTAATATCTTTTCAGTTCCTTTTTAACTAACACTCACTGCAGTTTAGCAGTAAGAAGCTACGATACAGATTATTGAGCTGAAGCTTGACTACAAAATCGAAATCGCAATATCTGTAAAGAAATCGCAATTAGATATTTTCACCAAATTGCACAGCCCTAGTAGGTGCCATAGAAATGGCCATGCATTCATGAAAAGAAACAAAACAAAATATTCAGCATGAACTTTTGATGAAAAATCGATTAGAGTCTGGAACCTCAGTGATTGATCTCACATTGGCTCTCTGTAGCTCATAAGACACACAATTGCCTCTTTAGAGAGTGAAGATAAATGGAGCTTTGTTTGCTTCGTTCCAAAAAATAGTTCTGCTTTAACTTTAACAAATCAATTGAGATACTTTAACCCCTGTGATTGGTTGATCTCACATGTATTACGCACGACTGCCTCTTTAGAGTGTCTAGTTAATGGAGCTATGTTTACTCCTTTCCTAAAATCAGCCAGTGATCTTGAAAAATGCAAGCAAGTTTTGAAACAGACTTGCTAGCCTTTGATGATTCTAACTTTTGTTTAATTCATACTTAAATCTACACAAATAGTACACTTGTGCGTTTAGACAGTTTTCATTAAAGCTTTTGTCAACGATTGCTTTTAAATAGCTATGAAGGTTTACATTTTAGTTTCAAAGAAGCAAAAATGTATTTGTAAAGTGTCTAAATCCACCATTTTTTTTATTAAAAAAATGCGACACCCTTGTATTTAAAACAAACTTCTGTAATTTTAAGTGTGAACACACTACTTACACTTTTTATACTTTAAAATAAAGTATGTGAATTGGGATGCACCTATATGAGTACTATCAAGAGTAAACATTTAAACTGCATAGTCAAATGTCCATTAATGTATTATTTTCATTTTATTTAATCAATGTATATTATACAATGTGTATAATACTGATTGGTTGATCTCACATGTATTACGCACAACTGCCTCTTTAGAGTGTCTACTTAATGGAGCTATGTTTACTCCTTTCCTAAAATCAGCCAATAATCTTGAAAAATGCAAGCAAGTTTTGAAACAGACTTGCTAGCCTTTGATGATTCTAACTTTTGTTTAATTCATACTTCATACTTAAGTCTACACAGATAATACACTTGTGTGTTTAGACAGTTTTCATTAAAGCTTTTGTCAACGATTGCTTTTAAATGGCTATGAAGGTTTACATTTTAGTTTCAAAGAAGCAAAAATGTATTTGTAATTCATACAAATATACTTTGATATACTTTGTAGCTATTATACAAGTACTTGTGCATCTGTGATGTCATCTTATGTGTGCATTATTTAGATTCATTTGAAAACCCACCAGTTGAAACATAAATTACCCAAATGAATAAAACCAAGACCCCTATTCTCTCCCCCCACCTCATCACACACCAACCCAAAATACTATAAATTCTGAGGGCGTACTCACACTATGTACAGTTGCCTTGAACCGGGCCAAAGCACGATTGTCCCCCCTCCCGTCTCCCCCGACGGCCCGCACTCACATTACATTCGGGCCTGAGCACGCTTACGTCATCGATGATGCACTGTTCAGTAAGCGCTCTCGCTCAGCACAGTGGAGATTTCTTTAGTTATATCGTTTAAGTAGTTTGATATGCGGTGACACGCAGTCAAATATTTCGCAGAACAGATCAGCCACTTTTGACGCTCCTAAACAATCATAACGTCCTTATGCTGCAGGAATTATTAGGTTTGCTAAAGGTGCAGCTGTAGTGCAGTACGAATGATTAATTAATCCATATCAAACAGTCCCTTAAAAGTCATCTCTTGCTTTCAGTTTCGGGCTCAGGCACGCTTGCACTCACACTACAAGCGTACCGCGCCTGAGCCCAAGTGAACCGCGCTCAGGCCCACCTCTTCCAACCGGCCCAGGGCTGCCCAAGTGAACTGTGCCTGAGCCCGATTCAGAGCACTCACACTTCTCAAACGATCCATGAAACGGGCCTGGGCGCGGTTCGGATAGCATAGTGTGAGTACGCCCTGAGTGTGCCTCACACAGGTGAGTGGGCCTAACAAACCACCTATAAAAAACACTCTCATTCAACTCACTGACACATTCACTAACACAAACACTGTGCATTTATAAAGTGTGCTTTACACAGGTGAGTGGGCTTGTCAAACCACCTGCAGAACACTTTTTCTCTCCCTCCCTCCCTCTCTCTCTCTCTCTCTCTTTTTAAATAAACAAAAACTATTTTAGCACCCTTACTCTAGCACTAACTTCTATGAGCACCATCAAGTTACTTTGTATTTCTAGCACTTCAAGTGTGTATTGCCACTTCTTGTTGAATCGCTGAATGCCTCCGCAATTGTAAGTCACTTTGAACAAAGGCGTCTGCTAAATGACTAAATGTGAATGTAAATCAGCATCAATTTTATGTGTGAGATATTTAAGGATTACATTAAATTCAGGTACTTTTTTTAACTTTACCTCTATATAAAATCCCACTTTAACGGATAGTTCACCAAAATAGATAGTTCTTCAAAATATGTCACTCAAAGTTTTTGAATCACTTGAGGGTTAGTAAATGATAAGTAAATATTCATTTGTGTGAACTAGAAAAGAGCTGAAAAGAGAGCTAAAGTGGCAGTGTGCCATTTTTTTTTTTTACATTTTCTATTGTGTTTGGCTTGATCGAGCATCTGCCCTTAAGATGTTCCTAGATGTGCGCACACTGATGTTTTTCTTCCGATTAGTGTTTAACCAAAGAAACGACATTACTACTGTTCTACAATCACCTACAGGTGGAAATGGAAAGAGCATTAGCATGTTTATTCAGACTCTCTACTTTATTTTTATGTAAATTAATCTTTTATGTTGCATAATTTCGAAAAAGCTTATAGTCAGACCATTCTGATTATATAATTTTGTGACATATTTTGAAATTATGCAGTCCAATATGAATACAACTGCTCGTGCTATTGCATGTAGATCATAATTAAAGTGCAGTAGTCCACACATATTTTAAAGGACATCTATGAAGCACATAACAATCTTGTTCACAGTCATTTATTCTTCCTTGTCTATTTACTAATAGATAAATCAGTTCATTCCAAATTCAGTCAGAAAAGTCAGTATCAAAACAAACCATTTGCTTGAAATAAACAAAAACTAAACAACTGAATCGGACATGAACATTTTAAAATGTACGATTTTAACTGAAACTTTGCTCTCACACACACACACGCACGCAGACGCACAGGAAACCTTCAGCCATTCCTGGATACTGGCAATTGCTTTCCTAAAGAGCTTTCCTATTCGGAAAATGAACGGCACTAAATAATTTAAAAGGCACAATTAAATACAAATACAGCCAGTATGAAACAAATGCATATAAACACAAACCTGGTCAATATATGTAGGTTGTGGAAGAAGTTTATCTAGTTCTCCCAAATAGTGCAAGAGTCTCTCCTCCAGTTTCTGTGCGTAGCGTTCGCCATATTGCTCCTCCATTAAATCCTGCAAAGTTTAACGTTCACATGTGATTTAAAAATTTATCATTGATAAATGCCAAAAATATTAGTAATATGCATTCATGTGTAACTATACTAACATGAATGTAAGTCTCCCGCATATCCCTGTCTCTTGCCAGAACATGAGCAAAGGACTTGAACTCTTTCTGGTTTTTCTGCATCAGATCTACATGCTTGCGTCTCTATATTGAAACAAACAAAAAAAACACAATAGTTTTATATTATGGAGAAATGGTTTTCCCACATTACACTTCACAAAAAAAATCATACACCAAATGGCATTTTTAATTTCGTTCTTTGGCTTTTTTGGTGTATTTGTGGTGGCCCCTGGTGGACGGAGAGTAAACTTACACATTTGTGATACTCTGGAAGTGTGTTTGGGAAAAAGTTTTCCATCTTGTCAGAGATGTTAGCAGCGCTCTCATCGTTCCACAACATCCACATTATAACCTGAGACGAAAATACAGAAACATGTTTTATACACTTTAAAATCTCCTTGTGGATGACAGAAAGTTAAAGGGATACACTGCAAAAATGCTTTTCTTAAGAGGTTTTGTTTCTAGTCTAAATATAAAAAAAAATCTTAAAACAAGCCAAATAATCTGCCAATTATTAAGCAAAATAATTAGTTTTGACATAAGATTATTTTGCTTACACCATTGGCAGATTATTTTGCTCGTTTTAAGGAAAAACTCATTTAATTTTGGCATATTATTTCTTAAAATAAGACAATATTTTTTGCATATCTAGAAAATGCTTCTAGATTTAAGTTTTTTTTTTATATTTGGACTAAAACAAGGCAAAGTAAGTAATCTAAGTAAGAAAAGCCTTTTTTGCAGTGTCATTCATCCAAAAATGTCCACATCTTGTAGACATTTATGCTTTTTTTTTTCTTTTGTTGAGCACAAGACAAGAAATTATGAAGAATGTTGGAAAAAAGCAGCCATTGACATCCATTGTAGAAACAAATGCTGGAAGTCAATGTCGGTTTTATTTCCCAACAATCTTCAGTGCACTCACCAGCCACTTCATTGGGTACACCTTACTAGTACCGGGTTGGACCCCCTTATGCCTTCAGAACTGCCTTAATCCTTAGTGGCATAGATTCAACAAGGTACCAGAAATATTCCTCAGAGATTTTGTTCCATATTGACATGATAGCATCATGCAGGTGCTGCAGATTTGTCGGCTGCACATCCATGATGCAAATCTCCCGTTTCAGCACATTGGATTAAGATCTGGTGCCTGTGGAGGCCATTTGAGTACAGTGAACTCCTTGCCAACTCATGCCAAATTCTGACCCTACCATCCAAATGTCGCAGCAGAAATCGAGACTCATCAGAACAGGCAAGGTTATTCCAATCTTCTATTGTTCAATTTTGGTGAGCCTGTGCTAATTGTAGCCTTAGTTTCCTGTTCTTAGATGACAGGAGTGGCAAGCGGTGTGGTCTTCCGCTGCTGTAGGCCATTCGCCTCAAGGACGTGTTGTGCTTTCAGAGATGCTCTTCTGCATACCTCGGTTGTAAACGAGTGGTTATATGAGTTACTGTTGCCTTTCTATTGGCTGGAACCAGTCTGGCCATTCTCCTCTGACCTCTGGCATCAACAAGGCATTTGTGCCCATAGAACTGCCACTCACTGCATATTTTCTCTTTTTCTGACCAATAGATCAGCAGTTTCTGAAAAACTCGGACCAACCTGTCTGGCACCAACAACCATGCCATGTTCAAAGTCATTGAAATCACCTTTCTTCCCCATTCTGATGCTCGGTTTGAACTGCAGCAGATTGCCCTGACCATGTCTACTAGGCATGGGACGATAACCGTTTTCAAGGTATACCACGGTTTGGAACAGTCAAGGTTTTAAAACCGCCAAAATTTTCTGTAATACCGTTCCTCAGGTATGTGTAAGATTTTTTTAATTAACATTTAAGACAACAGTATCTTCAGCAGAAAAAATATCCAAAGATGCCGTTTTAAATTGTGTTTTTGACACTAATGGAGACAGCAGAAGTCAATGATTCATTTGAATTATTTAGCCTGACATGTTTACTGCTCTAAAATATCATAAATCTTTTAAAAAATAAAATATATTGTTTTTAAAGGGGAAAAAAGTTGTTCTTTTTCACCCAAACATTTAAAAAGAATATATTTTAGAGCAGTAATCACAATACCGTGAAACCGTGATATTTTTATCCAAGGTTATCATACCGTCAGAATCTTATACCGGCCCATGCCTTGAGTTGCTGCCATGTGATTGGCTGATTAGAAATTTGCATTAACGAGCAGTTGGACAGGTGTACCTAATAAAGTGTATATCTTCTTTAATGTTCAACATAAGAAAGAACCTCAAACAGGTTTGGAACAAGTGAAGGATAAGCAGATAATAATGGACTGGAAATAATGGCAGAATTTTCACTTCTGTGTGAACTATCCCTTTAATTCTTGTGGGTTGATTTCTGTTTGTTATCGTAGTACACAAGGTCTCACCAGTGTCTGCAGACCAAACTTGATTTTCATGTGTTTGATGGGAGTCACGAGTCGTGGTTCGAGTGTGTATGTAACATCCAAAAACTCAAGGACTCTCTCAAAATGCTGGATATCTCTGGTTTGCACAATCTTCCAAGTTTCCGCTGCCACCGCACGGACTCTGCACGGCTCCTTAAGGCTCAGATGGTGCCAGCCTCCTTCTAGCCATAATGGAGGTCCTAGAACTGAAGGAAGCAAAAATTGATTAGGAAAAAAAGGACCTATTATTTATGTGGCAAGAGTGTGTGAAAATGACCAGCCTCTAATAGTAAAAAAATAAAATAATTCATTTTTTTATAATCACACTTCGTCTGCAGAAACACTTTAATTGACATGTTGGTCACGATCTCTTCCTCATTAGCAAAGACAGCCCTAAGTGAGAAGCAGCAGTCCGCCATTAAAGTTTTCACCGTGCCTGCTGAAGATATTGTCAGCAATAGTACTGTAGAGTTTTAGGATGCACAAGTTTTTTCACAGAGATAATGTAAGACTTGTTTAGGTATAGGGATTTGTAGCTCCTCATTTTTTTGAAAAAGGCACAATCTCATTTAAATGTAAAGCGACAGTCAGCAAAACATCACAATTTGAATCAAAGCCTAAAGTTTCACAGAGAATTGTGGTGTATTTTATGCTGAAACTTCACATAAACACTCTAGGGACATCAAAGACTTATTTCGCATCATGTAAAAAGGGGCATAATAGGTCCCCTTTACAAAAAAACATACTGAGCAAAAAATAATAAGCATACATTTGAACATTTTTACTTTATTTTCATTACATTTCTTTAAATTTGATTGAAGCAAAGAGTATTATGTCTCGTTTTGTTGCCATTTTGTTTGGAAAGCAACTGCTCAGGGGTAAATCTTTAAAATAAAAAATCATGAGAGAACTGTGATCTTTTTTTTAAGTCAAAAATTCATTTTCATCAATCATTAATTTTATGCAGAATCGTGCAGCTCTAATTTTAACCATGTTTTATACAAGAGGCCCACTTAAAGTGGCATTCAGTGTAACAATTTATATAATAACAAATTTGATCAGACATGTTTAAAACAGGGGGTGACACGATGGCTCAGTGGTTAGCACTGTCACTTCACCACAAGAAGATTGCTGGTTCCCGACTGGGTCAGTTAGTATTTCTGTGTGGAGTTTGCATTTTCTCCCAGTGTTCGTGTGGGTTTCCTCCGGGTGCTCCGCTTTCCCCCACAGTCCAAACACATGCGCTATAGGTGAATTGAATAAACTAAGTTGGCCATAGTGTATGTGTGTGAATGAGTGTGTATGGATGTTTCCCAGTACTGGGAAGCAGCTGGAAGGTCATCCGCTGTGTAAAACATATGCTGGATAAGTTGGCGGTTCATTTCGCTGTGGCGACCCATAATGAATAGAGGGACTAAGCCGAAGGAAAATGAATGAATAAATGTTTAGAACAGAAGACATTTGAAATGACATTAAATATCATTTTGCAGCCATAAATATAAATTGTCATTTTAAATCTTTACACTTTCACAATATACTAAGTTTTAACCAATTTGCAAGTAAAATGTTTTAAATCATCTAACGTACTAAACTTTAGTATTATCCCTCATTCTTTTATATTTTTTTCTACATATCAGAATAAGTTGTTTAATTTTTACAAAATTATGCTGAATTATGACAGAAATTTATTTCACTTACATTTTGACATTTTCACAAAAGTTATTTAAAACATTAAATCAGATCCTTTTCTTTCTTTTAAGATGCTTTCTGTGTATGGATAATCCCTTGTGTAAATTGAATTGTTTGCAGACACCAATATAGGACATGTTTTAACATGCAGATTGATTATGGTTATTAAAAATATAGTAAAAAGCACCTTCTAAGACCTCCATCATCCGTTTAGTCCATGCATATTCAATGATCCATAATGGTAAATCAGGAATTAGGATAGAGCAGGCTTTCTCCAACCACAAGTTTTGACTCATTCCAGCAAAAGCAGCAGTTTCAGTGTCCAGCACAGTCATGATGTCCAGGCATCATCTGCATCCAGGAAACATCCAATCATAGACCCTGCTGAAAGTGATGATGCTCCTTTTAAAAGGCACATTTTGTCAGGCATGTCCGGGCACGTTTAGAACCTACATGACAGAAGTGTCTAGTTATACTGATTTAACATTAAAACTGGATACATCACACAAATAAATAAAAGTCTAACAATATTACAGCTACTGCATTAAGTGTTCATCAGATAAGGCAAGTGCGATAATACTAAAGTTTACTTCCTTTGTGTGAAAACAGAAATTGTTGGCGGTGACGTTTTAAAAAATGCAGCGAGGAAGAAGCTTTTCAAAATAAGAGGTTTGTACTGTCGCCACAAAAATTACTTCAGGTAATATTTAATTGTATTAAATAATATGTGTTTTGCAGAGTTCGTTATTTAAAATTAAAAAGTGAAAAATATGGGACATTAAAATAAAAAAGAAAACGGTATGATTTACCATTCCAGTCAAAAGTGTCATATGGAGGGTGAAAATAAGTTAATACAATTTTATTAATGAATTAAAGTGAAAGTTGTGATTTTTGGCCAAGTATGGTGACCCATTCTCGGAATTTGCTATATGCACAGCTATTTTTTTCAGCCAAGGATGAACTTCCAGTGAAAGCTTTATGTGACTATTTTCAATAAGGCTTCTTTTACAGCATTGACGTTGTAATGTAATTCAAATATATTTACTTACATAGACTTAAGCATCCATTTAGTTGTTAAAGCGTAAAAAATAAACAAAAGATGGTTATAAATCGTTAAATACAATCAGGGGAGTTTGGGGGGGGACTGACCCCCCTAATTAACTATTGATCCTCCCTGAACGAAGTCAAAACAAGATGTATAAGAGGTCAGGTTTTTTAATAACGAGAAATAGATTTCTCTGATTTATATTTTAAATAATAATGTTAATAATAAAATAATACATAATACAAATATACATTTTACCATCCCTATAGAGGTTCATATCATTGTGAATGCATAATGGCCCCATGGAGCCTATGTGAGAAAAATACTAATTCAATGGTCTGAAACCGGTAGAAGGTAGAAGGTCGAAAACATCGTAAAGGTTAAAAAGACACTTTTCTAGTAAAATTGTTGTTTGTATCTAGACAATAACCTAAATAAAGTCAAATTAGACACAGTTTTTAACCTAAAGTAACCTCTGAAATACCTAATCAGACGTTTTACTGTAGGTCAGAATACACTAAATAAATATCCCCCAAAACATGGAAAACTTCAAATCTCCCCATTCGTCAATGTATAATTCACACCCTGAATACAATTACATTCATTTATAGTCCGTTTCAATCATGCAGGAGAAAAGCAACGTTTGGTTGACTGTTTAAAATGTCACTTTATTGTTGTAAACAATTAAAACGACAAATTGTTGCCCTTTAAACAGACGTGTATTAAGTATTTCTTTCTAGTAATTTCTTGCTAAATATGCTAGTTAACAAGAACGCCGAGTTTACTAGCCCATGATGAGACACTCGCAAGCGCAACTTTGAGGCCTTTTATTTTGAAAAACGCGTTTCCAGCTTCACGATAGAAAAAAAGTCATGACATAGCGCTTGCTGGCGTGATTGTTGACTTCTAGAGGTTTTTATAGTTTGACGCGACTCACCACAGTTGAGCTATTATTCTCTTAATAGTGAATCGAAAAGTTCTCTTTGTAGGTGAGTGGACTTATTTATTTCACGCTCTGCCAGAGAACATTCTTTATATACATTATTTACACATTGTGTCACTTATAGATGGCATGCTTTCATATTTGTATATAAATGCGAACAATATATTAAAAATGCAAATGGGAAAATACTAACATTAGTCCCTTGACTCCCTTCACAAATCTAGTAGTTTGCATGATACTGTAAGTAAGCTACTGATATTATTATTATTATTTTATCGAAAAACAGCTGTCAGGTGTTAAATTCTTAGATAACGTTACTTACATCAAGCTCTTTCATCGTTAGAAACCGAAACTGAATTAACGTTATTGATTAGTAATGTGAGCTGTAAACAGCAAAGCTCCGCCTTCTTTTGATTTGATTGGTTTACTTGACTTAGTCATGTTGACTGTGACCCCCAGATATATTTTAGGTAATGTAGTCTGACTATTTTTAGAATATCTACTTCTATTTTTTTTATATAGCTTCATGCCAATCCACGTAGCATATTAATATACTGTAAAAAGCAAACATAAAAAAATAGATATTATATCTCAAAAATAAGTTAAACATTACATTGAATAAGAATTTAACCAAACTGAACTGCAGTAAGATTGTGTCTTGATAAAAATAATAATTAATTAATTAAAATATCCATTATCCATATCCTTAAAAATGTAAATATTTTTGGTTGGGTTTGGCAGATTTTTTGTGTAATTTTGGGGATGTTTAAGAACATGAACAAGCATAAATAAACCTGACAGCTAATGTGATATTACATGTCCAAAATCTTCCAAGTTTTCAGTATTTTTGTTCAGATTGAATAACGTACTTAATTATTTCTCTCATATATGGTTAAATAGCTTAAGAGTTGTGTTGACATGATCATTCTTTATAACTTTTAGAAATGAAAATTTATAAGAGAACAAATAATTGGGAAGAATCAATAGAAAATGTACTGCCATTGTGTGAATAACATGTCATCTTACTGTTAATGGATTACAAGTATTTTTCAATGAAATATTATTAGAAATCTGATTTCACCGAAACAATTTGCAGTCATGTGTGTGATTCACTTTTATTTTATTTTGTGTCATCTGAGAACATTTGTTCTAAATTTTTGAATAGATTTAATTGAGTTAAAGAAACAATATTTGGTAAAATAACCCTGATTTTCAATCGCAACAAACTAAAATATTTGTTATTCAAAGCAATGGACATTTTCTAATAAATGTCTGTTTTCCATTTTTTATTATTATTAACTCTATATTTATGAATCACTGATGTAGCCACATTATTTTTTATGTATTACAATATATCACTAAAAAATTGCATTTTAAAAAAAATATAATTATTTACTTAAGAATCATTATTTTTTATTTTTTTTGCAGTGATACTGTAAACTTTCCAAGCAATATGCCGCCACATGTCGATGATGTAATGAAATTGTGTTGTGAACTCTCCGCGAATCAACAAGTGAAAACAGCAGTGAAGCAGTCTGGAAAAGGAGCAGCAGCCGCTGGCGGTCTCGCCTTTGCAGGAGGTTTAATAGGTGGTCCTCTGGGCATCGCAGTAGGCAAGTACATACATGTCCTACAGGTGTTAATCTCAATAATAGTACAATACAGGTCAAACGTTTGGGATCACTTTTGTATACATATCTCCTTTACTCACCAAAGCTTACTTAATCGGTAAAACATTGTAAACTGTGAAATAATTTTCACAATATATTATATTATCAGCACATGCAAAACCACATCCCTGAATGTTGCTTTGAGTAGAATAAAATTATTCAAGACTTATTACAGTAAATAAAACATTTACAAAGTTGAAAAACACTAGTTCGTGGGCGCTGTGAGAGCTGCTGTTTGAAGAGAATGATGCAGCCATAATTTAAAAAATCGAATTTGCGGTCAAATATGTAGGGCTATGTATTTTTGCAAAGGAAAAAGATTAAACGTATCAGAAATGGTGAAAGATCATTTTACTTCATTTTTTTTTCACCTCTAATACAAAACCTAAGATTATCAATGACAAAGTGTAAAGTACTCGTGAATAAAATAAATTGGGAAAAGTTTTATTTGAAAAGTTTAAATTCTGTGATTTAAAGCTGAATTTTCAGTTTGATTACTTCAGAGTCATGTTATCCTTTAGAAATCATTATAATATGATAATATTCATTTTCCTTCGGCTTAGTCCCTTCTTTATCAGGGGTCACCACAGCGGAATGAACCGCCAACTATTCCGGCATATGTTTTATGCAGCGGATGCTTTTTCAGCCGCAACCCAGTACTGGGAAACATACACTCTCACGTTCGCACACACACACACACACACACACACACACACACACACACACACACACTACGGCCAATTTTGTTTACCCAATTCACCTAAAGCGAATGTCTTTGAACAGTGGGGGAAAAGCGGAGCAACTGGAGGAAATCCACATGAACACGGGAAGAACATGTAAACTCCACACAGAAATGCTAACTGACCCAGCTGGGACTTGAACCAGCGACCTACTTGCTATGAGGCGACAGTGCTAATCACTGAGCCACTGTGTTGCCCCCCTAATATGATCATCTACTGCTCAAAAAAAAAAAAATCATTATTATTGATGTTGAAAACTGTTGGGTTGCTTCATGTTTGTGGAAACATGAATATGGTATGTATTTTTATTAATTTATTCATTCATTCATTTTCCTTCCTCTTAGTCCCTTTATTAATCTGGGATTGCCACAACGGAATGAACCGCCAATTTATCCAGCATATGTTTTATGCAGCGGATGCCCTTCCAGCCGCAACCCAACACTGAGAAACACCCATTTTTTTATTTATTTGATAATAATATACATATATTAAAAACGTATTTACCTTTATTCATTATGGACACACTAAATTAAATTTCAGTCAAAATAAAGACATTTAGTGTTCTGTCTTTTCCTTTTAGCAGCAATAATGACGACTGGAAACTTTGTTTAAAATGAAAATGAACTGTTTACTGAAGTTGGTTGTTGTAAACTCAAACAGGAGCGAACTCTGAACACACACACACACACTCAGTCAGCTGCCAGTGGTTACAAGTGCACTTTGAGTAGCGATAAGCATCATAGGAAATCTGTTCTTAAAGTAAAACAGCATATATAAATGTCAAGATAATTATATCACAATATGACAATAAAACAATAAATGAAACATTAATAATCACTTTTACTGTCATATATTAATTTGTCACAACATTTATAATGTAAAATATATTATAATATAAATATAAAAAACAACAATTATATATTATAATATAAAACCTTTATCTCAAATAAATGATGTTGTTTTGAACTTAAAGTAAAAGATGAAAAGTGTAAAAGAAAACTATTTTCAGCTTAATTAAAAGAATCGTTATTATAGACATTAAAATGATTTTTTTTGTCATGTGACTCTAAACACTAGAGTAAGCTTCCTGAAAATTCAGCTTTAAATCACAGGAATAAATTACATTTGATATGTAACGACTGTAACGGCCTCCTCACGGGCCTTCCCAAAAAGACAATCAGACAGTTGCAGCTCATCCAGAATGCTGCGGCCAGGATTCTGACCAGAAGCAGGAAATCAGAACACATCACACCTGTCCTCAGGTCTTTACACTGGCTCCCAGTTACATTCAGAATAGATTTTAAAGTACTATTACTTGTCTATAAATTACTAAATGGCTTAGGAGCTCAATACATTACAGATATGCTCACTGAATACAAACCTAACAGATCACTCAGATCTTCTCTTTCATTCTTTTATAACCTGTTTTAACAATTCAGTTCATCTTTATTTGTATAGCGCTTTTACATTAGATTGTGTCAAAGCAGCTTCACATAAAAGATTATAGTAAATTGAAACAGTGTCAGTTCAGTTTTCAGTGTTTAAGTTCAGTTTAGCTCAGTTCAGTGTGGTTTATTCACTACTGAGAGTCCAAACACTTGAGGGCAAATCCATCAATGCGCAGCTCTACAGATCCCAAACCATGCAAGCCAGTGGCGACAGCGGCGAGGAAAAAACTTCACCAATTGGCGAAAGTGAAGATTTAAAAAACCTTGAGAGAAACCAGGCTCAGTTGGGCACGGCCATTTCTCCTATGGCCAAACGTAACACATTTTTATCTGTTTCTATCTGGGGTTTTTTATTTTATAATTTTTATTATTTGTTTTTATTTTTCTTATACTTGTCTCTTTTATTCTTGTTTATGTAAAGCACTTTGAATTGCCCCTGTGTATGAAATGTGCTATATAAATAAACTTGCCTTGAAATGATATTTAAAGGGCCACGAAACCCCCTGTCTCAGCAGGGTGTTTTCACACCTCTGTTTTGAAAAAAGTCAGGAAAGTTGGGCGTGTCCAGCTCTGGGAGTGTGGGAGTGTCGGGGGAGGGAAAGAGGATAAGATTTTGCATAGAAGGGAGTTTCCATTTGGGCATGCGCTAAGTTTCACAGGCAAAACAAACACAGAGGCTGATTTGATACTGCTCGGCGAATGAGAGAAAAAAAATCCTCCGCATTTCTCTGTAACTTATGTACTCGGTAGGTAGCGTCAGAAAGCCGTGTGTGTATAGACTATCCTGTCACAAAATGCGGCGAAAGTCCTGCACGACGGGAATAGTTTGTGTTAACATGTTTACACTCGGAGAGCAGCATTTAAACAAAGGGCACTGCACTGCAAACACTTACCAAATCTGTAGACAGACAATCAAACTGGAGCTGTGTCTTTTTATTAAAAGGAGATGAGCAGCAAATCCGGATTTCACCATTTCCAGATGAGAAAAAGCTCTCGGGTAAAAAATGTTCCTTACAAACGCGTTTCTGTCGTGTGTCGCGTGCACTGTAATCCACACGTGAGTCCAGCTGCTCTCCCATAAAGGGAAAATGAAAACAAAACCTTCGTTGCAACACACTAATAACACCTACGACTCTTGTCTTGAAATTCTTATACTTTCACTTGTTTTGGCAACACAACGTGGCGTCTCTCTGCCGTCTGAACAGTGTAAACTGGTAAACAGTCTCCGGAGCTATCATGCATATTAATGAAGTTTCGCGTCATACACAATAGAGCGCGCTGATTGGTTTGAAGCACGCCTTTCTCATGAATTAATGCTGCACACTCAGATACGTCAGAATGTCCTCGAAAAGACAGACAGCCACTCTCCAGGCTGGATTTACACCTAAGTATCTCATGGCCGTGATGCAGCTTCAAAAATTCGTTTCAAACCGGAAGAAAGAATTTGCTCAAAATAACGCAAAAACAACCAATTTTCACTTTTTAGTGCAATATATGTGTCCTAATAGTGTTTATAGCAGCGTGGGACACATATATGACTGTCAACAGCTCAAAAAATGTGTTTCGTGACCCTTTAATAAGAAAACAGCTATTTTGTCATAGTATTTCACAATTGGGGCGGCACGGTGGCTCAGTGGTTAGCACTGTTGCCTCACACCAGTTGGCATTTATGTGTGAAGTTTGCAAGTTCTCCCTTTGCATGTTGGCATGGGTTTCCTCCGGGTGCTCCAGTTTCCCCCACAGTCCAAAGATATGCGCTATAGGTCAATTGAATAAACTAAATTGGCAATAATGTATATGTGTGTGAATGGGTGTTTCCCAGTACTGGGTTGCGGCTAAAAGGGCATCCGCTGCTTAAAACACATGCCCGAATAGTTGGCGGTTCATTCCGCTGTGGTGACCTCTGACATACAGACTAAGCCAAAGGAAAATGAATAAATGAATTTTAAACTTGACTACATTTTTGCTCAAACGTGCTTTGGAAAGCAGAATAGGCTCCTTTTAACAGTTATTCATTTATTCATATGTTTGTTGCCAGATCCTTTTTAAAAACATAAAATTCGAACAAACTGATCTCAACTTTTTCACCGGTCATGCATGAGATGCAGTTTTATCTAATGGCACTTTTCTCTTTTTAAGGTGGAGCCGTCGGTGGTCTTCTTGGATGCTGGATGACGAGTGGCCAGTTCAAACCTCTTCCTCAGGTCATCATGGAACTGACCCCAGACCAGCAGGCAAGACTTTATGAGGACGTCGTGGCAATCTTAGGCTCGATAACATGGACCGATGTTGCACAACTGACAGCCCTCGTAATGGGAAACGCCAGCCTTCAGCAGCAAGTGACCGCAGCTCTCCTCAGCTACATTCACAAGGAACTTCAAGCTGAAGTACATTACATTGACTGACCAAGACGAACATTTTAATAACATTTCAAACCATTTAATCCTGTGTCATACGGGTTGTTTGACTGAACGCTCGAGTACTGTAGATGAAACTGGCTTATCAAAACTTCATTGGTACATTTCAATCTGACAATTGCTGTATAATGATTTAAATAATTTCCTGGCATAATGTGTGGCATGTTTTCAGAACACTTCAGAAGGTGTAACGTACGTTACAATCACTGCCTTTGATTTTGAATCTCTTTTTGGTTTGATGAAGCTCATTTTTATAAAGATTTGCACCTGCAGAGAAGAGCCTTAAAAACATATTGTTGGTTGCTTTTGAAATACATATTTATTAAGTGATGGGATTGGCCAGATTTGTTAAAATCATGCTTTGTATGGGTTGTTTGATTCAATACCGAAGTTTAAACTGGCATAAACACTGTACAATGATCTCAAACTCAATTTCTGGAGGGCCGCAGCTCCTCAAAGTTTAGCTCCAACTCATTGTCACACTAGAGTTTGAGCTTGCGAAATTCTGTCTTACGGTGCTGTGAAAAGAGGCAGGATTAAACAAGATGATTAGACATTAAAAAAAGCAAGCGATTGGTCCATATTTTAAATTTCTGTCCATAGAGGTCATGTTTTGATCTTCGATTTGTCTCACGCAATCACGTGATGCGATTTTGCAGGTCAGAGTTCACCAAGATTGAACTTTCCAATGCAGCGAACTGCGAAACTTGTTGCAGGAGCTTGCGTTTCTGACCCATTCGTGTGCGCATGAATGTAAGTCTATGGGAAGAAAAGTCCAGTTTGACCGCAGCATTATAGTCTCTAGTAGTCTTGAACACCTTGATTATTTGGATCTGCTGTGTTTCATTAGGGTTGGAGCTGTGGCCCTCCAGGAATCAAGTTTGAGACCTATGGTTTAGTTACAGGGGTGCTCAACCGTGTTCCTGGAGATCTACCTTCCTGCAGATTTCAGTTGCAAGCCATATTAAACACACCTGCCTGTAATTATCGAGTGCTGTTCAGTTCCTAATTAATTGGTTCAGGTGTGTTTGATCAGGGTTGAAGCTGAACTCTGTAGTAAGGTCGATCTCCAGGAACAGGGTTGAACACCCCTGATTTAGTATATTACTTGAAATAATTTCTTGGCATACATAATGTGTTGTTTATTTTCAGACACTTTTGAAGCTTGTTCATTATGAAACATGTGAATGATGGCCTGTTGTTGAACCGATGCCTTTTAAAAATTATTTAAATAAACATTTTATTTAAATGAGACTTTTAATTTGTAAGCATGATTTGATTCTCACTTATGTCTCACAGGTCAGTTGCTTTGATACATAGATGTATTTATTGTTAGATTTAGCCATACAGAAAAAAAACATATATATTTAAAGTGCTTCATCAAGTTAAGCAGTGCACATTTTTGAATATTATAACAAATAAAAGCCTTTATTCAGCAATGAAGCATTAGAAAATGAACGAAATAATGTAGAATAGTTATAGAAATAGTTATTAAAATAGTAATGTTTATAATGTTGCATTTATAATGTATAATGCAAATAGAATTTATAATGTTTAAGTAGATTTATTTATTTAATTCCTTGTTTATTGGTTTTAATGAACATAAAAACAAGCAAAGCAAAGACAAGATGAACATACAAACAAAAAAGGATAGTAGATAGTAATAGATTTATTTATTGTTAGATTTAGCAACACACAGTAAAAGCATACAGAAAAACAGGAACCGGAAACGTTAAATAGTGCTTCAAGTTAAGCAGTGCATATTTTGAGTATTATAATAAACAAAAACTTTTGTTCAACAATAAAGCTTTAGAAAATTAATGAAATGGAAAAATGACATTTATAATGTTGCAGTAGATTTCTTTTTGATACATTTTCTGTTAAATTATTATATTAAATGTAATATTTCCACAGATGTTTAAGCAGTTTAAAAACTGGGCAATGACCATTATTAATTACTGAGCACAAATAATAATAATAAACAACAAAGAATGCAAAAATCCTAATCATGTAACACTTAAAACTGAAGCAATGATGCTGTAAATTCACCTTTACCTTGAAAAAATGGCTACATTTTAAAATACATTCAATTACAATATTTTAATATTTTGATTCTAGATTAAACTGTAATGATATTTGAAATATTTCTGCAAATTGGATTCAACATTGATAATACTATAAACCATCATAATGACTGAGGTTTCCCAGTGATGGGTTGCAGCTGGAAGGGCATCCACTGCGTAAAACATATGCTGGATAAGTTGGCGGTTCAATCCACTGTGGCAACCCCGGATTAATAAATGGACTAAGCCGAAAAGAAAATGAATGAATGAATGAATCATGACTGAGGACCAATAATACTTTTTCATAACAGAGCCGCAAATACACACATTAAAGTGATTTCTAAATAAGTGGCTATGGCTGAAGTAATGATACTCAATATTCATTCATTTTCTTTTCGGCTTAGTCCCTTTATTAATCCGGGATTGCCACAGCGGAATGAACCGCCAACTTATCCAGCACATGTTTTACGCAGCGGATGCCCTTCCAGCTGCAACCCATCTCTGGAAAATGATACTCAATATATCTAATAATAATATATTTAAAAATACTTTAAATTACTGTTTTATTTTATTTTGGAGCAGATAAATGCAGCTTTGGTGAACAAAAAAGGCTTATTTTAAGTATAAAGTAGACATTGCAGATAATACTATTGCTATTTTATTATAATAAATTATTTTATTTTCCCAGTACTGGGTAGCCGCTGGAAGGGCATCTGCTGCATAAAACATATGAGGGAATAGCTGGAGGTTCATTTTGCTGTGGCGACCTCTTGATAAATAAGAGAGTAAGCCGAAGGAAAATGAATAAATCAATTATTATTGTTGTCAAGAGTCTTAAAAAAGTGAGCCTGTCCAGCCAAACTCCGCCTTCAGTCTTTTATATGTGACTACATAATGATTGAGTGGAAAGAGCAAATAAAAACTGAATCATTTACAATATTCGTTCTAAAAATCGTATTTCCGCGGTATTTGTTGAAATACTTACATTTGTTCTGAGAAATATCATAATTTTGAACAGGCAGTGCGAGAGAAGCCACAAGAAAATGTAAACAGCAGTGACAAAACGTTGGACTCGTTTCGGCGAATCGGTTCTCTTGAACAGTCTTGATGAACCAGTCATCCAAATCTTCTCCGTTTACTCATCTGTTTTCGATCATTGTAAATGAATCATTCAAACGGGAACCAGTTCAATAAAAAGATTCGACTCGCAAACAGAAAGGAGTAAATTGGACGTCTCATGCTGGTCGGGATCTGCAAGATGGTCACCTGAAAATCCAACATGAGATTTTTTCGCCGGAAAATAGCGATTATAGTTATTTTGGCGTACGCGATATTTTCGCTTTACGCAGCCTATAATGTGTTTTTCAGCAAGAGGGTGATTTCTCGCGTTCACCGAGTGGTGAAAAAGGGTTCTGTGGTTATTGGTAAGAGAATGAATCATGTCCAGTGTAGTCTTACGGGTTTGTTAGTCAGACGATACAGTATAACATAGTAGCTACACATGTGATAAAATAATGCACAATTGTTTCAGAAACGGGAAAAGCAGGAGAGGAAGAATGGAACCCATGGGAGGAGGATGAACGCGCTCATTCTGTACTTGTGCAGAAGCGGAGAGACGCGTTCAGATCATACCGAGATCAGGCTGCTAAAAACAGGCCGAAGACATATAAAGTTCAGATCTGGGGCAAAGCAGCCATAGGCAAATGAACTATATATATCTGATTCTTTCTGAGATACTTACAGTTCTTTGTTTTGAATCTCTTTTGTGCATTAGTTCATAAATCATCTTTCATGTTTACATTTTTCCAGGACTTTATTTGTGGGAACATATTTTAGAAGGGTCTCTCAACCCGTCGGACAAATCCAGCCAATGGAGAGAAGGAGAGATACAGTCTGGGAAGATTCATTTCAGGTATGCTTAGTTTTGCTATGTAGAGTTATAGCTTTATTCAGCAATTGTACTGTCAGGGGTGGATTTAGTGATTTGGGGGCCCTAAGCAATTCCAGCCATGGGGCCCAAAAGTTCTAAAATGCACCTTTTGTACTTTCATTTATTATATATTTTTTCTTATATCACTCGATCTCCTATCTTAATGCTAAATAATTATAACATGTAAAGCATCTTGTAGAATGATTTGTTTTCTTAAAATGAATACACAACTAAAAATAATAAATTACCCATATCGTTTTTAAACCTAAATCTTTACTGATTTGACTGCTGCACTGGTGTAAGATTAAAGGTGGGACACATTTGCGCAGATGTAATAATTACGTTCAAATTAAAATTTTCAGACCCTCACCATACAAAATATGATAGAAAACGATGTTATTTATAATTTATAAGTAAAATCTATACTTGTAGGTATTTATTTGGGGGCTCTGAGATTTCCTGGGGCCCTAAGCGGCTGCTTACCTTGCTTATTGGTTAAATCTGCCCCTTGGTACTGTAGTACAGTAATGAACCTATATCAGATTTGAGATTATATTTAATAAATACCTTCCTTTTATTTATACATTATGCACATATATATTATTTATTATCTAACATAAATAAATCTACACTCACCAGCCACTTTATTAAGTACACCTTACTAGTATTGGGTTGGACCCCCTTTTGTCTTCAGAACTGCCTTAATCCTTCATGGCATAGATTCAACAAGGTACTGTAAATATTCCTTACATTTTGGTCCATATTGACATGATAGGATCACACAGTTCCTGCAGATTTGTTGGCTGCACATCCATGATGTGAATTTTCCCATTCCACCACATCGCAAAGGTGCTCTATTGGATTTAGATCTGGTGACTGTGAAGGCCATTTGAGTACAGTACACTCATTGTCATGTTCAAGAAACCAGTCTGAGAGGATTCATGCTTGACATGACATGACATAACTTGTCCTGCTGGAAGTAGCCATATATATATATATATATATATATATATATATATATATATATATATATATATATATATATATATATATATATATATATATATATATATATATATATATATATACGCACACATGCATAAACACACACACTGGCCACATTATTAGGTACAATTGTCCAACTGCTCATTAACACAAAATTCGAATCAGCCAATAATGTCATGCCTTATTGTCATTTGACCTTTATTAAGCTTTGTAATTAAATACTTGTGGTCATTTTGCCAGTGTTTTAAAGACAAAACTTACATTTTCTGTGGTCCAAAATGTATGACCGTGCTCTTAATTGAAATAGATAAACCAATAATTGACTTTTTATTTATTGATTCACATTTTTAGAATTTGTTCATAAGTGCTCCTAATTGAAAAAAATATATTTAAAATGATTTTTTTTTTCTTTATGCACATTTTTAAAATGTATGTTCATCTTGGTGTTTCCATTCAGTGTTTTTTCTTATGCAATGTCCTAAAATGCAGATTGACTATTATAAAATATTATTTATATACATAATATTATTATTTATCTTTACAGTGTCAAAAGTATTAGAGAACACGTATTATACATTCTAACTATATTATATAGAAGTAAAGCTTTTTTTTTAACTTAAATATTTTGAAGTACAGCATTATTTTAACATTCTCCAAAATCACTGGAAACCAAAATCTCTTTAACTGACTGAAGTAAAGTTGCTTTTATATACGCACAATCAGACATCCTGCTTAATAATATCGTTTCAGAAGAGTATTATTTGCAAATTCTAAACAGGGAAATCATATTAACACCTAATGAACATCAAAGTACAACATTGTTCACAGCCAATTAAATAGTGCTAAAGTTGTTTTGAGGTCATACTTGCATTCAATTTCTGACCAAACATTCAACATGGTGTGATGAATAATATAGACCGTGTCACAAGTTGTCACTGAACGAATGTGCGAATATAAATCTATCTTTAACTGCCTCTGTCCTCAGTTTCTACACTGGTCCCGCAGTGGTCCAAGGGCATGTTCCTCCTAACACAGACAGTGTAGTGTTGGTTTTGAACGGCCGCGAGCATCAGAAGATCTCCTACTCCGTCCAGTGGCTGCAGCACGCCCAGAGTCTGATTCAGGCCCGCAGCGTCTCTCGGATTGCCATTGTTCTATTGGGCAACGAGCAGTGCAATAACAACTGGATCAGTCCTTATCTGAAGAGAAATGGTGGGTTTGTGGACCTGCTCTTTCTGGTGTACGACAGTCCTTGGGTCAATGATAAAGACATCTTCCAGTGGCCTCTGGGTGTTGCCACGTAAGCATTATTTATTTATTTATTTATTTTTATACTCACTAGGGCTGCATTTATTTGATCAAACATGCAGTAACATTGTAAAATAATATTAATATTGCAATTTAAAATAACTTTTTCTTAATAAATATATCATTTATTCCTGTGATTTAAACAAATCTGAACTTATTTTCCTGAAGAAGCTTTCTGATTTTTATCAGTGCTGAAAATTGTTGCTTTATATTTTTTGTAGAAACTGCAATGCAGTACCATTGAAAAAAAGTATTTACTTTTATTCATCAAGGACACAATAAATTCTTTAAGATAATAAAAAAAAAAACCTATTTTCAATAAATTCAATAAATCAATTTTGAACTTTCTTAAAAAATGTATTTTTTGGCTATAAGAATCATTATGGGTTAGAAGTACATGAAGTAATAATAAACATACTTACTATTACACTACCCTTTCAATTCATGGTTAATTATTTTGGAAGCTCTGCTAAAAAAAAATAATTCAATAAAAAAAATTAATAATAATAAAAGTTAATAACTCAGAATTGCGACTTTATAACTCAGAATTCTGACTTTATAACTCTGAATTGCGACTTTTATAACTCAGAATTCTGACTTTATAACTCGGAATTCTGACTTTATAATTTTTTTTTAAATAATTTTTTTTTATCATTTTTTTTTTTTTACTGATTTTTTTTATCATTCAGTGGCGGAAACTCAGAATTCTGACTTAATAACTCAGAATTGCGACTTAATAACTCAGAATTGCGACTTTATAATTCAGAATTCTGACTTTATAATTATTTTTTATTTTATAAAAAAAATTTTTATCATACGATTTTTAAAAAAATTTTTATTGATATATATTTTTTTATCATTTAGTGGCGGAAACGGGCTTCCATAGATAGTATATGATATTTATGTGATGGAAAAAAAATTACATTCTCCCTTTGACTCTAAATTAATGTATTTAGAAACATCTGGTCCAAGTGGGCTGAATACATTAAATTGCTCCATCCAATCTTCTTAGAAATATAAAAATATTACTACCTAATTCCCATCCAACGAACAAACATTTTTCAATTTACGACCCATTGCACTGCATATGTATATTATTTGTTACCATTTTATTGTTACTGTTATTTTCATACATTTTATTTTATGAAACTTTTATAGTTTGTAAAAAAAGAAAAATGTTTAGCAATGGGAAATGTGCACTCTCTTAAGTGAAATCTTTGTACTGTATATATTGCTACTGAACATAAATTTTTTTTTAAAAGAATTTTTGATTACAGGTAGTAATTCATCATAACAGAACAGCAAATCACTGTATTACAATGATTTCTGACTGATCGCGTGACCCTGAAGCGATGCTGAAAATCACCTTTGAGTCACAGAAATAAAGTTTAAACTATATTCAATAAGAAAACGGTTCATTAAAAGTTGAGTTTAGATTCAAAAACCTCTAAGTGCCATCTGAAATTTTCTTCTAAAATGATCTTTTTTTTTTTTTTTCCCAAGCTCCTATTTTTATTTCATTTTAAAGGCAATCCCAAGATCCTATTCTTTGCCATAAAAGTGAAATTACTGAAACTACACATTGGAGCCTGATAATAATTGTTCATTTTCGAAGAAAATTTCAGATGGCACTTAGTTTTTTTTTTTGCATCTGAACTCTTCAATTGTAATAATATTTCACAATTTTACAGTTTTTTTTTTTCCCTGTATTTTCTATTTTAAAAAAAGCAGGCTTGGTTGGGCAAAATAGGCTTAAAAAAATCTTACTGATTCCAAACTTTGGACTAGTCATGTAGTTCATGTTGCCTGCATGAACCAGATGCTGTGACTATTTTTTTTTCGTGAAAGTTTATAGAGAAACGGAATATTAAATGAGAAAACAGTGGGCGTGGCTTGTCTTTTCTACTGCGAGCTAACTAGATGTAGAAAAGTAGGCATTTCATTCAGAAAGATTAGGACAAGGGTTCGGGGAGAGTTATTACTACCTAACAGACACCTCCTCCTCACCATTTCTGTTTGTTGTTAAAACTGACAGTTGGAGGGGAGGGGATAAGTATGTTAGCCACTCCCAATACCTCAGACAGATGTAATCTGAGAATTTAACTGAAAACAAACAGGAAGTGCATTTTCAGATTTCAGTTAAATATTACAAGGCCAAGCTTTTTTTTTTTTCTTAATGACATGCACAGATTAGTTGTTCACCACAAAACTGGCAGTGTGAGCTAACTAAATCAATATGGTTAGTTTTGATTTCATTTGTACTTAAATCTGTTATTTTAATGGTTTACAATGTGCTTTCTCTGCAGATACAGGCATTTCCCAGTAGTCACACTTAGCAGTCAGATGGTGAAAAAGGACAGGCCATACCTGTGCAACTTTCTTGGCACTATCTACAAAAACTCCTCCAGGGAAACTCTGATGAATGTCCTAAAGCAGAACGACATGGAGAAAGACTGCCTCATGCATGCTAGAGAGAAGTATGTGTTTCTTGAAGGAATGTCTAGTATTTCAGACATCTGATTTTAAATTGAAAGTTGCACATTTCTCCATACATGTAAAGTTGGAAATTAACCTTGATAAAACTAAACTTACTACTTATTTTCTACTGTACTATTCAGTAGTTTAGGGTCAGAAAGGTTTTAAATTCTTAAATAATATCCCAAACATTGCTGAATTCACAGAAAATGATTTAGAAACTTCTTGTGATCAGATGGCTTCCTCAAGAGACGTCCGACACCTCCAGACAGTACCAGATGGCATTAGCTCAGAGTGACCTGACTCTTTGTCCGGTGGGAGTGAACAGCGAGTGCTACCGCATCTATGAGGCCTGTGCGTATGGCTCTGTGCCCGTGGTGGAGGACGTTCTGACTCCAGGAGCCTGCGCTGTTGGGACCCGGTCCCCGCTGCGGCTGCTTAAAGATGCAGGAGCTCCCTTCATCTTCCTAAAGGACTGGAAGGAGCTGCCGGTTATCATGGAGCGAGAGAGAGCGATGAGCCAGAAGGAGAAGACGGAGAGGAGGATGAGACTGCTAGAGTGGTACAGCAGCTTCCGGCAGCAGATGAAAGACAGATTCACTGAGGTTTTGGAGGAAAACTTCTTCAAAATCACATAGGAGGAGGTGGAAGAAAGTTAAAGGGGTAGTTCAGATGAAAATGATGAGTTTGTTTTAATTTACTCATCCTCGAGCCAGAAAGCTCAATAGATTTCTCAATTTTTTGGTTGAATCGAATTAACTTTGCAAGTTATTTCAACTTACGGTTGTTTTCAACTTAATTTCTGAAAACGACAATATATTAAAGGAACACTCCATTTTTTTTAATCCATTCAGCTGATCTCCTGGTCTTTTAGCTTAGCTTAGCATAGGTCATTAAATTAGATTAGACCATTAGCATCTTGCTCAAAAAGGAATAAAGAGTGCATGAAAGTAATCCCCAGTTCCTCCTGTGCAAACAACTGGTCAAGTTGGTTATATTAGTTAGCCAATTTTCAGGTGCTTCATAATATCTGTAAAAATAAAGTTCCTTGAATATTAAGCTGGAATGAGAGCATAGCTGTTAGTTATATGAGGCTAGAAAATAGCAACTTTTCATTTTCATTTAGTGCACAATGTAGTACAGAAGAGTCCTCTTTTAAAAAGGAAAATTATCAAAACTGTTTGTTCATTATTAAAGCGAGATGCTAACGGTCTAATCCGATTCAATGATCTATGCTAAGCTAAGCTAAAAGTTTTCCTGCCAGACCCAAAGATTGGCTGAATGGATTAAAAAATGGCAAAACTCAATTATATAACCATTAGACGATTAAAAAAATACTTCAACTTGTTACACCTAAAAGAGTTAAGCGTTTTCAACTTAATTACTTACTTAAAACGACTATATTAAAGGAACACTCCATATTTTAATCCATTCAGCTGATCTCCTGGTCTCGCAGGAGCACTTTTAGCTCAACTTAGCTTAGCATAGGTCATTAAATCAGATTAGACCATTAGCATCTTGCTCAAAAATGAATAACGAGTGCATGAAAATAATCCCCAGTTCCACCTGTGCAAACAACTGGTCAAGTTGGTTTTATTAGTTAGCCAATTTTCAGGTGCTTCATAATATCTGTAAAAATAAAGTTCCTTGAATATTAAGCTGGAATGAGAGCATAGCTGTTAGCTATATGAGGCTAGAAAATAGCAACTTTTCATTTTCATTTAGTGCACAATGTAGTACAGAAGAGTCCTCTTTTAAAAAGGGAAAATTATCACTATTTATTAATAGTCTATTAATAGTTAATAGTTAATTATAACTATTTGTTCATTATTAAAGCGAGATGCTAACGGTCTAATCCGATTCAATGATCTATGCTAAGCTAAGCTAAGATAAATGTTTTCCTGCCAGACCCAAAGATTAGCTGAATGGATTAAAAAATGGCAAAACTCAATTATATAACCATTGGATGATTTAAAAAAAATACTTTAACTTGTTACACCTAAAAGAGTTAAGTGTTTTCAACTTAATTAATTAAAACGACTATGTTAAAGGAACTCCATTTTTTTAATCTATCCAGCCATCTCCTGGTCTCGCAGGAGCGCTTAGCTTAGCTTACCCAAAGATTGGCTGAATGGATTAAAAAATGGCAAAACTCAATTATATAACTCTAGGGGAGTTGTAAAATGAGCATATTTCATAAATAAAATCTTTTAAGTTGAAAAAAACAAAACATTTATTTTAGGTGTAACAACAAAAAAAAAGTGTAGAGCATAAAAGTATGTTTTTAGCTTAAATTGTTGTTCATAAATGCTAGTCAATGACTACTGACTGGAGTCAAGAAACATCCGGGCAAACCAAAATGATTCCTGGTGATTCTTGATACTTTGAGCTCTTATGAAGCGAAATGATCTGTCTGTGCAAGAAACTGAAAATTATTTACGTAATTATTTCCTTTAATCTGCAGCTTCAACAAAGGGTCCTGAGAATGTTCACTTAAGTCAGGATTACAAGGACCTGAGAGTGAGTAAATGTGGGTGAACTATCCCTTTAAAAACAGAGAAAAGCATATAGGTTTTGAATGACATGAGGGCGAGTAAATTATGGTGGAGTTAGAATTTTAGGGTGAACTATTCTTTTAATATATAATGGATTAACCCTTTAACTGCCCCACCAAGAGCATAACCCAATGGCGCTAGTTAACGAACTCATTTAACAAATGCATTTTCTTTCAACACATCCCATAATTTCTAAATTACAAGCCTTTACCAGATAGTTGATTTGTTGGTTTATGGTAAAAGTACCGGAATTAATACATACTGTATACTATGAAACATCAAGAAATATAAAGTGTAAGACCAATTTATTTAAAAACATTATCAAAATAAATCATTTTTGAATACTAAATCATTATTATTTTTTCGAATATTTCAGATTCTAATAAACAAATAATTTTACAATAAAACCAAAATCAAGTGTAGTAGTGCAACAGGATTATGTTTGTTTTTTTTTTATTTATTTTTTAATTAATTATTTTTTTTGTGAACCAACAATGCTGTGTGTTATTTAAAACAGTCATTATTTAAATGACTTTAACAGTCATTTTTTAAAACATAAAATATTATTATTTTATTAAATATGGTCAACCATTTGGTAGAGCAGGCAGTTAAAGGGTTATAAAGACGGCGAGCAGATGCTGTGCATCAACCTCATTTTGATTGTCACTTACTGTACTTTTAGACATATTATGTTTGTTTACATTGATGTTTTACTTGTGAAACAATGAGATGCTACTGAACGTTTTAATATAACGCGCTTTACCATACTCTACTGTGCAGTACATTAATGCCTTCCATGTTTGCTGTACATTTTTAATTTATTAAGTCTTCATGTTTCAATGAAAAAAACAAACAAAAATAATGGCAGCTTAATTGGGTTATTTAACATTTCATTTTTTCTCACTTGAACGTGTTTTTTTGGTTTCAGCTTAATCCAATTAAAGAACTTTCAACCTGTTTGTATTCTTAACCTTGCCTGATTTTGAATTATCAAGCATTTAGACTACACAGTGCTGAAGGGGTCCTGATACGTACTTAAATATAAAGTATTTAAATTTGCCTTTTCAGTTGCAAAAACAGTGGCGACGTTCAGGTAAAGTATACATTATGAAATGTCAACGTGAGTCTTGATGCCTTTGAGTAATACTGTGGACTATGGGGGCTTCAAAAGGTTACATTTTGTAACTAATGATGTTGTATTTAAATGCCTTAACAATCGATTAATAATGTAGTTTAACAAATTAAAAGTCTGACTTTGCAAGAGTAAAACCATCTATAAATGAATTACCTTATTGGAACAACGCTGTTGAAAATATTCCATGGGAGAAAGTATGGACTTTGCCTCACAAGTATATGATTATTAATAAAGTAAAAGAAGTAACATTTAAATTAATTCACAAATGTTATCCTACTAAGGCCCGTCTTCAGAAATTTAAGTCTGACATTGATGTGAACTGCTTCTTTTGTCACTCTTTGGAGGAAGACTGCAGTCTGTTGGTGTTTATTCAATCTTATATTATGAGTGACTTTTCCTTTTCTTTTAAAGATATTTTAATTGGGTTGTTTGACAATTCTAAAGAAACCTTGGAAAAAGTGTATGCAATTAATTTATGTATTCTATTAGATGCAAAAGTTTCATATTCACAAACAAAAGTTTAGTGGCTGTAAACCTTTCTTGATCTATTCAGAATTGACCTAGAGCAATATTTGGAAACTATCCAGCGCTCTTTTAATCCAAAAGCAATAAAAACTGCATCTTTATATTCTTCCTTTGTGTCTCTTTTAAGACGTAGCTTCATTTCATTATTTTTTTTTTTTTGTTATCCTGGCGTTTGTTTGTTTTTGTGTGTATTTCTGTGCAGTTTTTCATTTGAATAATTTGTCTCTACGTATTAGGCATGGGACGATAACTGTTTTGAAGATATACCGTGGTTTGGAAAAGTCAAGGTTTTAAAACCATCAAAATTTTCTGCAATACTGTTCCTAAGGTATGAGTAAGAGATTGTTTTATTTACGTTTTTTTTATTTTAGTTTTTTAGGACAACAGTATCTCCAGCAGAAAAGATATCCAAAGATGCTGTTTTAAACAAAACAAAATCTGTTTTTGAAGGCAGAAGTCGTCAATAATTCATTTAGCTTGACATGTTTACTGTTCCAAAATATTTAAAATGTTTCTCAAAATAAAATATGTTCAAAAGAGAAAAGTTTTTGCTTTTTACCCAGACATTTAAAAAGAATATATTTTATACATTATATAATCACAATACCGTGAAACCGTGACCTTTTTATCCAAGGTTATTATACCTTCAGAATCTTATACTTGCCCATGCCTACTACGTATGCAATTATATTTGTTCTACCTCTTTACTTTAATAATTTTTAAAAAAAATGTGTAAATTAATTATTGTATTAGTAAAGTAGCAAAAATAAAAGGTGAAAGCATGCTGAAACATTTCCAAAAAGTGTAAAGGATTTTTTATATGCTCTTAATCTTTAAATTGTTTATAAGAATTTCACTTAAGGTCTTGCAACAAAACAGCTGTCCTGTAAGAGGCGCTGCGTTACAATAATATCTATTTTGCAGAGATAACATTTATTCATTCATTAATTTTTCTTCAGCTTAGTTCCTTTATTCATCAGGGGTCGCCACAGCAGAATGAACCACCAACTTATCCAGCATATCACAGAGTATCTGTGGGGTCTTAAAAAGACTTAAAATGTCTTCAATTTCACAGAAATAGTGTTTTGTAGATCTTAAATCATTTTAAACAGGTCTTAATTTTAAAAGTTCTCCAAGTAAAGTTACCTAATCGGGCCGACAGCCATCCAATCACCAAATAATCTAAATCATTTTTTTATTTATATGTATTTAAGTTTTGTTTATTGCAAGGAGATCCAATTCACAACAGCCGTTAGACATTTTTACAGCACATTCCCTTAATTAAATTTCATAAATCAGGAAAAGAAAACAAAAAACAATTACACAATTTCTCATGATAATAACAATAATATATCCCTTACATAATCTTCCATTTACACAAAAACTATTTACAGAAGGGTGGGACATAATATTTATAAATAGGTAAGAAACAAAAGGGTTTATAACAGAATAGGAGTTTATTCAATTAATTTGGACCAAACGCAAACAAAATACATTTTTGATTATTTATGTCATTTTCTTTATAATAAATATACTTTTTTAAGAATGTTAAACTTAAAAAAAAACATTATGGTGAAAAAAAGTGTATACAGCTTTCTTGTTATGTTATACAATCTTGTTATGTGGTTAAGAAAAAATTACATATGATTTTTTTTCCAATATTGGCCCAACTGGGTCATATTTTTCTTTTTATATTAAACATATAGAGACTATTTTGGATTTGAGCCCTCTTTAAAATGCGGTAAAATGTCAGAAATGCATTAAGTGTAACTCTATCTCTACTCATCCAACTGACCCAGCCGGGACTCGAACCAGCGACCGTGCCACCCAAAAATCATTGTCATGATTTATTTTTCATGTAACTACACAAACTGATCACTAGGCGTCCTACACAACACACAGATGGGTTGCTAAAACTAGTTTAAAACTTAAAAAATATCCACTCTTCCTAATTTAAAACTTTATTACAAAGTCATATAGTTTTTTTTTAATTATAACGAATTTGGAGCGTTCACATAAATCAAGCAAAATTTATTCATTTTACTTAAAGTTTTAAACTATTTTGCTTCTGTTCACTAAAATCCCAAATACACTACTTTTGAATCGCTCGCCTTTGTACAGACGACGCAAAAATGACTGAGGGACAGACAACTGGTTAGGAAAGTTGTCGATCCCGTCCACGTTTCCGCTACGTGCGCCCCTCCACCTCCAATCCCTCCCATTTCCAACCACTTGCTTTTCCAGCTGCTTTGAGGTCAGTCAGAACCGTGAAACTGTCCGGCGACTAGACGCGAGGAAAAGCTGCTGAAAATCACGCCAGCTCAGAGTAACATGCCATAATGCTGCCCGAATCCGTCGGCGGGTGACTAAAAAGCAGCTCGGAGGGTTGGATTTTCCTCTTGCTGGAACTAGCCGTGGACGTTTGCCCGAGGAAAGGGTTACTTGTTTGGGAGGAAACTCTTCCCGTGCGCGCTCTGTTTTGATCGCGTTCACGGCGGAATTACAACCGGGATTCATTTGCGTTTGGTTTTTGGGGATTTTTCTGCCCTGATCAACTTGAAGAAGATTCTCTGGGATGCACTGGCCGCTGTAGTGAGACCTCCGTCCTCAAATACGCCAGTTTGTAAACACTCTCATAACTGAATTGTTGATCTTTCTTCTATTCGATGTTGAAAATGTCGAATCCTCCTGTGAAGTTCAAAAAGGATAAAGAGATCATTGTAGAGTACGAGACTCAAGTCAAAGGTAAGGAGCAAACTGCTGGAGTAGTTGAAGGACTAGTTCATGCAGTATTTAATCATTGAGCAGAGCACTTCTGCATCGTGATCATGATGCTTTTATTCACAGACTGAACTGAAATCAGAAGAATGTAAATCTGATGATCTTGGTTTTTGAAAACTGCATGATTGTTGAAATTATTTAGAGGTCAGTCAGTGACAAGATTGAGATTAGGAAAGATATCTAAAATGTTTTTTAATATTAGTCTGGCAAGTTGTTAGAAATCTTTCCGGAACAAATTTTTTTTTAAATAAGAAATTGATTTAATGTCTCTAAAATGTCAAGTTGCATTATGTAGTATGGACTTTATTATTATTTTTTAATTACATTTTTCACTCCCAAGTTTTTACATATTTTTAGGTGCAGTCTTCACAAAACATTACGATTCGCAAAACGTTTTAGTGCAAAATGGCTTTCTTGCATTGGGATTATGTCACTTGGACTTTTAATATGTCTGAAAATAAAATTGCAGCCATGTTTAAGAAATAATAATGAAAGTTAAAGGGATAGTTCACCCAAAAATGAAAATTCTGCCATAATTAACTCTCATTCACATGTTTAAAACAAATTTGAGATTCTTTCCTCTGTTGAACACTAAAGAAGATGTTTTGAAGAATGCTGGAAACCTGTAACTGTTGCCTTCCATAGTATTTTATATATTTTTTACTATGGATGTCAATAGTTACCGGTTTATAACATTTTTCAAAATATTTTCTTTTGTGTTCAACATTAAACTTAAATTTTTTTTACTCCAAATGTTGACATATTTAGGTGTAGTCTCGACAAAACATTACATTTCGCGAAACGTTTTAGTCCAAAATGGTTATGCTTATGACAGCAAAGTGGCTTTCTTGCATTAGGATTATGCCACTTGGACTTTTAATAGATTTGTAAGTGAAATTGCAGCCATGTTTAAGAAATAATCATGAAAGTTAAAGGGATAGTTATTAGTTCACCCAAAAATGAAAACTCTGCCATAATTAACTCTCCATTCATTCATTCATTTTCCTTCGGCTTATTCCCTTTATTAATCAGAGGTCAGCACAGCGGAATGAACCGCCAACTTGTCCAGCATATGTTTTACACAGCGCATACCCTTCCAGCTGTAAGCCAGTACTGGGAAACATCCATGCACACCCATTCACACACAGTTTAGTCTATTCAATTCACCTATACCGCATGTCTTTGGACTGTGAGGGAAACCGGAGCGAACGCGGGGAGAACATGTAAACTCCACACAGAAATGCCTACTGACCCAGCCTGGACTCGAACCAGCGACCTTCTTGCTGTGAGGCGACAGTGCTAACCACTGAGCCACCGTGTCACCCCCATTGACTTCCTTTTTTTTTTTTTTTACTAAGGATGTCAATAGTTACCGGTTTATAACATTTTTCAAAATATCTTCTTTTGTTTTCAACAACAACAGTAGCAAAAAAAGACCTCAAACCTGTCTGAAAAAGTGAAGGAAGAGTAAATAATGTCCGAATTTTTGGGTGAACTATCCCTTTAAGCAAACTTCATACTCTTTTCTTCGTCTTCATCTTTAGACACTGAAATGATAATACGATTTTAAGACGTTTGTGTTGTTTTTGTAACAGTAATGAATTCTCACATGGAAAACATATCAGACAATTTTAAATGAGTGGTTTCCAGGCCATAAAAATTCACATATTTTTAACCCTGAAAGGAGAATTTAGAAATACAAGTTCTCTGCCTTTCTCATGACATGCAACCCAGCTATATTTAGATGAAAAAGATGATGATGATGTGTGTGTTTTATACCAACTCACTTATCTGAGTCATTGTTGAGAAACCCTTGCATTATAAATTCCTGACATAAATACGTGTATCCAGTGACTTCAGATGACTAGCAGAGTCATAGTACCTCATTATTAGCCAAATGTGAGCACCTTGAGTGAAGGTCAACTTTCTGAAAAAATTTCCAGCTCACTCTCCAGCAAACGGAGCCGGATGGCCTGTTTCCTTTTCATCTCATGAGCATCATCATCGTCATCATCACAGGAAAGAGGCAGTTGCTGCATTCTAGTAACCATGGGGATTTGGCATCACCCCAAAGCCTGAGTCCTCCAGGGCTCTTTGCAGACAGAAAAGACTATTATTTATGTTGAGGCAGCGAGTGAGTGTGTGTGTGAGAGCGAGAGGTATGTTGATACCATGACATGGCGATTGGTGTTCATTTGGCAGGAATGTGTACTCCAGTCCCTCGCTCTGATGATGACTAAGACGGTTAATAGCAGCATGATGCACTGAATCCGCCCGTGCCGAGCATCTCATTAGCCTTGCATTGCAGCCAAATGGAGTTGTAGCAACATGAAAACAGCCCTCGGATTATTATTTTTTCCATGAATGAATGAGGGAGACTTGTTCTAGCACAACTTGATGCCTGCGCAATGTTGACAGTTATGCTTGTTTTATTGACTGTTAAAGGCTGCCATCCATGTAAGGGACAGGTGCACAGAATTTTGTCTGTGTTTTGTCTCTGACCATGTTTACACATTCGACAATGGTAAATACACTGTAAAAAATGCAGGGTTCCACACAATCGATTTGTGTTGGGACAACATGAAGGAATTAAGTTAACTTAGTAATTGTTACAAATTTAAGTGGATTTAACATAAAACAATTAAGTTGTCGCAAAAAAACCCGTCAATAATAGTGCTGCTTCAGCTTATTTTAAATAAGTGGTTTGAACAAACAGCAAAAGTCAGTATACAGGGGTGTGAACTAGGTGTTAAAATGCTTTTCAACAGCTTTCACAAGTAGTGGAGAACACATTTGATCAGATTGCCTTTTGAAGCACTTCCACTTACTTAAAGTTTACATTGGTTTCCACTTTAATGAAAACGTAATAAACAAACTCGAATTAATGTAACCATTTTGAATAAAAGGGCAGGATTTACTATAGCTTTTAGTGTCAATAATATCCAGCTGCAGGCCCGCAGAACCACACACGTTTCAGGCACACACAATCCAGCACACACGTTCTAGGCAAGCCATATATGGTAACTAACTAACTCCTTAGGAGCGTTATCGCCACCTAGTGTATTTCACAAGTATGGCGATCGAGAACGCCCGTGCTATGATTGCCATTCATTAGACTGTGAACAGTTTATGGTTTCCCATTTCAGTCATTATTTCATTATTATATCGTAACGATCATTTTAACATCTCTACAGTTTCTGAACTCAAATTATGTGAATAAAAATAATTGGTTAAACACTTAAGACTTTATTCACGTATCCACACACACAAAGAAAACAAAACAGACCATCTAATTGTATTAAGTGTAATAAACTAATTCAGGATCTTAATGTCGTCATACTTGGTTAAAATCGTTTTGTTGTAAAATATAAAAAACAAACAATAATGTGTCACATTAAAAATGAATTACTATAGATAATAATTTAAAATTAATATTGTTATAAACTGATTAAAACTATATTTTACTAAACTGTAGCAACTGTTAGTAATATTTATATATATATATATATATATATATATATATATATATATATATATATATATATATATAATTTATTTATTTTAATGAATTATTAACAGTTAAATTGTTTGTATTGCTAAATTTGTTGCAACTATAATTACCACAAATTACCAGAACTTTATGTTAACAATATATTACTTACTATAAATTACTATAGTATTTAATGTGGGAAATCATTAATAAAAAAGTTATTAGAAAATTAAGCAAATAAATACTATTAAATCGCTTGAGTAAAATATAGTGTTCACATTTACACTATTGTTTATTGTGTACAATATTTATCAACAATATATATAAAGTAGTGCTGGGCCGTTAACGGCGTTAACGTGCTGCGTTAACGCGAGACTCTTATCGCGCGATAAAAAAAATATCGCCGTTAATCTATTCTCAAAGTTGGGTTGGGAGCTGGGTCTATTCTACGCAAGCTATGATGACTTTCACCTTGATATATTACCGCGGATGTATACCTGACTGGTGAGCCGTCTGCTCTTTTGAATCAAATCAGCAGAGGCTCTAACTGCAGTTTCACTTTTCATTTAATCCTTCGTGACAAACTGGGGTATTAGACGCAAATACGGAGTAAGGACAGGTGAGAGAGTTATGGAATTTAATGACGCATGCCAAATGGTAAGAAAAAAATCTTCCGCATTTCACGATGTGTGTGTGTGTGTTTGTGTATGTGTGTGTGCCGTCCTTTCTGACAGCCGCGTGTGGACCTTGTCGGAAAATATGGCGAAAGGTCCTAAAGACCGCGGTGTTTACTTCAATAATGCCACTAATATCTGCATACTCCACGTCTTAATTCTATTTCAGTGATGACTTTAGTCAGATTAAGCTCATCAGAATTCGCTGTTTGGAGCTTATGTAGACCTAGAGTTCAAAATTCATGTTTAACTGAATAAACAGTTAGTAAACACAAGAAAACACATCTTATTGAACATCATTTATTTTCATCACCAATTTTCATAGTAGAATCGTTTCTCAAGCAGTTTGTGATGCATTTTGGAAACATTTTGGAGATGAGACCCTGGTCTAATGCGACACCCGGCTTGAGAAACCCGTTCTCAAAGACTTATTATTTGGGTAACACACATATTCTGATTACTTTCGGCAGAATTCAAATGAGCCATTTTAATCTAGATTAATCTAGATTAATTTCGAAATTAATCTAGATTAATCTAGATTAAAAAAATTAATCTATGCCCACCTCTAATATAAAGTTATATTGATGACGATGTCCGAGAAGACGTTAATAACATTAACTTCCGTCGTAACCATATATGGTTTGCCTAGAACGTGTGTGCTGGATTGTGTGTGCCTGAAACGTGTGTGGTTCTGCGGGCCTGCAGCTTGATATATCTCTTTAGTGTAAGGGCGCCGCCATCTTGGAATATCACTCTGTCTGACGTCACGGGGTTGGTTTCGTTTTCTCAGGTGAACAGATACAGTGGAAGTAATGTTAAAAACATTGTTGACCATTTGGGTGAAAGTGACAAACTGCAAGCTTTGAATGTTTACATCTTCTAAACGTAATTTTTGTCAGTTTTAGAGTACACTAGCTTATAGATATCATTTAAACCACGGATCATCAACTGGCGGCCCGCGGGCCAAATCCGGCCCGCTGAGCCATTCAATCCGGCCCACGACTGGATTCCAAAATTGTGAGAATCAAAAAGGAAATAATGGTCCACACTATTAAAGCAACTAAAAATAACAACAACTGAGTCTCTTGTCAGAATAACCACCATTTCTGACTATGTATTTAGGCTACACTCTGAAATGAGGACAGACTTAGACAGACCATGCGGCGTTAAGCATTTATTGTTTCAAACAGGTTTTAGCGTGAGTGAAGTCCGGGTGGGGTGTAGGCGAAGTGCGTGCGACGTGTGTGTGATGAAGAGCAAGGAGGGATGCGCTGGAGAGGGTTGCACGAGGTGTCTGAGGAGCGGGAGGGAGACGCGCGATTTCCGGGAGACTATCATTCGTTTGCGGGCATCCGGGAGTCTCTATGCATTTGCGGGAGACTCACAGAACTTCCGGGAGACTTGGGATGTCTGCCTCAGGACTGAAAAAAGGAGGAAAAACTATCTGGCACAACTCAAAATAGCATGGTAAATAAATAACCTGGTACCAGAACGAAACAGGTCACAAATAATGTTCGCACATCAAATGAAACGTCAAGTGGGCTTGAATTCAAATCACAATGCTGAAAAGGGCTACTCGCAGTGCTTAATCAATGGCTAAAGTTACATTTCCCCTTGTTGACTTAGCCTAATTGAGTTGAGGCAAAATATCTATCACTCCTAGTGGTTGACTGTGGTATAGGTGATGGGAGCCTGAATTAAATGCCTTCAGTTTTGTAATGAAATGGAAAAAGTATAAATATTAAACCTAATGTTAAGCCAAAATTAGATTTTTTTTGATTTTCTTCTTGGGGGTCCGGCCCCCAAGGTGACTGTCCGGTAAAACTCTGGCCCTCTGACAAATATAGTTGATGACCCCTGCTTTAAACTAACAACACTGTTACTAATAGGGCTGGGCGATAAAATCAGTATCGATATTTATTAACCGAACATCATTGTCAATATTGATTAAAAAGAAAGATTTGTTATTAAGTTTTGGAATGAAGCGCATAGTTTTATTAATGTGGCTGCTGAGCGTGCGCCTTGGAAGCAATGCCAATAAGCTTAGGCTGTATGTTTGTCATTTCCAAGGGAGTTGCGGGGCTTGCATGACACGCGTATGGGAGCGATGTGATGCGTGCGCATTTTCCAGCCGCACCTAGTTGAAAACATCTGAACATTTTTTAATGACTCGAGCGCACTGTGATTCATGTAAGCACAACTAAGCAATCTGCTTCACACTTTGTGTAGAATATATACACATTTCAGTAATGGTAGACTAATTACCTGAGACAAACACAGCTCATCCAAACACTGCAGGGCTTTTTACTTTTCTCCAATAAACTTGCATCGGAGCTGCAGCAATTGGTTGTCTGTTTGTCATCCTCTGAGAAAACGCTTGATGGACGCCTAGTTACGAGAGACGCCAGGCAAGTGTGAGTGCTAAGCCCATTGTAAATGGTGAAGGAAACCACACACACACACGCTTGTCACTTCAGAATAACAACACATGCGAAAATAAGTGCCGTGACTAGCAGCAGTGAGGAGATTGTAAATAAAAAAGCATGTAAGGATGTCGCCAGAGTGGCTTTTTGGTTTCTTTTCTTGTGCATCCCAGCCACTAGCTCCCCATTTGAAAGATTTTTAGCGTAGTGGTAATGTAGTCATTTAACTTCACTATTTGTAATGTTGCAGTGTGTATTTGAATAATGATGGTTTGTTCATTCACTTGAAAGCTCAGATTTGATTATCATAATTTGTGTTGTTGACAGAGTTTGAGGTTTACTGTATCATTATTATTCACATCTTAAAGTTTGCTTTGATTGTTCAGTATATGCTTTACCATTGCACACTTTTAACATTTTATTTATCAAGTTTATGAGTCTCTTTAACACTTGTTTATTTTATTATAAAGAGATCAGATTTTTTTGTTTTTGACTATTAAAACTATTTACCTTAGTAATGTTGGTAAATTAAAAGTGTCTAAATAAAAAAAAATCTAATATTCCCAAATATACTGTTAAATAAAAATATTCAATAATTATCAATATCGAATGATATAAAACATATCATGATAACCTTTTTTGCAATATCTCCCAGCCCTAATTACTAACATCTAAAAAACTGTATTTTAATTTCACAGGACCTTTAAACACATATAATACAAACAGAATGTTATGACATCAGTTATAGACCTTTTTCTTGGCTGCTGCATGGAGGGCGATATAGCGACCAGCGTCTTCCAGTAGAATGTTTAGAACTTCCGTTTACAGCGTTTACAACAGGTAATTTGCGACCCGAAAATGGGTTTCAATAGCGTTTTGAGGGGATTACGGAGTGTTTTTGTGACACACAACTTTGAAAGGTGTGTGTAAAGCCGTTATAATCTGTCAGATGTGGTTCAAGCTCGAGAGAAAAACGTTCTCCTAGTTCAAGTGTCTACCGTCAGAAATACAGTGTGTGTGTGTGTGTGTGTGTGTGTGTGTGTGTGTGTGTGTGTGTTTTCCCGGCCTGTCAGCAGTTAGCTCAGCGGCTCTTCAATACACACACACACACATCCTTCACTGCATCATAGAGCAAACCAGATTACTGGCATGAAACTTAACAGGTATGTCATGCAATTTACAAAAATGACCAAATAAAGTCCGTTACTGATACTCTGCTGGCTGATTTGCATGTTCATTCTTACATTCTAGTCGCGAGCCTTCTATGTTTCATTTAGTGTGTTGTGTAGTATTTACCCCGGTTCGTGTTTTTCTGTCATTTCAAAACGCCACTTTATTTTCAGTTTGTCACAGTTATTAAATCAGTGTGTTAGTGGGACAGTACAGGCTACGTGTGTGTATCAAACATTTTGTGAATTACATTTGTTTGGGCTGGTTTATATTTGAAAAAAAAGAGAGAAACTGTTGACTTTAGCGATGACGAGGCTTCATTTAAACTGCAGAAGATGCCGTCTGACAACGAGGGGAAAAGCCTCACAGCAGTTGCTTTTCATCCTATTAGATCACATTTTTTTAAATGATCAGTCCAGCAGGTGATGCTGATCGACAACAGTATTAGTTCAAAGATGATAAAAGCAGGTAAAATAGATTAAAACTATCGTTTCAAAGCTGTCCAAATGTGACTGTTTATACGCATCGGCTGCCGACCGGAAGTTCTTAGCATTCTCCTTGCGCATACACGCAAAGCATAATGGGTAATTTTTGCGTTCTAAGAAAAAGGTCTATAGGCAAGTTTATGTATGATGTGTTCTTGTGACATTTAGTGACTTTTCCAGCAGAGCTGAGTTACTTTCCTTTGCAAAGTAACAATGTCGCATTTTTACGATGATGTCATGTCAGTAGAGGTGGGGCAACTACACTATAGCGATAATCCTATCCACTTTAAGCAGTACAAAAACTAAAGTGGAAATGCAAACCCAGCTGAATAAAACCAAACCAAAACAAGCCGAACTGTATCATACCATGCAGTGGAAAAGTGGCTTTAAAGTCTTCCATTCAATGTTCCTCAACCTGACAGTAGACATTTAAATATAGATAGATATGTAATATAGATAGATATATTAAATATAGACATAGACATTTAAATATAGATAGATACGGTAATCTTTAATATATACTGGGTGGTGTAGCTACGCACAAATATTTTCTAAAACGTCAAGTAGATATTTGTCTATAGCTCGTTAGTTATTTATGAAGACAAAAAATAATGAAAATAACAAAAATAAAACTATAAAATTACAAAGATAAAAAGAGCAGCATTTTGCTAAATATAGTCCTTTATATCCTGATATGCTATGTGTTGTTTCATTCGTTTTTTTATATTTAACTTGATGCATTCGTTATTTAATGTTTGAATACTGAAATCATTTAAATGTTTATATTTTACCATCAAAATGTAGTATATTTTATATCATTACCAATTTTTGATATAAAACCGCTGTTATTTTATAGATTGTTATGAAATAATTTAAATGCTATATTTTTTATTAGTGAAAGTGCCCGCTCACTTTGACAAGGCCTGTCTAAATATATATTTCTGCCATGCCACTAATACAGATAAACTAGTGTTGCATTATCATTGTTTATTTTTCTGTTATGGACAGAGATTTGAAATATTTATTTCCCCTCCAATCCTTTTCAATCTTCACGTTACATTTTGGCCATTTTCTCTCCAAATAAAATTTGCCCAAAGCTGCACAACATATGACCTCTACATAAATACGGGTGCTGTGACTTCTATTGTAGCTATGTTTAGCATCCCTATATGAGAGAGTGCCATAACCGCTTTTAGTCACACAGTTGCTTTTCTTTTACAAGTGAGCATGAAAAAAACTAGTTTCGGCATTTATTTAAATTTAAATGAACAAGGTAAGCTGGTAAGGTAGTTAGACAGTAAAAAAAAATTAATAAAAAATAAATAAAAAATCGAAATCAAAATCGTGAATCGGTCAAACTTTATGAAAAAATCTAGATTTTTTTTTGCCATATCGCCCAGCCCTATTGGCATTTAGGCACTGACTTCCTCTAAAATGCTGTGGTCCTTGAGAAAGTGATACAGCGAGAAAAAAAGAAAGGCCGGATATGTGCCTGGAATCCCTCTTTATCAGCTCATGCTGAGGGCTTCTGTCTGTAAGTGGTGTTATATTTGTATTCCAGGTTATCTCATGATCATATTGCTTGTGTTTAGATTGCACTTTTTCTAATTCAACATGGTTGGGAAGGATTAAAAGTAAATGTCAGCCAGGTTGTGAAGTAAGAGAGTTTTAGGATACCAGCCAAAAGCAAGATTTAAAGACTGCTAAGGCGTACTTTTGTGTTCTCTGCAATAGTTATGAATCAGCAACGTCAACAGACATCAGAGATTACAATGAGTACTTCCTATTAGTAATCCAGTATTTGAATTCTGACCAAGTTTAAGGTTATACTTCACATAGTAAGTCTGTGATGACTCACTATTTTTGCTTATACTGTAGTTCCCACGTGCTGTTCCTGAGTTATAAACATGGCAGTGTTTAATAAGTTTTAACGGTGACTCACATTGTTTGCTTTAGCACCATCATGAGTCACATGAAGCTTATTTTAGAGTTATCAGGTTAGGTCAGCCAGAAAGGACTGAAAGGCGTGAGGATCCCAGTGGTTGTTCCATATAAAGCTGCAGGCGGACCTAACAATCAGTCTTATCAACACAAAAACCTGTCGTATCCATCAACCTGCGCTCCGTGCAGCACTGACTGCACAGAAGGAAGAATGAACAGAGCGAAATATGGAAAGTCACAAAAATATTGACATCAACTCTCCCAGCATTACTTCACATACTTACCAGCTGTTTTTTTAGGTGTACCATGCTAGCACTTAGATCTCTTTTGCTTTCAAAGGTGCCCTAATTTAACAAGTTGCTAGAAACATTGCTCTAAGACTGCACACTCAGGTTGCGAATCTCCCATTCCAGCACATCCCAGAGCTTCTCTATTGGATTGAGGACTGGGGACTGTTGAGGCCATTTGAGTTTAGTGAATTCAATGAGAATGTTTACATGGACACCAATACTTTGATTTTAATACAATTAGGACAATACTCTGATTAAGAGTCTACCATGTAAACAGTGATTTTTGATGACCTTAATCTGACCAAAGTCATCGAACTAAAGAAAAACTGAATGAAGACATGTTGAGTATTCCCATTTTAGTCGCATTATTGAAATGCAGTACAGACATACAGTATAAACACATTAATCAAACTATTACCACTTTTTATTACACATTATACACGCACCACAAATTCTACATACAGTAGTACACACCAGCCAGACATGGACAACAAAACAATCACTTCCTTAAAGAGAACTACTGTTTGCTAACAACAAGTTGATGCCGCCAACTTGTCTGGCATATTACGTAATACAGCGTTTTTGGCCGTTTTCATGGTGTGTAGATGCAGATTGTTTTGAAACCTTGTTTGGTGTAAACATGAAACTCTTTCAAAACTCAGGAAATTTTTTTTGTGTTTTCAGATTTTGGCTACATTAATGTCATGTAAACATGGCCCCTGAGGTATAATTGCGCATGAAAAATCCTGTATATCAGCAGCTTTTGATATCGTCAAACCAGTCAATGTTGCACCAACAACAACCATGCTACATTTAGAGTCACTCAGATCCCTATTCAGGGCCCCATTTCAGAAAGGAGGTTAAGTGAAAACTCAGAGTATTTGAATTCTGAAATGAGAGAAACTCTGGGTTTTCCGTTTCAAAATGGCAGGTTTGTCAAACTCGAGAAAGCAGGGTAAGTCAAGCCTGTTTCTGAAAGAGCGGTAACTTTAACTCTGAGTCAGTTACCGTGGTAAATTACTCTGTGAACCTAACCTGGTCAGGAGCAGGTTTTATTCTCTAAACTCTGAGTTTCTGTTGGTCTCCTCCTCTTTTTTAAAGACGAAGCGGCATTTCTCGCCTTAGCCTTACATTTCCAGCTACCTATTTTTATGCGCGTTTTGGATATGTGCATAAAAAATTAGTTGATGGAAACGCCAATATGCACAGAACTTTTGAAAATAGGCATAAAAAACATATGCGCATAACTGAGTAGGAGAAACTTTTTATTCGATAGGAAAAGATGCCGATAAACTATGGAAACACTTTTACTGAACTACTTATATGCATTAAAAAAGGTTTAAGAGAATGATGAAAATGAGTGTGAATAGACAAAACAGCAGGCTGAGCACACTGTAAAACATCTGAAATGTTGTTTTGGTGATTCAAAAATGCCTTAACCGTTTCAGTATTATTATATTATTAATGACCTCCAGAGAGTCTGGAGCGTGTCAAGAACGTCTGTTCTCCGTGTCTCATGGCTTCAAACACCACCACGCGTTCATTGTATGTCAGCATTGTCTTCTGAGGTGCAAGTCATTTATTAAATAAAGAGCAGATTCACGCAGCTTCTTCTACTGCAGTAAATTCTCTTTTTACTGTTGATATTTGGCAGTTAATCTGGAAGTGACGATTTTGTTCTCTTTGATTCGATGGATGGAAACGCTGCCTTATTCACATATCTTTTATGCGGTATTCCAGTTTTGCACATAAATTTAATTCGCATTTTTGGATGGAAACATAGCTACTGCCTACCTTTCAGTCACAAAAACAAAGTTATGTACGAGAATGGCTCGTCCTTTTTTAATAATTAATTAGCTTAAATTCACTGACCTTCGACAGGGCCATGTACTAACTAGATTAATGGGATTATTACTCCTTCTAAAAACTATTTTTTAGTTCTGCTTACATTCTAAATGTCATATCAACCTCTACCACTCGATCAATAAAAAAGGCAGACACACAAGTGCACTTTTAAATCTATTAAAACTGATCAACGTGTGTAAGAACCTAAATTAACTTTTCACTGAACATTAAGCTAAGGTTATATGCATTCTTGTTTTGTCAAATTTGTTGTAGCAGTAGCCTATTTTATGTAATTTAATGCAATTACATCTGAAATAACTTCAAAATTACGGCCAATTCCCCACTTTTTCAAGTGAAAATTTAATAAAAGTCACACATTACATTACTTTTTTTAAATATACTTAAATATTTAAATACTTTAAATGTAAACCTACGCATTAACTTTAGCAGCTATGTTTTCCCACGCTAACTGTCTCTGTTTAGCTGATTCAGTGGTGTTGCTTTTTAAATATATGGTCATATTTGCTATAACTTTGCATGAGCACATCAAGTTCAGCTGGAGAACTCGTAATGTCTGCGCTCCATTGATAATGCCTTTTTATAGTCGCGGTGTACGCGCTTAACTCTGAGTTGGTCTACTCAAAGTTGATTGACCCAACCCAGATCAGCTATTCTGAAACCGAAAACTCTTGAGTTTTTAATCTCTCGGTAAGTCAACTCAGAGTTCAAGTTTAAACTCCGAGTTGGTTGAACCTCCTTTCTGAAACAGGCCCCAGATCTTCAGCAGATCATCTTGACCACGTTTATGTAAGATCATCTTGACCAAGCAGATCATCTTGACCATGTCTGAATGAATTGAGCCGTTTCCATGTGATTGGTTGATTTGATGTATTGCATTAACAAGCAGTGTGAAACTTGTGTTTCTAATAAAGGAGCTTGTGAATGTATGAATGGCACTTAAAAAAATGTGGTCCCTTGGCCTGCTGGCAAAGAACAATAGAAATGTTTTCTTTGGCCAGATTGTGTGTTTGATCTCACACAGTTGGTGCTTTTTCATGGCACCAGGTCACGAGTCGCTGACCTGCTCCTGCTGGCTCTTGACATAAACACTGTCCTCAACCTGTCATGCAGGAATAATTTCCCCTTATAAATGTTATGACCTCTAATGCAGCTTTCTGATAAGACACAAATGCCCTGTCATGAGCTCTGAAATGAGGATCTTGGTCATTTTTAGATGGTTATAGAGATGGGTAACATTTATCTATTTTATTTGATGATGATTATGCATTAGTTAAGCATTTGTGACCTTATGCGATACGAACTAAACAGACTAAATTTGGGATATTTCTACATTTAGTACTTTTTTTACAGTTTGCAAAGCCACAGGAATGTTTAAAAGGAGCTTGGTAGGAATTGAATTAAGTTTGTTTTTGAATTGTTGAAATTTGCCAGCAAACTAAGAAATAAACATACGCATTTGCTACATAACTCTGATATACATAAGTGAATAATGTGAAGCAATTTAATCAGGAAAAGAGATGCCATGATTTCTCCGGTCCCTAGTTAATTCAATTGAGTTTAAATCAGTTTTATGTTTTTTTTTTTTAAAACCTTTGTCAAAAACTTTTTGCACACTAGAACATTTAATTTTATTTTATTTTATTTTATTTTATTTTATTTTATTTTATTTTATTTTATTTTATTTTATTTATTTATTTTTTCACAAGTTCAGCATCAGCCCTGAATAGTATTGCTTCATTCTGACTCTAACAATTTAATTTAATTTAATTTAATTTAATTTAATTTAATTTAATTTAATTTAATTTAATTTAATTAAATTTAATTTAATTTAATTTAATTTAATTTAATTTAATTTAATTAAATTTAATTTAATTTAATTTAATTTAATTTAATTTAATTTAATTTAATTTTTTGTCTTTAAAAAAAGCCTTTGTCTAAAACATTTTGCACACTAAAAACAATTTAATTCAGTTCAATTTTAATTTAATTTTAGGCGGTTCATTCCGCTGTGGCAACCCCAGATTAATAAAGGGACTAAGCCGAAAATGAATGAATAAATAATTTTATTTTATTTATTTTTATTTTATTTTATTTTTCACCAATTCACTATCAGCCCTGAATAGTATTGCTGCAACCTTCATTTTGACTTTAACAATTTAATTTAATTTAATATATTTTATTTTATTTTATTTTATTTTATTTTCCACAAGTTCAGCATCAGCGCTGAATAGCATCACTGGAACCCTTCATGCTGGCTCTAATTTAAATTATAAACAAGATCTACATAAAAATAACCTTAAATCAGCTTAAAGTAATTAAAACAATGCCTCTGCTTGACAGCTATGTCATTACAATTTACCGCCTTTTATTGTTAATGAACTCTCTTTTTGCAGTCAAATTCCCACACTTCCTGCTCAAGCCGTCCAGTACCGTTGTTCCCCACAGGTCCACAAATACCTGCCATCTGCTCCAGCCAGACCCTCAGCTTTTGTGCCGGATTCTGGTGGCCAAACAGTGGATGAACACCCTTGGTGGTGGAAGAAAGAGTAGGGGTTATTGATGGACCATCTGTGTCTGCTCTCTCTCGCTCTTGTTTGATAGACTAAGCCTGTCTCTTTCCCAGTCTTTCCACGCATGCTGGGCTTTTCACTCCAGCCAATAAAATCCGCTTCTCTCCGCCCACATGTCACACCCTGACTTGGCCATCATCAACTTTAACAATACCATCGGAAGGCAAGGGGTTGTTAGGGTTTCCTGAGTTAGGTTGAATTATAGCTTGTGTGTCTGTTGCACTATGTTCATTGTGAAATGTAAAAAAAGGAAAACAGTTTCTTCCTAAAACTAAATCAATGTTTCAACTTTAATGGTCAATTGAAAAGTGTTGCTAAATGCGCATCTGTGATGTAATTTCCACTGAAACATGAAGACAGGGTGGGCCATAAAATAGCTCCTCCCACTTTTAAAAACAGCCAGTAGTGCTTTGTTTTTATCCCAGCGAGAGTAGTTGGAATCAAACGCATCAAATAAAAAAAAGACAAGTGTCTTGAAGAGGGTCTGATACTTGAGAGCATTTGATTGGTCAGAAGATTTGAAGTATGAGGTGACTTCAAATAAATTCCTATTTAGACAGAAGTGACAAACTGAATGTTTATATCCTCTTAGTGCAAATTTGGTCACTGTTTTGGCGCACACTAGCTTATAGATATCCTTAAGACTAACATACTGATATTGACAGTTAAAGAATCTATGTTGATTTCAGAGGGAATTTAAAGATCCCCTATTATGCATTATAAAAGGTCATATTTTGATTTTAGGGGTCTTCAACAATGGTCTAATATGCATACAAGGTCAAAAAACACTTTCAATGTCGTATAATATGCATTTATCTTTACCTATTTATCCCAACGACTCCCATATGATTTGTTCAGTGACTCATTTGTTCCCAAACCCCTCCTTTACGTGAGGCTAATCTGCGCTGATTGGTCCGATGACCCAGTCTGTTGTGATTGGTTGGCTGGGTTCAGCACGAGACAGAGAGAAACGCCCACCACGGTGATGAAGTAGCACAGAGCATGTGAGAGCCCAGTGCAGTTAAACACCAGCATATTACTCTACTTTTAACCCAAACCCCAAGAAATAACAACGACACTCCTTCAGTATTAATCCACACAGTGGCAAAAGCTGAACTATTTTGAAAATTGACCTCGTGTAGGAACAGCTGATGGTGGCCATAGCTAAGGCAAACGGCGAGTTCAGAAATGCATTTAAATCGGTAAAGGAAGAAGCGCGCGTTGCGTTTTCAACGTGGTTTTGGACGCGATACGTGAATAGCCCCATACAGATTTTTTATTATTTTTTTTTAAGATTTATTTTTGGCCTTTTTGCCTTTATAAGATAGGACAGTATTGAGACAGGAAGCGAAATTGGAGAGAGAGAGGGGGTAGGGTAGCGAAATGTCCTCAAGCCGGGATTCGAACTCGGGACGCCCTGACGTGCTACTGCACCATATGTCGGCGCGCTAACCAGTAGGCTATTGTGCTGACTGCCCCATACATATTTAACCTGAGAGATACAGTACAAGCACTGATCTATAATAGATGAGTGATTACAAGTCGCGCAGAGCAATTACAAGTTACAACACACAATTAAACACATATTTTGCAAACTACAGAAAACGAGGCAACAATTTTACTTACACTTACATGTTATGATCCGGAGGAAGAAGAAACGGGTCCATATGAACTGTAACCATTACTGACAAAGTCCCATACATAATAATCTCTGCTGCTCCTTCCTTTAATAGCAAACGGCCGACGAATCCCGCGTTGCAGGGTAGGTTATGGTATCAAAAATAAAAAATAAATGACAGGAACAAACACAGCACTAGGTTGGCTATACTGTGGTGTTAGTGTGAAAAGGAACTTTAACCCTTTAATTAGTCTCCAGCTGTCAGTGATCGTCATCTTTGTGTCATGATCAGTCCCGTGATCCCCTGTGCTCCGCTAGTGTCTGAAGGGAAAGGCACGTTCACGTTTTACCGTATCAAAATTGATGCGTTCAGGCAAAAGATCCAAACCCGACACGATTCATTTATTCAACTCTTGAGTGGACTATTTCATTAAAGAATCAGTTGTATTGAACACGGCGCACTTTCAGATTTAAACCTCAGCTGGATGTTTTCATTCACTTAGTGCTGTGTTACACACTGCATGGAAGCTCATTTTCAAAAACCCATAATAGGAGCTCTTTAAGTATTTTGAAAATGTATTAACAGTAGGGATGCACCGATATGGAATTTTTGACCGATGCAGATACCCAATAACTATTTAGATTTTTTTTTCACATGTTTCTGCATGACTGCAAATTATAAAATTATAATTCTAGTAAAATAATAAAAAAGTGTCAGGCGGCAAGCCATATAATGTGGTTCAACCAGCGGGAAAAAAATACATAATTTATTATTTTTTAAAGGTATAAGCCTAATTTTGTTATCGAACCAATAACAATAACATTACAAAATAGCATTTAGCAGCCGATATCGATATGGCCACTGATATATTGTGCATCCCTAATTAGCAGTTGTCTCAAGTTAGTTTCTACATATTTGCTTCTTTCAATGGGTGCAACTTTACGCTCAGTCAGACTGTTTTCTGTGATTTTTGGCTACTATGATTTGTATTCTAAGTTTACCCTAAGAGAGAAAATGCTTCATAACTTCATAACATGCAGGATGAACTCCATTGTTGAAATCGGAATGAATTGAAAATTCATCTTATCGGGTTTTCAATTATGAACTGTTTGAATTTGTGAATGCAGCATGTTCAGTTGTTCTTGTGGATTCACATGAATGGGGTTTGTTTTGACAACATTTTTTGTCTGTAGGCAAAACTTTTTCAAAAATGCAAAGGAAAGTCTTTATTGTTTATAATACAATGTTGTATATTGTATGTGTAAACGTACTATTAGAGCGCAGGTAAAAATTGTTTCAAGTTGCTTGTTTAAACTACTTATTTAAAACAAGCTGGAACAACACAATCCTTGAGATTTTATGTGGACAACCTAATTATTTTATGTTCAATCTACTTAAATTTGTTAAGTTAACCTGATTTATTGTGTTGCGACAACTACAATGAATTGTGTTGAACCCTGCACGTGGAACGTTTTTAGGAGTATTTCATTTTATTTGAGCAGATTTTTATGCGTGTGGCCTGCTCTGCTCATATTTAAGCATGTTTCAACATGCAGCCTCAGCAGATGGAAGGTCTTTGGTGGACCATTTTAGGTCTCAGACATGAAAAGGTCCAGAGTAAGAACAATCCATGCCATGATGAAAGAGCAGGCAGAGAAATCCTTCCCTCGGGGCCCATCATTGGTTTCGAGCCCTTTCCCAAAAGACCTTGGCTCGAACTCTTAAGACAAGAACAGCCATAGCAAAACCCTCTCAGTCTTCATTGAGTAGTTTTTCTCATGTGATGAAGCAGGAGGTGAGAGATTTCTCCCTGAGTCACAGAAGGTCTCACGTTTCGTTCATCTCCAGTTTAAACCAAGCGTTTTAATCTCTTCTAATCTTCTTTCTGCACCAAACTTACACTCTTGCAGCTGAGATGCTTGCTTTCTAGTGGACTGGCTCTTCACAAAGGGGACGGTTTAAACATCTTAGAAGGATTTGAGCCTATTTTTGTACTTAAACAATGCTATTACTTAGATTTTTTTGTCTTGTTTCTAGTCTAAATATCTAAAAATGCTTAAATCAAGAAGCATTTTCTAGTCAAGCAAAAAATATTGCCTTGTTTTAAAAAATTTACATTTACTATTATTTTTTTTCTTCTCTCATTTAGTTTTTATTGCAGCATTTAAATTTACATACACATGTATTGTTTATAGGGTTTTCCACAATGGGCACACAAAACAACCAAACATCGGAATCTAGAAAATGTAGAAATAAATGAAAATATAAATACAAAAAATTTCCATAAATAAATATGGAATTTGATTACATTAATGATTAAAAAATAGGCGATGCGGTGGCGCAGTAGGTAGTGCTGTCGCCTCACAGCAAGAAGGTCGCTGGTTCGAGCCTCGGCTGGGTCAGTTGGCATTTCTGTGTGGAGTTTGCATGTTCTCCCCGTGTTCGCGTGGGTTTCCTCCGGGTGCTCCGGTTTCCCCCAGAGTAAAAAGACATGTGGTTTAGGTTAAAATTGTCCGTTGTGTATGAGTGTGAATGAGAGTGTATGAGTGTTTCCCAGTGATGGGTTGCAGCTAGAAGGGATAAGTTGGTGGTTCATTCCGCTGTGGCGACCCCAGATTAATAAAGGGACTAAGCCGAAAAAGAAAATGAATGAATAATGATTCAAAAATATATTATAGGAACAATCAAAACAATACACTCATAATTGTTTTGTATATCGTCAAAAAGAAAACAGATAAAATTGATTTGTTGCTTTTCATTTACAATTCAATTGTGTACTTTTTTTTTACACATATTGTGGCACCCAGTCTATCTTTTTTTATTTATTTTTTAATTACCTTAACTATATACATATGAAACTGTGAGGATGGTACTTTTAGGATCTTAAATGTTAATTTTTATTTATTAGTTTATTTTTTAAATAGGTATTGTTCTTCTCACTGTCTTTCTTTTATGTTTTCTCTCGTTACAAAAAATAATACACAAAATAAACAAAATAAAATTCACATCTTTCTGACTATACATTCTATAATTAATCTGATCCTAATGGAATAATTTATTCTACCCATTTTCTCCATGTCTCATTAAACTCCTCAGTTTGTAAACGCCAATTCATTGTTAGCCTCTCCATCTTGTAGATTTCATAAATTATGTCAAACCAGTCACTTATTTGAGGTATTTTGAGCTGTAACCATTTTTTGGTTATGGCTTATTTTACAGGCCATCAGCAAAATTTTCAGCAGTTTTTTTGTCAGATTTTTCTTCTAACATAGGATTTTATTAGACCTAAGTATAGTGTTGAGAAAGAGAAATCGATGGGGATATGGAATATATTCTCTAAACATTTATGAATTTCTTGCCAAAATGCCTGAATTTTTAAACATTTCCAGAAAATATGTGAATGATTCACTTCATTTGAGCCACATAGTCTCCAGCAGACTGCATTTTTGTTTAAGTATCTCTTTTGCTCAAGGGTGATGAAAAAACGAATATTTTCCCAACTAAATTCCCTCTAGACTGAGAAGGATGTTGATTTCCACTGTATTTTAAAATGATAAAAAAATGTTAAAAATTATAAAATACTTTTTCACTTCCTCAGTAATTTCAATATTACCCTCTTTTTCCCATTTATTTGTTATGTAATATGTGTTCTCTAATTTATTTCCTTGTAGACTTTTATATTATTTAGTATTTATTTCTTTTGGTCATGTTGACTCCTTTATAAGCTGAGATAAATATTGTAAGAAGACTTTTGTTTTCATCGCCATTTCTAATGTTTTTAATGTCTTATCTGTAAATATCTATGAAAGTCATGATCACTCAGTGAATTTTCATTTTTGAAAGTTACAAAATCCTTAACACTTTTATTATGTAGAAAAGTAAGAGTTAATATTGTTTTTAAAACATGACAATATTTTTTGCTTATCTTGAAAATGCTTCTTAATTTAGGAATTATTTTATATTTGGACTAGAAACAAGTTCAAAATCCAAGTAAGTAAAGCATTTTTTGCAGTGTAATGCTAATTTCTGCTCGGCTCGAATGTTCCCAACAGTGTCACCAACGCTCATCCATTGACTAGTATTGATTTCCCCCAAGCAAAACCTTGCAATGGCTATTTTCACACTAGCTGGTATGAGGCTTTATATTAGCTAGGCTAATTGTTCATGGCATCTTTTCTCATTAGCTGGCATCAACATGATGCACTTGTTATGCTAATTTGAAATGTGCAATCATATCTGATTTGCTTCGGCGAGGTAATCATTGGCCATTAAGATAAGCAGCAAACAATCAAGACTGCTGAGACTCCTGCCATGACGGTGCATTACTTCAGAGTTTCATGGTTTCTTTTATGAGATGAATGTGGTTGCTTACTTTTATTTTGTCCTCCACTTTCTCTCTGTGCTCTTTCCTGAGATGAATATGTAATGCATTCACTCGCTCTTTCTCTCCCAGCAGATCAAAAGGGCCTGATGGTTGTGTATGTGTTGCCTTAGCAACCGTGCTGATGACTCTTTCATTGTTTATGGTTCGTTGCTCAAAGCAACCCAAGATGCCTCCTCACCGCACCTGCAGTTCCTCCCTGAGGCTCCCACTAAAACAACTCGCCTCCCTTGGGCTGTAGGTTGCGAGATACTAGACACGCTATTTCGCTTGCCTATTTACAGATCTTAAACTATAGCAATCGTATATGATATTGTTGTAAATGTAGTTTTTATGGTGTGTGAGTTTACATCAGCTATGTCAATCCTGTTGGAAATACTAATATAAACGTGTTGAGAGTACAAAAGCTTTAATTGCAAGATGAGACCTATTTGAAGGCAGTTTAGAAGCTAAAAATGTGAATGTTGTTGTTGGTTAGTTATGTGGTTGGTAGTTAATATCTAACCAGCACTAGTGTCCTTTTCACCAGTAGGGCACAATGATTCATATTCATTCAGAAAAATTGACAATTGTTCTATTTTTTTGAGTTGTTTTGAAACGAATCATTTGAATTAACGTTTCAAGTGAATCACTCATTAAAATGATAGTTCACCAAAAAATTACTCACTATTTACTCTCCCTCAAGTTCCAAACCTGCATGAGTTTTTTTTTTAGTTTTTTTTAATTCAGTTTAACACAAAAGAAGATGTTTTGAAGAAATCTGAAACCTCTGTAATTATTGACTGTTATAGTAGGAAAAACTAATTCTGTGGAAGTCAATGTTTATGGGTGAACTATCCCTTTAAGACAGAGATACCCAAACTAGGGCCCACAGGGCAAAGTTGGCCCATGCTAACATTTGATTTGACCCACCATCCCATTTGAGACGAGAGGGAGAATGGCTGATTATCTTTTACAGAGATCGTCATGTCGAAATTTAATGTAACATATTTTGTTTGTTTGTTTTGTGTTTTGTTTTGTAAATGAATCAGATTTGTAAATGTCAATACGGTCACTCGATGAATAGAAGGCAATGCACAAGAAATCGACGAGCAAATCAAGGCAAAGGCATGTGCAGCTTAGTGCATTCCACATTGAACACCATTGTGTTATTATTGGGGTTGTTTATGTTTTTATTCTAATAAATTCATTATCATTTTTTTAAATATACTACATTAGTTACAGTAATTTAAAGCAATGTTTTGTAGTTATTTTTAAATATTAGAAAATGAATTAGGAAATTAATCATGTAATCATTTTCAATGTAATACAGTTTGATATTTTTACCTAAGGACCACAGCCTTCAATCAAGTTTGCTTTTTGACCCGTCATAAGAAAAAGTTTGGGCACCCCTGCTTTAAGACAAAGTCTTGCTGTCACCTGAGATTAAACTACCGTTGTCAAACATTTTTTTGTTAATTTTGTACGCCTTTTATACCATGGAGATTTCACATTTTGGATATTTGTATGTGGATGTGTCAACATGGTCACCATAAATGCCATTCATCCTTATTCTTCAATACGGAAGTGCGCTCGTTTTTGACTAGGAATAATAAACGGCAATAAACGGTCAAACTACTCGCTCTACAAACAAGTGTTTGCATGATTATACAGACAAAGCAGAATAATATAATAAGGAAATGTCAGTTTGCAACATCAAGCAGCAAAACGAACTGTTTTTAATGTCTAAAAATGAATGGAAGTGAATGAGAACGGCAGTCTCGAGCCAAAATGATTCAAATGGCTGCGCCCGCTCGTACGCGGAGAATAAGGTGAATAGATGTAACTATATTCAGTCTGTTTGAAGTAAAAATGTTTTCTGATTTTGATTTCATCAATTGCTAATATTTATTAACTAGTAGCTGCTTCAGTTGTTGGTTGATAAGAGGATTTTGGAAAAGTTCTGTCTTTTAATTTTTCCATTTTAAAGTACAACTTTTATAGCTATTTTCATTCTGACAGATACTTTTACCTGCTGCCACATCAACATCAACATCTTGAGCACATTTTTGATTGTTCCTCTTCAAGTGTTGAATGAAACAGTTGGTTTGAACAAATCATTTGAATCACTCATTAAAATGATAGTTCGCCAAAAAATTTACTTACTATTTGCTCTCCCTCAAGTTCAAAACCTGCATGAGTTTTATAAATTCAGTTTAACACAAAAGAAGATGTTTTGAAGAAAGCTAAAAACTCTCTAATTATTGACTGTTATAGTAGGAAAAACGAATTCTATGGAAGTCAATGTTTACAGGTTTTCAGCTTTCTTCAGGAGTATATGATGACAGAATTTTCACTTTTTTTGGGTGAACTATCCCTTTAAGACAGAGATGCCCAAACTAGGGCCTGCGGGCCAAAGTTGGCCCATGCTAACATTTGATTTGGCCCACCATCCACCACCATTTGAGACGAGAGGGAGAATGGCTGATTATCTTTGACAGAGATCGTCATTTTGAAATTTAATGTAACATATTGTTTGTTTGTTTTGTAATTTGTTTTGTTTTGTAAATGAATCAGAATTTATAATGTAAATACTGTCACTCGAAGGATAGAGGTTAATGCACAAGACATCGGCGAGCAAATCAAGGCAAAGACAGGTTGCAGTATAGTGCATTCCACATTGAAATCCATTGTGTTATTATTGGGATTGGTTATGTTTTTACTGTAATAGGTTTATTATCTTTTTTTTTTTTGAAAAATATCCTACATTAGTTGTAATGATATAAAGCTATGTTTTGTAGTTATTTTTAAATATTAGGAAATAAGTCGGCACCAGTGCTGTAGTGGTTAGTGCGTCGACACGTGCACCCTCGTGCTCACGGCGACCTGAGTTCGATTCCCGCCTCGGATCCTTCCCCTCTCTCTGCTCCCTATGATTTCCTGTCAATACTCTGTATTGTCCTGTCCTTTAAAGGTAAAAAAAAAAAAAACAGAAAAAATAATAATACCAAAAAAATATTATGAAATGAATCATGGAAACTTTAATGTAATACAGTTTGATATTTTTACCTACGGACCACAGCCCTCAATCAAGTTTGCTTTTTGGCTCATCATAAGAAAAAGTTTAGGCACCCCTGCTTTCAGACAAAGACTTGATGTCACCTGAGATTAAATTACTGTTGTCATACTTTTTTTTTTTTGTCAATTTTGTACACTTTTTACATCATGGAGATTTCACATTTTGTATGCGAATATTTCAAAATAGTCACCATAAATGCCATTCATCCTGTAGATGTAACTATGTTCAGTCTGTTTGAAGTATTCTGATTTTGTAGCTGCTTCAGTTGTTGGTTGATAAGATGATTTTGGAAAAGTTCTGTCTTTCATAATGTAATTATTAATTATTTTAATTCCAACTTTTATTACTATTTTCATTCTGACAGATACTTTCACCTGCTGCCACATTAACATCGTGAGCACATTTTTGATTGTTCCTCTTCAAGTGTTGCACTTTCTAGCTTTTTAAAATGAGACCCCTGCTGCTTTATTCCACTGTGCTCCATCTAGTTGTCTTTTAAATACAAATCTCATCTTATATAATCATCCAATTGGGGTCAGGTTGACCGAAAAGTATGAAAAATATGTGTTGTTTTTGCATCTGTATTGTATAACCTCAGTAGTGTTTCTGTTCATGGCCCTTCATGTCTCTCAGGGTGTGTATGATGGGAGAACGTCTACTGAATTGGCTGTTCTTGCAGTTGAACCGCTCTTGGCTCTCAGCCCAGCGTGTCTTTGTCTTCATCCTACTTAAACTAATGCAATCCCAAACAATCAAAAGTTTGGCAGCAACCACAAACAAGCAGCTTTTATCTTGCTGACAAGTCAGGCCACGTTTGTCGTCATCAAATAGATGCTCGTGGAATAATAGTCCAGTTTAGTGGAGGAATAGTTAGAGGTTGTTGAACTGCAAAGTCAAAATTGTTCTTTATTTTGGCAGAGGGTTAAAGAAAATCTGGCTGGAGGCTGTTATATTAAAGATATGATATTGCAGTTGCAGGATATACCAAGTTAGCCAGTGTGGTCGAACTTGAAATATTAGTCACAGTTTAAACTGTTTATCCTAAAAACCAGTCTATCACAGCTCTTTAATGACAGTTGGTAATATGAGACTGTTGATTAAGCATGCCTAAGCACTCATTTCTGTTTTAAGTTGAATACATCTTATACAGTTGAAGCCAGAATTATTAGCCCCCTGAATTATTAACCCCGTTAATTATTTTATTATTATTTTTCAACACATTTTTAAACATAATAGTTTTAATAACTAATTTATTTTATCTTTGCCATGTTGACAGTAAATAAAATTTTACTAGATATTTTTCAAGACACTTCTATACAGCTTAAAGTGACATTTAAAGGCTTAACTAGGTTAATTAGGTTAACTAGGCAGGTTAGGGTATGTATAGGCAAGTTATTGTATAACAATGGTTTGTTCTGTGTAGACTATCGAAAAAAAATGTAGCTTAAAGGGGCTAATAATTTTAACCTTAAAATGGTGTTGAAAAAATTAATAAGTGCTTTTATTCTAGCCGAATTAAAACAAATAAGACTTTCTCCAGAAAATAAAATTTTATCGGACGTACTGTGAAAATGTCCTAGCTCAGTTCAACATAATTTGGGAAATATTTAAAAAAGAAAAAAAATTCAAAGGATGGCTAATAATTCTGACTTCAACTGTGTATTTTCATCTATCAGCATAAATCAGGGTTATCATAATCAACTAAAACTAAATATTTTTTTTAAATAGACCTTAAAGGGGCAGTGCACCCAAAACATGCACTTGTTTTAAACATGTTTGAATTAAATTTTCTTGTGTTCAACACAAAAGGTATTTTGAAGAAAGCTGGAAACCTGTAACCATTGACTTCCTTAGCATTTGTACTAATTTTTAAGTCAAATACATGCTATGTATTTTCATTTATCAACATAAATCAAGGTTATCAAGGTCAACTAAAACTAAAATGTTTTTTGAAATAGACAATAAAGGGACATCAACTTGTTTCAAACCCACTTGATTTTTCTTGCGTTCAACACAAAAAAAGATATTTTGAAGAAAGCTGAAACCTGTAACCATTGACTTACATAGTATTAGTTTTTCCTACTTTGAAAGTCAATGGTTAGAGGTTTTCAGCTTTCTTCAAAATATTTTTTGTGTTCAACTGATAAAAGTAACATATAAAGGTTTGATACCACTTGAGTATAAGTAAATAGTGAGATTTATTTTCATTTTTGGATGAACTAACCATTTTACTAAAAAAAAAAAAAAATCAGTCAGTCGGCAAATAAATATAACTCATTTCTCATTTATTCATTCATTCATTTTCTTTTCATCTTAGTCTCTTTATTAATCCGGGGTCACCACAGCGGAATGAACCACCAACTTATCCAGCATATGTTTTACCCAGCAGATGCCCTTCCAACTGCAACCCATCACTGGGAAACATCCACACACACTCATTCAACTGACCAACTGACCCAGCAGGGGCTCAAACCAGCGACCTTCTTGCTGTGAGGTGATCGTGCTACCCACTGCGCCACTGTGACGCCATTTCTCATTTAACCGAGCATAATTAAAAGTAAAAAACAATTAAAAAAAAACCCACAGAATTATTCAAACTTTAACTTAAAGCAATTATTTAAAGCTTATTTCTTAAAATGTAATATTTATTGAGTAGTTTTCAATAGTATTCACATAAAGTAAGCACTCTCTTCACTTCGGATGCTTCATACACTTTCTTATTAACACACCATGCTTAAAACATTGTGTAATTCTCAGTGAGTACGTTTACATGGACACCAATAATCTGATTTTATTCTAATAAGGACAATACTCTGATTAAGAGTCTACCATGTAAACAGCGATTTTTATTTTTTATTTTTTTATTTTTGATTAATTTAATCCGATTAAGGTCATAATCAAACTAAACAAAATCAAATTAAGACATGTGGAGTATGCCGATTTTACTCGCGTTATTGAAGTGCAGTACAGACATGTAAACGCTGAAATCAAACTATTATCGTCGTGTACGATTTTCACACATTTTGTGACAGGATATTCCATACACAAAATTCTATTAAAACTACACTCTTCCAGCATTTCATACTCACATCCAATACCTCGTTTGTTATGGGGGGCATGCATAAAATGTTCCTGAATGAAAGTGAAAGTGCCAAACTGCAGATAAAGTCGACAAATTCAAAATGAAACACCGGAAATTACATGTAACTCCGGAGGAAATGTGGATAACGCAGTGACGCAATGACGTTAATCGAATTATGTGCTATAACATGTAAAACTGGATCATGTAAACACCTTAATCATGTTATTCTCTTATTCAGATTAAGGCAAATAATTCGATTACTGATGTCCATGTAAATGTAGTCAGTCAGTGAGGCGAGTAGGTGAGACTTGTCATGGCATTTAAACATCACTGCTCTCTAATGATTTGTAGTACGGCTGCATGTAAATTGGAAAAATCTGACATTGCGATGTTTAGTTTTTCTGCGATTTATATTATTACGATATGAATACAATTTCACCAGATAGCTTGAATAACTCTATTTAAAAATAAATCATTTATTTAGATTGATTGGGGTGATTTTGTAAGGGTGTGAATCATGTATTAAAAAACTACAATAGAGCAATGAACAAGGTCAAATGAACAGTGCCTTATGGTTTTCCCTGGAGTCAAAAAGTATTCAGGTACAGAGATTGAATAATGAAATAATGAAACTAATGTTAACCAGTATAAGGATTTCACACTTTCGGTTGATAATGTTCAACTGTTTCCTTCTACCCAGGTGTGTAACCTTGAGGTGGTCTTTGATGCACAGCTCAGTTTTAATTCCCATTTTAAGTGCTTAACAAAAACTGCCTTCTTTTATCTCCGCAATATTGCACCGATTAGACCATTTCTCTCATGACCTGATGCGGAGAGGCTTATCCATGCCTTTATCACATTACGTCTTGATTTTTGTAATTCACTTTTTTTTACCTATAAGTTCTCTCGGATGATTACAGTATATTCAAAATTCCACTGCACAGGTTCTGACACACACATCATCTCGCCAGCATATTACTCCTGTACTTCAACAACTACACTGGCTTCCTATTAAGCCACAGATTGATTTTATAACCTTGATTATAACCTTCAAAGCAGTGCAGGGGCTAGCACCTTGTTACATTTGTGACCTTGTGACTTTCGCCACTCCAAGCCGCAGTCTTCTTTCTTCATCTGGATTTAGGCTGTATCAGCCTGTAAACTCAAGACCATGGGTGGTAGGGCTTTCTCATACAGTGCGCCTAAGCTGTAGAATTCCCTACCCATCAGCGTTAGGAATGCTGCTTCCCTGGACTGTTTTAAGAAACTTTTTAAGACTCACCTTTAACTTAGGATGATCATTTTGTTAACTTTTTTTAAATTCTATCTTACGGCTTTTATATTTTTATTGTTTTGTTGCCTCTTTTTTTTATTGTTGTGCTGTTTCTGCTATTGTTAGTATTTTGCCTTGTATTGCTTTGAGTCTAAGAAAAGCGCATTACAAATAAAATGTATTATTATGTTGGCTTGAGAAAGCCAACATACTGTTATACTACTCTGTCCCCGAAAACAAACGTATCTCCACCTAGGCCGTTCATGCTACAAGGCCCAAATTTTGTCAAAATGTGCCTCCTGCATTCAAGACTGTTGCTATATCTCCTCATGCCAATCAGGCGTATCGTTTTTGAATAAAATCTTTTTTTAAATAATACATTTTAATAATTCTGGCATATAAAATAATTATACAAGCTGTGTTCTGCATTAGATTTTGTTGCTCTGTCTTTTCAGGTGTATTAGACTTATAGTTTTCCAATAAATATTTTTTAAGCATTTATTATTTTTTGATTTAAACTCCATACTTTTTACTGATAGGGCAAGCCATTTTTGCATGTATGCCTTTCACACTAAAGCATTTTATTTTCAATAAAATATGGCAAGCCATTTTTACAAGCCAGTTTTTGACTGTCATTGAGATATTGGGGTTGATTTCCATCACTCATATTGACAAGAAGCTTTGATGTATCATCACTAAGCTGTCAATTGTCCCTATAGCAATAAAACAGGCTAACCTAGCAACCATTTAAAAACAGCAATATCTCTACATCGTAACTTCGTAGGGACCTGGTTGTTGGCTCGTTTGACTCATGCTAGCAAAATGAAACTTCCTGTGTAATATACATGGTAACAATGATAAGCCAAGTGCTAAAAACGATTAGCTACATGCTATTAATGATTATCTAAGTGCAATAACATATGCTAGAAATAAGTATTTGCATTTGATCAAACATGGCACGAGCGTTGCCATTTAGCAACCGCTTAGCAACCACCTAGCAATGCCATAAACATTTTAGCAACTGCCTAGCAACTGCTGTGCTTCCTGCCAACTGCCATTATCAGTCCTAGCTCAGTCACGTTGGCTTTCTCAAGCCAACATCAAAGTTCATCAACGAGTTTTAGGTTCTAGTTATTATTATTAAATGTAAAATAACTCAGTAAAGTCTTTATCGTGTTAATAATTCAGTAAAATTATTCTTCATTAAAGTTACGAATGTAGATTTTTGCTTTAAAATCTCTTGAAATGCTTTTAAAACACATGCAAATGATAAAGTTTCACTCTGATATATTCATACATGACTCCACATTCTCAACTGTTGTGCTGATCAAATATAATTCCAGCTCAATATAGCATATTCTGTAATGTGACTATTGCGGATGCACACATTGCGATATCGATGCTAAAACAATATATTGTGCAGCCCTAGTTTGAAGTTCTTCTTTAATCTTCACTTGTAAGTCACTTTGGATTAAAACTAAATGAACACATGTAAATGTGTGATATTCCTTTCCATTTCTGATTGGCTCAGATTGAGTTTGTGGCTTGTCTCAATGTGCCAGTTTCTTGATTAAAGACAAATTCATCCAGTGGCACAGCTTCACCTCTTCCCAGCCCCCTCCTCTGTTGTCCTGCTCTGACCTTCTGAACTTTAAAGGTCGAGGGGGAAGGTGCTGAGCTTCGGTCCGGCCTAATCAATAGCCAAAGGCCAAGCTTTCAGCAGAGCTTCCTTGAAAAGATGTCTGGGGCCACTGATGCTGAATCTCTGGGGGCAGCGATCTTTTTGGAAGGCAGTGGTCAGGCATGAAATGTCAGAAAGCGGCTATCCTTCGTCTTTGTGCACGTTAAGCCTGATTGATTATCACTTGTGGCAAAGACACAACCCTGTCCTTTATTTATGCAACTCATACAATGCTGTATCATCGCATTGAATGTCTTCCCACTATGTTTTTTTTTGTTGTTGTTGTTGAGTGGCTTGCCTTTGCCTCTGGTTGCATCTGTTTTTAGAGTTGTTTGCTATGGGTTCTGCTTATTTCTACCACACGCCTTTTTTTTGTGGTCGGGGTGTGAGATGTGGTCTTAAAGATTCAAGGGGACACAGACCCATGCTTTTTTTTAACACTGGTCTGTGCATCTTCTTCTTTCCCCCAAAGCCAGAAACTTTAGACAGAGTTTGTGGTTCCAACCATGGATGTGTGGGAGTCCCAAAGAAAAGGCCATTTATTGATATCAATCTGAGCACTCTGGTTCCTTTCTCAGCAGTCACACATGGAAAGAATATTATTCGGGTCCTTTTATGAAATTTAAATTAGTGCCGCGTCACAGTTCAGTGACCTTTGTAAGCCCTCACACACTATTAAGACCACCAGAGTGGTTTATTGTATAAACGAAGGGAATTTAAAAGTTTGAGATTAAGAGGAGCTTAAAGCAGGTTTTTGTTAATTAATTGAAATGGTTCAATTTTGCCCCGCACGGCTATTTTTTTTTTGTCTTTTTCAAATATTTCCCAAATAATGTTTAATAGAGTAACAAATTTTTCACAGTATTTACTATAATATTTTTTCTTCTAAAGAAAGTCTTATTTGTTTTATTTCGGCTAGAATAAACACAGTTTTTAATTAAAATATATAACATTTTAAGGTCAATATTATTAGCCCCCCTAAGTAGTATTTTTTCCAACTGTCTACAGGACAAACTATTGTTATACAATGATTTGCCTAATTACCATAACTTGCCTAGTAAACCTAATTAACCTAGTAAAGCCTTTAAATAGCACTTTAAGCTGAATATTAGTGTCTTGAAAAATATCTAGTAAAATATGATGAACTGTCATCATGGCAAAGATAAAATAAATCAGTTATTAGAAATTAGTGATTAAAACTATTGTGTTTAGAAATGTGTAAAAAATCTTCTTTCCATTAAACATAAATAGGGGAAAAATATACATTCAACTGTACATTATGTGGGACAGCATTGTATTTCGCATTGTTGATTAGTTGCTAAATTGCAAAATTTGGTCTTCAGTTCAACTTTTAGAGTTTAATGCAGTTCACACACAATTCAGTAATATTCAGGACTAACAACAACCACATTCAGAGATAAATGTCATTAGTGTGAAACGGAACAAGACTCGTTTGCATCATATTGCCCTGTATGGTTCAATTTATTTAGAAACTGCAATCAAATATAAGTATGTTTTGCGGGTTTCACAAAAATGTAGGCATGCTAAATATCTGGTGCTGTTGGCGATTCAAATCATGCCGTGTGAAGTGAGTTTTCACTGAAAATAACATCGGCAATCACCTACAGCCAATGAGAGAGCAGCATGCACTAGAATGGGTACCTGCAGGCCAGCGGGAGGTTGGGGAGCAGTTAAAAGCGCTCATTTTCAGTTTATTTGGACCCAAGAAATGGAAGAAAAATTTGTGTAAATTTGGCAGGAGCACCGTGTCTGTTTGACGTGTCATCTGAGCAACACCACCACGAAAAAGAAAGAAGTTAAGGAGAAATTGCTCATTCCCTTCAAACCCAGATGAGCAAATATGTACATTTTCTACCCATTAAAGGCTTCTTTCTCATTATGTAGCTAATAACATAAGATATACTCTGTGTTTTTTGGTGTAAGACATAGTTTGGACAAAGTTGTCGGCGATTCTTCCTATTGTAAAGTCATGCCGTGTGAAACCCCCTGTCGTCAATCCATCTTGCAGTGTAAACAAAGTAGCGACAAAACGCTAGCCCAGATAGTCATGCCGTGACAACATCTGTGACACCACTACTTTGAAAATCATGCAGTCTGAACTCGACATTAGCGTTGAACCGTGTAGGCTGACGTACATGTATCTATTGATCCTTTGTTGAGAATGACATGATTTACTAGTGTTTTTGCCTCAAAAGTAATACTTGTTACTATTTAAAACCGTTTCATTAATTTGAATGAATTATTATGAATTCATAGTTCGCTGTGATTGTAATGTTTAACAGAGAGAGCTAAATCATTGTCATTAAGGAAGAAGCTTTTTTTTTAATTTCAACTTTTTTTGTAATGGTTAATCTTCCAGCTGTAATCTGACAATAAACATGTAATTAATGTAAAAAGATCATTTCTGGCACTACTTGCAGCATTTTTCTTGTCAACATTTATCTTCATTGCAACTTATTAATTTACAGTCCCTCTTCATCTGGACTGGAAAGCATCTTTTTTTGTCTGGGATTTGAGTGAGCCTCATGCTTGTCCCGCTGAGCAGTGACGTCTGGTGCAGGAAGCGTTTTATCATAAGAGCGATGATAATGGAGCCTGTTGTCTTCTGTAAATCTATTATAAAGAGACATTTCCCACTAGAGCAGCATCTTTTGCGGTACGTCTCGTCTCTTCAACCCCTTGCTGAGCTGCAGATGCTCTATACATGAATCTGCATGCGGCTGATGATCATTAAACGCCTTTAGAATATGAACATTTTCTTCATATGAAACATTCTCGACAGTCAAAATTGTAGCTATGAAATCAGTAATTGTTATAGGTTTTTGTACAAGTATGAAAATCTTATTTTGGTGTGCTTTTCTACAACATGTTCGATAATGATCACTTGTGAGTTCAATAAGAAGAAAGTTTGTAGCCATATTTGACCACATGAGCATTTGCACTTTTAAAGCAACTTGATTTAATGTGTACCTTTGGAAGTAGTCAGAAGTTGACAAGCTCATGCTAGAACAGTGTTTCTCAACCACGTTTCTGGAGGACCACCAGCACTGCATGTTTTGTATTTCTCCTTTGTCTGTCACACCCATTTCAGGTCTTTCAGTCTCTGCTGATGATCTGAATCTGAGTTTGGTTAAAGAGACATGAAGAATGTGCAGAGCTTGTGGTCCTCCAGGAACGTGGTTCAGAAACACTGTGTTAGATTTGAAAATCAACGTATTAGCATGCAAAACTAGTGGGTACACGTTTTAGAAATAATTTTTGCTGCTTGTTCAAACTAATTACAACCTAGTTGTTTTATGTTCTGTCCACTTGTAATCAACATGAAGGAATCAATATGGGACAGCATGAAGGAATTGTGTAGAGCACAGCATTTTTTACAATTTATGTACAAATTGCATATTTCACCTAAGATATGTTTATTCAATTTTCAATTCAAAATATTTCTTAAATATTGAAGCTATATATTGATTTATATGCTTTATGATTAGCTAAAAGGGCTCACTAAATAAACATAGTGAGAGATAGTAAAAAGAAATATTTACTGGCAAATGTTTTTTTTATTAAATATTTAATAAAAAAAGACAAAAAATGAATACAAGTGATTTTTTTTTTTTGTCATAGTGCGATCAAATCAAAATTCTGAATTAATTAATATTTGGCAATTTTAAATGACTTATAGGAATGAATCATACTTATTTTAATTTAATATTCATTGTTGCTTGGGAATCAGATATGCCAATGGGACATGCACATTATTATACTAATGGTTGTGAAACTTAATGCAAAATAAAAAAAGCACATTGAAATCATAATGAAAGCAACAGTGTTGCTTAATTTTATGTAGATCAAAAACTTTGCAAATATATTGTGAATATTTAATATATTGCTCAGATTTATTAAGTTATAAGATATCTGGCCATTTATGGGTCATTTATGTCCCATTATATTTTCTGCATTTACTTATACACTGTAAAACATAATAAGTTAAGGCAACTTAAACCATTTGAGGAAACCGATTGCAGCAAACCATATAAGTTCAAAAACTAATCCTAATGAGTACTGTGAACTTACTCCATTTAAGTTGAAGTAATGAGGTGTTTAATTAACTCATTACCTTCAACACTGAGTTCAAAACTCTTTTCAAATGGGTAGAATTAACTTTCAGTCAATTTTGAGTTAACTAAACTCATTTCATTTGATAAAGTTGACTGTTGGGTTTTACAGTGTATGGAACAAAAGTGGCTTTTTATTAATATGGAAATTATGTTAAATAAAAGTTTTTCTATTTGGAGAAAAAAAAGTATATGGGTGAAATAATGTTGAATTGTCATTTAGTGCAAAAATACATTTACATGTATGTAAAATTGAAATGACATATAATCAAATATAAATAAATAATCCTTAAATAGACTATTTTAATATGTTGTCAAATTATATTTTTCGGAATATTTCTGACAAGATTTTTTTTTACGTGCGTGGAAAAGAGAATAATCTGTAAAAAAAAAAAACCCTAACCCATATTATTACAGTTGCAATCAGAATTATTAGCCCCTTTGAATTTTTTCTTCTTTTTTTAAATATTTCTCAAATGATGTTTAACAGAGCAAGGAAATTTTCACAGTATAGCCCAATCCCAATTCTACCCCTTAGCCCTTCCTCTTACCCCTACCCCTCGTTTTGCGCATTCATGTGAAGGGGTAGTGGTGTTTCAATTCTCTTTAGCTTGAAGGCGTAGACCTAAGGGGAAGGGGTATACACCCCTACAAACGAAGATTTTTCAGGACCACACTCGAAACCAAGGGGTAAGAAAATTTCCCAGAATACACCAGCTACAGCGGCAGTTTCGCTGCACCCGGAAGTAAGGAGAGCCACAAATTAGTATTTTTTGTAATTATTACGAATTTTTACAACAAACAAACACATTTTAATATATTCATAACCGCGTTCATGTTCTACCATCATGCTTTTATAAAAAAAACACTGAAATAAAAACTGCAAATTTTCGCGGTCTATAATCCCTAATAATAACTCCTGTATAGCAGTCCCACAACATACTGTCACTTGATGACACTCGAATACCCTGTCAGAAAAGTCTAGTGGCTGAGAATGGGATTTTACAGTGTCTGCTATAATGTTAATGTTGTTTTTGGTGTGTTTACATAGATGAATATGGCCACAGTGTAAATGCACAGTATAGTTACAATTTTATTGCCACATAATATCGTTATGATAACATGATATATGCCTTCAGTGATTTCCTGAAGATAAATACCAAAAAATAACACAACTGGAATAACTACAGCAGTCGCGATCGTCTGATCTCATATGAAGCAAGAGATCGTGATGACTTGATGATGTGTGCAGGTAGTAGTAGTGTCCCAATTCTTAGGGGTAAATTTTGAAGCCCTTCCACTTCACACTCGTTTTAAGGGCCAATGGGAAAGGGAAGGGGTAGGGGTACAAAAATAGAATTGGGATTAGGTCTAAGTCTGATAATATTTTTTCTTCTGGAGAAAATCTTATTTGTTTTATTTTGGCTAGAATAAAAGCAGTTTTTCATTTTTTAAAAAACATTTTAAGGTCAAACAATTAAACAATAACTTGCGTAATTACCCTAACCTGCCTAGTTAACCCAATTAACCTAGTTAAGCCTTTAAATGTCACTTTAAGCTGTATAGAAGTGTCTTGAAAAATATCTAGTCAAATATTATTTACTTTCATCATGGCAAAGATAAAATAAATCAGTTATTAGAAATGAGTTATGTTCATAAAATCTTCTCTCCGTTAAACAGAAAATGGGGGAAAAAAATAAACAGGGGGACTAATAATTCAGGGGGATAATAATTCTGATTGCAACTGTAATTTGATCTTTAAAAAACCCTCTTTGAAACTTTATAAATTGACCAAATCTAAGATAATTATTTTTTTTTAATTCCCAAGGACCATTTAATTCAAGCTGTTTCTCCCTCGGCTATTTCCTTTCTCATTGGAGTTGTAACCGCCTCCAGCATTGACAGCTGTGACTGTGGACATCCTGTGGTCATCCCCTTGAATTATTCATCCATTTTTACATCATTTTTCATCTCACACGTTACCAAAAACGCCCTCTCTAAAGCAGTGATGAATCAGCAAGCGAGGAGTTTTCTAAGGTCACGCAGACACCAGTCTCCATTGTGTTAATCAGGTTATCCCATCTACATTTCTGCTGATTTTCATGTAAATCTACCCCCAGTGCTCTGGCTCAGCACAGATTGCACGAAGCAGCAAGGTAGTGTGCATTACATGGAAAAAAATATTCTTTTTTTAAAGCATGATAGGGCTGTGCAGGTCTACGTTTTTTAGGTTGGCTCACTTTGACGTGTCTCCCAGAAGACCTGGTTCAGTTTTATAATGGCTTGAAGTAACAGGGCTGACAGCGGAGTTGAGCATCGCTCTGCTTAAAAGAACAGTTACTCAAGGACACCGGCAGCTCGCACTGAAAATAGACCGTACTTGACACTATGAACACTGAAGTGTTTTTGCACTCGCTTGTATCTACGCTGCTCTTTTTTTTTAACCAGAAGAGAAGCTCTCGAGTGAGATTGAAATGCGGTGCGTGTTTTTATTTAATTTATTTTTTTGCATTAGATGCTCTGACATTGCCAGCAGAGAAGTGCTCCTTCATTTCGAGAATGCAGTTCATAATAAATCTTCATTAGTCTAATTGCGTAATGCACCGCCTGAAACATATTAGCACTAGGCGAATTAGCTAGCTTAGATGAGAGGTTTGAAATGCTTTAGGATGGTTAATATTGCAGTTAAAGAGGAAAATGTGTTTATCCACTGTGTATCGAAGCTCAAGAGGCCGATTTTTAGACTGCTTAGGCTCTATAGGTTTAGTCTAAATCTATAGCTAGCTGCCTTGTAAGATATCTTCTTATGTAGCATCTTAACTCAAATGCAGTCTTATAAGTGAGAGAAACACAAATTCACTGAGTAAATCATATTAAAGGGAAAGTTCACCCAAAAAGACAATTCATTTACTCATCTTCCGCTTGTTCCAACCTTGTTTGAGCTTCTTTCAGTTAGTTACAAACAATTAAATAAAACAGTAATACTGGGAGAACAGTTTATAGTATGAACACTGTTGTTTATGGTAAAGATTAAAATCACCGTTTAATGGAACTTGACACTGGTGAATGTTGTAGCAATTACATTGTGTAACCCATGGGTGGCGACAAACAACCATCAAAATTATGTCACTGAGTAGGTTTTCAAAAATGATACACCTATTATGAAACGTGAAGTTTTATGTGTGAAGTGTTGAATCATTAATGGAAAACAAATATGATATGTTTTACAAGATTTTTATATTTAGCATTATCAGCAACAGTAGCAAAGATCCTTTTTCATATTGAATATATTGTCCTTGTTTTCAGCTGGTTCTTTATTTTTATTAAAATTACAGGTTTTACGTTCTGTTTGTTAAAACCAATGGTTTTTGCAGTATTTTTTTTGTATAAATGGAAAGCAAATAACATTTGTCTTCTCCCTATTTTGCTGATCCAAAAAATGGTCCGATCCGTGACTCAAAAAACTTAGTGTGATCTGAACTGTGAGATACAGTATGTGATCCGTTACACCCTTAATTAGAACCACTTAAATGTGAGTGAATGATGAGTAAATTTTCATTTTTGAGTAAACTATGCCTTTTATTCTCCAAAAATGGCATGCAACACATTCAATTAAATGGGAAATGTGCTTGTTGAAACACTTTAATAGTTTAATAAATATTTTATTTGCAACTTATCATTTTTTACTTTATTTGGATTTCTTATAATCATAAAAAGAAAAAAGTGAACTTTCAACTTGTTTAATAGTTTTTTATGATACGTTTGCATAAGTAAGATAAACCTACATTTGTCCCTTACAAAAATGTTTTTTTTAATAACCACAGTTTTACTACAAATACCAGTTAAGCAGTTAGTTAAACTGGTTGGTAGTGTAGCAAAATAGTGATCAGTTTATTCAGTGTATCTGAAAATAAAATACTTTTGTCACTACTAATTAGGGGTGTGAGCCTACACTGGTCTCACGGTTTGGTTACGATTATCATGCCATCGATTCGGTTGAATTCGATATCACGGTGCATTGACGATGCTTTACATACATAATTCGATTTTTTCTTCACAACACAATATTTTTTTTTTATTAAAATCTATAAATATATTAATATTTATATATTATTTGTAATACAATTTTGTCCTTTAATACAAGTAGTCAGATATATGAACTGGACCTTTAATTTGAATGTTTTTTAAAAAAATTAAAATTTACAAAACTCAAGTACATGCACAGAAGACAGCATGAGCATGTATAGCAAATAAACTAATGTAAATATTATCCTGCTTGCTTTTTGAGCGCTGTCAAGTGAGGTCTTTGATTGGTCATTGTCTTCACCTGCTCAACAGAAAGGGCTGCGATTAGCTTTAGAAATGAAAGCGCTGTTCACCGATGAGTGACACAGGGAGAACAGCCGTGGTTACAGTCTATATGCGCATAATACTCAGCCAGGTTTCTCTCGAGGTTTTTTTTAAATCTTCACTTTCGCCAATTGGTGAAGTTTTTTCCTCGCCGCTGTTGCCACTGGCTTGCATGGTTCGGGATCTGTAGCGCCGCGCATCGATGGATTTGCTCTTCAGTGTTTGGACTCTCAGTAGTGAATAAACCACACTAAACCGAGCTAAACTGAACTGAACTTAAACACTGAAAACTGAACTGACACTGTTTCAATTTACTATAATCTACTTTGTATAAGCGCTATACAAATAAAGATGAATTGAATTGAATTGAATTGAATTGAATTGAATAATACGTGGTTATAACAAGTAATCCATAATAGACGCAGTGGAGAAAACTTGCACCACTGGCACGCTCGTGTCTGGACCCACAAGTATCGCTTTAACAGCCAAGAGGAGAGGAAATGTTACCTCACGAACACGCCAGCGGGTCAAATATCCAAAGTGAGGGAGAGAGAGGCAGAGATGGAGTATTACAGCATTTCTCCCTAGTAGTAAAATAGCGGCTTGTGTGCTGTGACTTCTTCAATGTCAGTAAAAAACTTTCCAGCAAACTCACAAGCAGTTGAACTGTGCTTAATTATCTACCTTTTAAGTAGTAGGAGCGTTTTATGTACTCGTCCTCGCCAAAATATTCTACTGCGACATCACGCATAGGAGATAAATGACGTCAGTGCGTAATAACCGGTTATGATCTATTACTGAACTGAAAATGAATTGTCCCCATCTGCATTGCAGTGCACCGACGAAACAATTAATTTTGACACCTCTACTACTAATTGTCAAAAATGCATTTTATATTTATGTGATACTGCCTCAACTAAGGCTTTAGAACTAAATTATAATTATTGAAATCCTTTTTAGGGGATTTTTTTTCAGGATTAGGAACTCTATAAGTGCTATTTGCTGACGCATAACCAACCAGGCTATCAGTGCCGACTAAATGTCCATTTCTAACAGACAAAACTTCTAATATGAATAAAACATGTCTAATATTCTAATAATTCTCATATTACTATAATTAATAATTACATGTGCTGTGCTACAAAATCAGGTATTGGTGATACTGCTCTCGAACCCTGAAGATGCAATGGAAATGTCACTTTGCACAGCTTTAGTGATTTCTCCGATAAACTGTTTACAGGGCCATCGTGTTAGACCATTTTAATCAGCGTGACCTGTGGTTCTGTTGCCCCGCTGAAGGGGGGGTGATTTGTTATGCGTAATGGGTTGTCATTGAGGTGATGTATGGTCAGCTGGCCCAGATGCACACGCATGATGCAAGAGAAGATATTTTGTTGGTTTGGACTGCTGATGAATGACCCTGTTTGGCTCTCACCTGCGAATGTGTTCTTGAGGGGACATGACAGGCGGCTCGGTCTCAATTCTGATCGCTAAAAGATTCCTCTGTGAAAACAGTAACAGCAACCGACGGGTTAGCTATTATGTTTTCTGAGAATGTCCTCTAGAGCGGAGTTGATTGATTTTGTATGTAAGAAGGATCCATGTAAAGCAAAAAACCGAAGAGGCAAGGGACAGAGAATGAGAGAAAAGCGCTGTATGCCTGGGGGGATTTTTTTCTGGAGATAAGAGGATGTGGGCTTTTTCAGCTTCCGCCATATTGCCTTCCACTATAATTACCTGGGAATCTGGATGTAAATGATGATCATCTTTTCCTCTGAGATCTGACACTCATTATTTAGCATGTCGGAGAGAAAAGATTTAGTCCAGACTTCTGTTTTATTGTGTTTTTGACTGTGAGATTAATTATAAATAGTGCATGGCATTATAACAACATTATCATATATAAGATGGGACGTCCCATTTGGTGTCAAATTTAATTTACTCATTATATGCAAAGGAAACATATATGCAAATGTTTTCTTTAAGATTCCGGATAACTTAAAAAAATAAAATGACTAAATATGGAAGAAATAAGGCTAAATTGACATTCAGTTTAATGGTCAAGACTTGGATTTTACCATTGAATCTTTAAATAAACATATAAAATAAAAACCTAAAGGGGTTGTTCAAAAAAAAAAAATCTGTCTTTGTTTTCTCATTCTTTACTTATTCCAAACCTGTTTGACTTTCTTTATTCTGTTAAACACAAATGAAGATATTTCTAAGAAATACGAAAACCTGTAACCATCAACTTCCTTAGTATTTAAGTTTTCAGCTTTCTTAAAAATGTCTTCTTTAATGTTCAACAGAATAAATAAATGGAGTTGAAACCACTTGAAGGGTACGTAAATAGTGAGCAACTATCCCCTAAAGAATAAGAAAGCATATTTGTGTTCTTGGAATGTTCAAACAAGCTCTTGTACTTTATATTAATAGGCCCTCTCTTATTGTTTTAAGTATAATAAAAATAACCAGGGGATCTTTCCCCTGAATATGGAGTTTGTTAGAGGTAGTAGTGTTACAGAAAGTAGAGGTAGTAGTGTTACAGAAAGTAAATTTATTGCTCAAAAATATTTGATAATTTTGCCTTTTCAGTGTGGTAACTGAAGTTAGAAAAATATGTGTCATTCATTAATATGACAAAAGTGACAAACAAACAAAAAACATAAATTAAGTGAATATTTGTGATCAACTGTACTGAATAGGGCTGCACGATATTGAAAAAAAATCTGACATTGCGATATCTTGATTTTCTGCAATATCTATTGCGATATGAGTACAACTTCAACATATGGCTTGAATAACTCTATTTGAAAAGAAATCATTAATTTAGATTGATTGGGGTGATCATCATGTACCGTTGAAGTCAGAATTATTAGCCCCCCTTTTAATTTTTTTTTTCTTTTTTAAATATTTCCCAAATGATGTTTAACAGAGCAAGGAAATTTTCACAGTATGTCTGATACTATTTTTTCTTCTGGAGAAAGTCTTATTTGTTTTATTTCGGCTAAAATAAAAGCAGTTATTAATTTTTTAAAAACCATTTTAGGGACAAAATTATTAGCCCCTTTAAGCAAATTTTTTTCCAATACTCTACAGAACAAACCATCGTTATACAATAACTTGCCAAATTACCCTAACCTGCCTTAATAACCTAATTAACCTAGTGAAGCCTTTAAATGTCACTTTAAGCTGTATAGAAGTGTCTTATCAAAATAGTAAAATATTATTTACTGTCATCATGGCAAAGATAAAATAAATCAGTTATTAGAAATGAGTTATTAAAACTATTATGTTTAGAATTGTGTTGAAAAAGTCTTCTCTCCGTTAAACAGAAATTGGGGAAAAAATTAAACAGGGGGGCTAATAATTCAGGGGGGTTAATAATTCTGACTTCAACTATATGTCAATCATGTATAAAAAATAAACCAATTGCAAGAAAAATCATTACTATAGAGCAATGAAAAAAGTTAAATAAACAGTGCTTCATGGAGAGTCAAACAGTATTCAGGTGCAGAAATACATTGTATTAATTCCGTAAAATAATTCTTCATTAACGTTACAAATGTTGTACTTTTTTGTGCCCAAATGCGTTAAACTCTCTTGAAATACCTTTAAAACACATGCAAATGTTTCACTCTGTTATATACTTTGCAATGACTTTACAAATATCATATATATTCAACTTTTGTGCTGATCAACTATAATCCCAGCTCAACATTGCATATCCTGCAATGTGACTATTGTGGACACACACATTGCGATAGGGCTTGGCTATAAAATCGGTATTTATTGACCGAACACCATTGTCAATATCGATAATAAAACAAGTTCGGTATGTACTTTCAGTATGAAGTGTTATAGTTTTATTAAAACATGGCTGCTCAGTGCGCGCCTTGAAAGCAATGCCAATAAGCTTAGGGTGTCAGTTTGTCATTTCCAATAGAGGCGCACGCATTTTCCAGGTACACGTAGTTGAAAAACATCTGAACTTTTCCGAATGCCCCGAGTGCTAAAACTAACCAATCTGCTTCACACTTTGTATGGAATATACACATTTCAGTAATAACGACAGACTAATTATATCAAACACAAAGCACATGCTCGTGCTTGTCACTTCTGGTCAGAATAACAACACACATGAAAATGAGCGCCGTATAGCAGCAGTGAGGAGATTGTAAATAAAAAAGCATGTAAGGATGTCGCCAGAGTGGCTTTTTGGTTTCTTTTCTTGTGCATCCAGCCATTAGCTGGATTATTACTATTACTGGAATATTACTACATACCTTCAAATGTGGGGATTAACTCTTGAAGATTCCACTCTTTTAGTTTGGTTTGCACATATTCATCCATCTGAAAAAGAATAACTGATAGAAGCATTTTAGCAAAATTAAGTAAAAAAGATCAGCCAAAAGTCACTTTATCACAAAAATACTCCTAAATGATCATAATTATCCAGGGTGTCACATAAAATGGTGGTCAAACTTTTTTCGAAGATGATTAGGTGGGATTTAGCCTTAGCTGAGACGTCTGCATCAAAATAGCCATACGTACAGGATTAATTAAAGATAACAGTTAGCTCAAATCACGTCTACAGTGTATATATCTATGTCGCGAGGCGAGCAGCAGGTCCGGCCGCGAAGTGAAGTAGCAGGTCCGGTCGTGAGGCGACGCAGGTCCGGCCCCGAGGCGAAGCGCGGTCGTCGCGTAGTGGTTAGGTTTAAAAAAAAAAGTGAGGTTTAAAAAAAGTGCGTATATACATTATACTGTAAACTAAATGTGTTATTTCTTATGAAAGTTGTTAAATACACACTGAATAACTTACGTCTTAGACAGAATTTCACTCGCTTCCCTCTAAAGACGGCGCAAAGAAAATGTCAGTTTCTTACGTTGATTTCCCTGCATGTTGATGTGACGTGCATGTTCTCTTTCACGTCCGCGTTCCCAACCCAGCACTGCTGGGTTATAGATCAAGATCGACTTTCAACCCAAATTGGGTTAAATCAACCCAATTTTGTGACCTAGCAGTCTCAACCCAGCATTTGGGTTAAAAAACCAACCCAGCATTTTTTAGAGTGTTTGTAACATTTTATTTATCAAGTTTAAGAGTCTCTTTAACACTTATGTTTATTTTATCATGAAGAGATCAGATATTTTGTTTAAATATTTTTGTTTTTGACTAATAAATCTTTTTGCCTTTGTAATGTTGGTAAATTAAAATAAAGTGGTTAAATAAAATTTTTAAAAATCCTAATATTCCTAAATGGGGTGTTAAAAATATATTCAATAATTATCGATATCGAATGATATGAAACATGATATCGTGATGATTTTTTTTTTTCAATATCGCCCAGCCCTACATTGCAATATCAAAGCTGAAACTATATATTGTGCAGCTCTATTATTAATCTAGCTCACTGTATGATATTAGCAGGTATTATAAAGTAAACTGAAGTAGACGTTTTGTCATTCATGTAGTGACTTAGTCTAAAATCTACTTTTGTTTTTAAGTAAATGAACCAAAGCAAGAATGAACTTAAATCCTACATAAATACAGCAGACGGACGGAAACATAACCCCAGTCTGATTCGAGCCTGCGTCTCCCACATGTGTCTGGAACGCACATTAACTGCTGGCTTGTTTTGCATTACTCAAGCATTGTTCATGTTGCATTGTTTTGAGTTTAATTACGACTCGCAAAGGAGACCACACAGATACAAACGGGAACATGATTTAAGGAGATTTATGTCAGATTTCCTTCAGTATAATAGTTGGTTTTGTTTTATAGCTTGTCAGGTTTGTGTTGTTTTGTGTGTGTTTATGTGAGAGAGACTGAACACACTGGTCTGCGGATCCTATCTGTCGTCTGCTTGTCCAGTGGAGATGTTTGTGGTCCCAGCTGTTCCTTTGAGATAAGAAGCTTCATTCAAATCTACCCAGATTTTGTATAAAGCCCTGACCCATAACTTCAGATCTCAGAATCTTTATGTAAGACATAATTTTTTGGGGGATTTTTGTTTGTTTATATGTCAGGGGATTGACATTACAGTAAGCACAATATGAGCTGAGGATAGATCTTATTTCACAAATGATTAATATAGTTTTTGATTAGCCAATAAATGCATCGTTGTTTTGTGAATCATTGTTACATTTTCGGGTCTTTAACGACTCTGATGTACAGTTGAAGTCAGAATTATTAGCCCCCCTGAATTATTATCCCCACACTTTATTTTTTTCCCAATTTTTGTTTAATGCAAAGTAGATTTTTTTCAACACATTTCTAAACATAATAGTTTTAATAACTCATCTCTAATAACTGATTTATTTTATCTTTGCCATGATGACAGTAAATAATATTTTACTAGATATTTTTCAAGACACTTCTATACAGCTTAAAGTGACATTTAAAGGCTTATCTAGGTTAATTAGGTTAACTAGGCAGGTTAGGGTAATTAGGCAAGTTATTGTATAACGATGGTTTGTTCTGTAGACTATCGAAAAAAAAATTGCTTAAAGGGGCTAATAATTTTGACCTTTAAATGGCTTTTAAAAAATTTAAAACTGCTTTTATTCTAGCCAAAATAAAACAAATAAGATTTTCTCCAGAAGAAAAAATATTATCAGACTTGGGCCCAATCCCAATTCTATTTTTGTACCCCTACCCCTTCCCTTTCCCATTGGGAAAAAATATTATCAGACATACTGTGAAAATTTCCTTGCTCTGTTAAACATCATTTGGGAAATATTTAAAAAAGAAAAAATAATTCAAAGGGGGGCTAATAATTCTGACTTCAACTGTATATATCAAGCATGGATGAATCTCAAACTGCTGCAATACATAAAACACTTCTAATTGTTAATAAGTAATTAAAAAATCATTTTACCATTACTGTCATTGTCAGTGCACACTTCATGCAGCTCAAATTCACAGCCTCAACCATATTCTCAAAACTCTCATTTGAAAAAATCAGCTTTAAAATTAATAAGATCTCTGTGTTTATTGTGATTTAAAACATCACGTACTCATTGTGTATTAGACATTTCCACCTTATGAAATAAAAGTGAATTGCAGATATGGTGGCGGCAGATATTTAATGATTATTGAAGTAGTAAATATCTGCGCACCATTACATAGCATGTGTCGCATATAGCGGTTTCTGTTTTTTTTAAACCTGAAATTCATTACAAAAATTTTATAGTTGTTTGTAATGAATACATTAAGGAATATTAGCACTGCTAAAAGCATGGCTTTTGTGTTTAAAGAGGTGGTCCACTACGATATCATATTTTAAGCTTTAGTTGATGTGTACTGTAGCTGTGTGAACATAAACAACATCTCTGAATGTAATACGCTCAAAGTTCAATGCAAAGGGAGACATTGGCTTTTACAATGTTAGCTTAGCAAAGCCTACAGCAAACAAAGTTTGGGAACTACAAAAAAATACATCCGGGTTAATGAAATCATAAACCCTTCAGGTTACGCTCATTCACTATGCACATACACTCCGTGCAGCGAAGGGGCGTGGCCAGAGGCACTGTAATGTTATAGCAGAGAAAGCTAAAATGCCGTCCACATGCTGCTATTTCCACAGAGCTTCTTCTGTTTCTGTGGGCTTCCAAAGGACACAACACAAAGAGAGAAGTGCTTACAGTTTAATTTTAATTATGTTCCAGAGAATTACAAAAAATATATAGCTCTAGCATTTGACGAAGGACAGCTTCCAGAATCTCTCTCAGTTCAGTGCTGGATTCGACTAAAAACTCCTCAAAGAAGGAGCAGCTCCAACATGCAGAAGTTGTGGATTGTGAGCCACAACCTGTAAGTATTTTATTTGTTAAAATGGATCTACTACATGTATAGTTATACCATGTATTAATGGTATGTTGTAGTGGGGACTTAAACAAGGATGTAAACAATGAGAAATGCTGTTTGGCACCGTTAACAATTTAGCTACTAATTCATATTTATCAGTCAAACTGCTCTAAACACCCACAATCTTCAGCAGCGCTGCAGTGTCTCTCTATGTGGAAGCTTTCCCTGCGTTCTACATCTCAAATAACGAACTCACAAAAGATATGTGAGTGTTTCATAATACTTACACATGCTTATTCAGAATATATGTGAAAGACACTTGTCAGGTTTTATTTTAGAGAGCAGGCATGAGGTTCAGCTGTGTGCTCTTCATTTTTTGTCTGATTCAGGCACAAACTGATATGGCTAACAGCTACACTGACTGACAGTGTTTACACAGCACAAAATCGCGTGCTTGTAGGAGCGTGACGCTTTTCCTGGTGACGTAGAGCCGATCTGCGAATCAGAGCACATTATGTTAGCTGACCAATCAGAGCCTCTTGTGGGCAGGCCTTTGAGAGGAACTAGGAAATATGTCAGTCATTTTCATGTTAGCTTAGTAGCTGTAAGGTATATAAAAAATAATGTGATTTTCTACAAATAAAGCACACATTGCTTTGCATCTTATAAACACAACCAAGCCTTATAAATACACTTTGGACCACCCCTTTAAAGGATTGGTTCACCCACAAATTTAAATTGTGTTATAAAGTATGCACCCTAATGGCATTACAAAACATTTGTTCACTTTTTTAAACACAAATGAAGATATTTTAGATGAAGTCCAACATATCTCTTATAGACAGCAATGTTCAAAGTCCAGAAGTGGAACCAAAAACATTATCAAAACCTTCTATGTGACTTCAGTGGTATAACTCTAATCATGCGAAGCTCAGAGAACATTTTTGTGTGGCAAAAAACCTGTAAAAACAACTTTGTTTGCCGATGCTTTCTTCATCCTCATTAGGTCGTCAGGGTGCACATTTACAACGGACAGTGCGACCATTAAAGTCAGCAGCACAACACTCAAACCTGTAGAAGGTACACTGGGACCTATTGTGCTTTAAGAGACGACATAGGCAAACAAAGTAATTTGAACTTTTTTCTGGTGCATAAAAGTGTTCTTGGAGCTTCGGATGGTTACAGTTGAACCACTAAAGTCACATGTAATATTTTGGGTTACTTTTCTAACCTCTGAACATCTCACAAGCCTTGTTGTGTATGGAGGGTCAGTTCTCTGTTTTAATCTAAAACATCTTAATTTGTGTTTTAAAGATGAATGAAGGTCATTGATTGGAACGAGATGAGGCAATAAATAGCAGAATTTTCCTTTTTGGGTGAACTAACCCCTTAAGGACTAGTGGTATGCTTTTTTTTTTATATAGAGATTTGTTTTCGTGTTTATTTATTTGGGGATTTGTGATTTTATAATATATTATGTGGTTGTCTCAGTATGTGGCCTAATTAAGATCAACCAGCGTTCTTCCAGGTTCTCACCTTTTGACCTTTATAGATGTTATCTGTTCTTCCTGTTTGAGCGTAAACCACTTCAGTGCTTAGACATCCCAAATAATTGGTTGTTTAAAATGCATCCCAGTAAAGCCATAGCACGTTTGAATGCATTTTAACTTTCATTTCTCTCTCGTGTATAAATAGCATATATTTTCAATAAAAAATCTTCTCTTGGGTCATGACATCATGTTAAGAACCACATGTATTTTGTTTGCAACTTTTACATTCACTCTTTTTAAGGTTTATTTGTAGTGGAAGTGCCATTGTCTCTGCTAAGGTCTGAAAAGATCATATCAGTAGATGAATAACTGGAACAAATGTGACGTAATGCTAAACTGCAACCACAACATAATGCATGACATGTCAATAGTACATCTGCTCGATCTCTGGGTAAAAATAGGCTTGGTCAAATAGTCAGTGGCACTCCTCTAGCTTTTCTTTTGGGGATTTAAGCAGGTAGGTGAAAGACTTCCTGTTTAAGTGAATGAAGAGCTTGAGCTAATTCTTTATTCCAACCAGGATCAGAATTGAATTGTTTGGTGCTAAAATGCCACTAAAAACAACAAAAATAACCTCAAATTTAAGATAAAAACCTTGATGAAACTAAAGACGTGATGAAACTAAATTATAAAAAATTAATTCCATAACATTTGAAATAAGTTTTGCATATAAACAACAGGATTAACAAAATTGTCCCCATTGAAAATTGTTAAAGAATATAGTGACTAGTACTGATGTTTAATGATTAAATTGTTCAAAAATGTAACATGTCTAATGTGTTACAATATTTTTAATGGTGCTTTTTTTGGGGGATGTTTACATTTTTATACTACAGTATAGGTCAACCCATTGGCTTGGCTTGGAGTTCATTATCGCATACAAAAAAAAAGGAATCAACCCTGACTGTACACAAGACACAGCAGCGTAACACATGTGTGCCCAAAAGACAAATTACACAATGAGGCCCATCATAAATTTCAGATGAACAATACAACTGAAATACCACAGGGCCACATGGCAGACATTACCCAACTCTACTCATCCAAAACTATATCCTAGATCAGTTAAAGACATCCCATTCCCAACACCCCCTTTCCTGTGAAAAACAAACAGTACCTATTCTAAAGCAAATGTCTTTTCAACCAAAGAAGTCCAAGGAGAGTAACCTTAGAAGGACAAAGTTTACCTTCAAGTCCAAGCCTGTTGCGCTAGAATATCCGTCATGGTATGTTAGCTCTGGGGGAGAAAGATTCACCGTAACAAAGACCTAATTAGAGGTAAAATGAGAGAGTCTCAAGTCCTCGGGGCAGGAGATAGTAGCCGGTGTGAATCCAAAGCTTCTAATTGTAGTGCTTTTGTGAAGTTTGCAGTGGGAAAATCGAGAGAGAGCAAAGTCAAAGTACAAAGATCTGTGCAAGTTCATTGGCTCAGTATGACAGGCTGTCAAGAAGGAAAACGTTTCGTATTTCGGACTCACATCAACCTGCCTTGGGAATTAGTAGTTTGTAAAATAAATGTTATTAAGACAAAGTATTTGCCATACTGATATGTAGGGCTTTTATTATTAAATGTGTTTGTGTTTTTAATTATTTATTTTTTTAACTTCCCAGGTTCTGCAGGTTGCAATGTCCTGAATTTTGATTGCCAATCTTAAGCCAATTGTAATGGTTTGTTTTGTTTCAATTTGGAACTTCCCCAACCGATCGCAGAGCCCGGGGGACCAGAGTGAGTGCTCCGACTTGGCCCCCCCTGGTCCTGTTTGTGTTTTTAATGTCAAAGATTTACATTTGACATAGTCACAATGTTATCAATGTAAATGTATCATCATTAACAAAAGCTGTATTTACACTGCAAAGCTGGAACAAAAGCTCCACCTGACCTTTTCATACGTGACTAGTTTTCTCAAAAACTCTAGAAATGTAAGTTTTAGAAATGTACATGCTTGTTTTTCTCATACAACCTTTTAAATAAGTTCATAACAAATTACATACCTTTTTCCAGCAAACTCTGTCATTTTTTGGGAAATGTAATCCAATCCGAATGCAAATGTTTGTGATTGCAGACACAAAATGAAAATCTCAAAATAAATATCTGTTTTGGACTGTGTATTGTAATTTTATGATGCCTTTATTCATTTAAACAATATATTTTGGATTTACTAGGCCAGTTGGCATTTTTGTGTGGAGTTTGCATGTTCTCATGAGTTTCCTTTGGGTGCTCTGGCAGTCCAAAGACATGTGGTATAGGTGAATTGGATGAACGAAATTGGCTGTAATGTATGAGTGTTTGTGAATGAGTATATGGGTGTTTCCCAGTACTGACTTGTGGCTGGAAGGGCATCTGCTGCATAGAACATATGCCGGAGTAGTTGGCGGTTCATTCCGCGTGGGTATCCCTGATGAATCAGGGACTAAGCTGAAGGAAAATGAATGAATGAATTTTTAGGCATGCACAGTACTTGAGTACTTTAGAAGTACTTGACAACAAAAACAGCAATGGTAGTCTATAGGGTGGTTTGTATGTGTGTGAATGCAGTTGCATTGTCACCTACTGGTCTGGCATGCATAACTTATTTACTTTCTTACTTATGCCCTCCACCCCATCTGGGATATGGGCCGCCAAAGGTCGATCTCCAGAGGTATCTGTCCTGGGCCATTTTTTTACTTGTCTCTAACTGTAACCCATTCTTGTGATGTCTGCCTCTACGTTGCATCGCCAGGTGTTTCTTGGACAGCCTCTCTTCCGCTTCCCTTGGGGATTCCATCTGAGAGCCTGTCTGGTGATGCTAGTTAGTGGTTTGCGTAAGGTGTGCCCTATCCAACCCCATCTTCTCTTCAAAATTTCTGCTTCTATTGGGGGTTGACATGTCCTTCCCCATAGGTCGGTGTTACTGATCTTGTCGAGCCAGCGAATGTGTAGAATGTGTAGAGACAGGTGTTAATGAATGTCTGGATTCTTCGGGTGGAAGTTTTGGTTATTCTTCAGGTTTCGACCCTATACAACAATCCTGAGTTCACAATGGAGTTGAACAGACAGGTCTTGGTGGTCAAAGTAAGTTCTCTTGAAGCCCAAATGTTCTTGATCTGTATCTGTTCCACCCTGCTGGTCGATGATGCTGCCCAGTAGGTAAAAGACTACCTCCTCCAGGGAACTTCCATTCAGGGTTACTGGATTGTTGCAGCTTGAGTTGATCTTAAGAATCTTGGTCTTCTGTGTGGATGTTGATTCCAACCTGTGTTGATGTGGCTGCCAACAAAATTATTATATAACACATAGTTTTTCATCATATTTGTAGATCTGTGTGAATATAGACAGTGGGACATGGCATGGCGTTTCCTCAAATGTTTCATCCATTAACCATAATGTGGCAATCATAGTTATCTTAAAAGAATCATTCAATGTCATGGCAAAAGAATAAGGCAATCAAACAGTAGAAAGATTTCAGTCAAACAAGAGAGAAAGCGTCTATCCTGAAGCACACGACTGCTCTTAATTAAGTCACTTAGACGTTCTTAGGCATAGATTAGTCTAATCTGTCAGTGTTTTTCATACAATAGAACGCCTGCTCATTACATTAAACACACATGTCATGAGTGGGGTCCAGCGGGAGCGCTCATGGTGTTATGAAGATGGACAAGGTAATAAAACCTATAATAGGTGGGATTCATGGCTTTTGTTACAGAGCAGCTTTGGCAAAACCATTAGTTTGGCAGCATGGCACATTTGACCTGTCCTGCGAGCCTTTATCTGATTAGCGACAGTTGGCCTTTTAGTAGTAAATGGCACATGGACAGATTGGGTTTAGTGATTGCTGGTGTAATTTATTACCTTAGTGAAGCAGCGCAAGACCAGGTTAAGTGAAAGAGTCGGTCGTGGAAGGACATTTTCTGCTGGTTGGAAATTGAGAATAAATTCATGAATGAATGTATGTAGCATGCTTAAGATATTTTTGGATAAATTGCTTGCAAAACATAGTTGCTCTGCTTTGCAAGAATGACTCATCACAAAGTCATATTGGCTGAATGTAATTGAAAGATCTACTTGAAACATACAATAACAGTAAATCAGTACTTTATTCATATATTATACCATTTCAAAAATGTTGTACAGGGTGCTATCTTTGTCTTTATTACCCGGTACACATTTTGACTTGTGTTATTTAATAATAATAATAATAATTCCTTACATTTATATAGCGCTTTTCTGGACGCTCAAAGCGCTTTACACATTAGGGGGAATCTCCTTATCCACCACCAGTGTGCAGCACCTGGATGACGCGATAGCAGCCATATTGCGCCACACTGCACACCAGCTGATTGGTGGAGTGGAGACAGAGTGATGAAGCCAATTATGATATGGGGATGGTTAGGAGGTCATGATGGACAGAAGCCAGTGGGCAAATTAAACAAAAAAAAACCTACTCCCCAGGACATCCTGGGATTTTTTATGACCACAGAACTTGGTTTAACGTCTTATCCGAAAGACGGCACTCACTGAGCAGTATAGAGTCCCCTTCGCTATACTGGGGCATTAGGTCCCACACAGACCGCAGGTTTAGCACCCCCTGCTGGCCTCACTAACACCACTTCCGGCAGCAACCTACCTTTCCCATGTGGTCTCCCATGCAGGTACTGACCAGGCGCAGCCCTGCTTAGCTTCAGTGGGCGACCATGTGAGAGAGCTAGCTGCTGTTTGGTGAATTATGTTCTACCATGTTAATTCAGTAAGGTTTTGTTTTGATATTGGTTGTACAATTTGCAAGGTAGAATAATGATATTGTTTTGGTTTTACTGTGTCCAAAAAAACTTTGGCAATACCACTTATTTTTATTTGTGTCATTTGGTGAATTTTATAGGTCTGTATGCTAATTTTGTTGGCTTCCAACAATTACAAAAACATTACTAACCACAATCTAAAATACTGTTATGGCTTTTTCTTTTCTTTTCTTCATCTGTTAAGCTGCTTTGACACAATTTACAGTGTAAAAAGTTCTATAGAAATAAAAAATAATTAAATTGAATTGAATACTGACAGTGATAATCTGACTGATGTGTCCACTGAAGCGATTTTGCGCTGCAGAAACGCGAGCAATGTTCTAAAACTGCACTTTTTTTCAGTTATTTGCTATGATACAGAGTATTCCTGCTGTATCGTTACAAGAAGGTCTTTAGCAGATTATTTATTAATAGTATCATGGTATTGTGTGGTATTGCGGTCCTCCTCCACTGTGATTGGATAGCTAGCTCAAAAGTGACACTGATAGGTGAGATTTTATACTTGCAATGGCTGAAAAAACAATGAGCGCTCAGCATTAACCATAAAACACCCTCAGTGCCTCACTATGCTGCAGTTGAAAACAAATGCTCAGCTTAGGGCTGGGTGATTTTTTTCGATTAATTCGAATTCACGTTTTAAGACGATTTAATTTTTTGTAAAATCGAGGTATTGCGAATTTTTTTAATTTTTTTTTTCTTTTAAATAAAAATATTAAAGCAGCTTTTCCACTATCGTGCCAAACCGTTCTAAACTGTTAGAAAACCGTGCTGAATTGTGCTGACAGATTCTGTGTTGACGTCGCGGCTCTGTTGATGAGCTACCACAGCTGGCTCAGCGCTATCGCGCTAGCCTATTGTCGCGAGGTGCGCGCGCAGTCAGCGGAGGCGCGCGATAGGGTTGGGCGATGTTGACCAATTTGGCATCGTACGATGTCTAATGTGAACATCGGCGATGGACAATGGTATCGTTGTCGTAGGCGGGGTGGGGGTGGTTGTTGTTAAATATCAATTAATTCATAACGAATTTAATAATTGTAGCCTATCGTTTTCACTACCTGACCCACATGGTCTTTGCTTTACCCATAACCAAACCATAAATAAATAAAGTTATACACGAATTACCACCTGTCAATCACTTTTTTTCCGCGGGACTCTGGCATGAATAAGCAGATTGATCTGTGTCATAATGGCTTTTTCCCCACAGCTGGTGGCGGAGACCAGACGAGAGTTTGTTTGGAGTTCACTGTAATTTGTATTGTGATTAATGATAACTTCCTTATTTTATTACTATTATTATGAGGAAATAATAACAAGTAATGATGCTAGGGCTCGACCGTTTCGGCGTATGCGCCTGAAATTTTATGCGACCTAAAATATATATTTAAGAGCATTTGTCCTAATGCATAAATTGTTGCCGTGCGACCTGTTTTCACTGCAAAATCCTCACCGCGTGCGCGGATTTAGGAGACATTTATGCAGGATGCATCTTTGCACCTAAAGACGCCAAACGCAGCGCTCAGGAACAGATTAAAACAGTTGTTATGCGATTGTGAACTTGTTGAAGTAAAAAAAGCCCGGAATGCTTGCCCCGCCTTTGTGCTCTTCTTATTGGCCCACTGCGCTAGAACTGAACGCGAATGGATTGGTTAATATCAGCTGTCAATCACTCAGTCAATGCCTTCTGCCTTCAGATGACAGGAGCTGCAACCACGAAAATGTGAAGTGCTGAAGAAGAGAGAATGAAAATAACACTGACAGATTTAGTTTTCAGAAACCATAACGTTACTAATAATGGCACATCTTATTAGTGATCATTTGCTGAATGTTAATCCACCATTTACACTTTTCCAAGAGTGGATAAAAGACTTCCAGTGGCTTCAAGTCCGCTATGAAAATAACTAAAGCCATTTACTGTAAAGTCTGTGGGACGGGGTTTGCAGGTAACAGCGTTTGCCACTGAATCTACACATTTTAAGCGCGAGAGGTACTGTATAATCCTCACGATGTATTTAACCCTTACAATGCTGTCAGTGTATAACACAGCTCATGAAAAGACCGTTATTGCTATTAAGATGACATGCAAATAATAAGTTATATATCAATATAAATGTGGGGCGGGGCGATGGATCACGATGCCGGCTCAGCATCGTGAAGTTTATTGGCCATCGGCGATGGCTGATAGCATCGTCTATCGGCCCAACCCTAGCGCGCGATGCGGCGCCAGGCGAAAGTATAAATCCAGCTTTACACTCAGGGCCGGCGCGTCCATAGAGGCGACCTTGGCGGCCGCCTTGGGCGGCAGAATAGTGAGCGAGAACCCCCCAGTCTTCACTTTCATCCGCCACAGCCACTCCCTCCCGGTCCTCATTTTCATCCGCAAACCGGTAAGTTTCTATTTCACTTTCGGGTTGAGGGCGACGTGATTGCCGTTCGCCTAGAGCGCCAGTTCAGCTTTCTCCGGCCCTGATGACACTATATACATTACACAATTTAATAAAATAGGCTAAAAGTTTTATTCGTGGCTAGAGCTTAATTCATTTGATTGACATACAGGCAATGAGACCTTTACTTCGCCTGACTGAGCGTGAGTTTATTGCATGCTGCGCTGTATTCAGAAGCACAGATCGCTCTGATCTGGGTGAGAACTTTACCAGCGACTACATGCACTGCTGAAAGCCTTTTTTTCCTGCTGCGCATCGAATCAACAACAACATATCCATGGAACACAAACTTGCAGACTCTTTGAACAACGAGGAAGTAATTGCACCTAATTCAAAGCCCAGACGTCTGGTTTTGTAATTTATACCTGCGGACCACCTGAAGAACGGTTACGGCGTGTTGTGAATGTCGGCTGTCACCGCAGAAAGTCAAATCTTTCTTTAATTTGGACTTTTGCTTTAAAGCTTTACGGAGTGGCAGAGTAGCTGTCCAAGGTACTGTAGCTATGAATTAAATCATAACCCATATATGCACCAATAAACAAGTAAAATGAATGAATAAATAAAATAAATATAGATTCTTAAATGTCGGTATTGTTTTTACTCCAAAAAAAATATCAATACGTTTTGACAAATGTTTTATAAAAATAAATTGAGCAATTTTCAACATTTCAGCTATAGGCTGTTATACGATTCAGTTAAATATAAGATAGACATTTAAATATAGATAGATATGTAACAGGTTTCTGTGGGGTTTTTTGTTGTTCACTGTGATCTTTAATATATACTGGGTGGTGTAGCTACGCACAAATATTTTCTAAAACGTCAAGCAGGAATTTGTCTATAGGAATGTAATAGGCTACACCTTGTTGACCAATTTATGTATGTATGGCCATTAAAAACACATGTTCCTTAACCAGATGGTTTTTCAAGTTACTTATAAAGAGATTGTTACTTCAGTCATGTTGTTGTAATGTTTTAAGTTGACTATAGTTACACAGTAAAAAAAAACAAAAATCGAAATCGTGAATCAGTCAAACCTTATGAAAAAATCTAGATTTTTTTTTGTCATATCGCCCAGCCCTAGCTCAGCTTGAGAAAAAAACACTTCAACAGACACGCATCTTAAGCCTATGTATTCGTTATGAGCTCTCAAATATAAAAGGATACCAGTCGTCAGTAAAAGACACAATTTCCATACCGGTGAATCACTAATTCTGATTTATTCCTTAATGTAGTCTAACATCCCTATAGCAGACATTCAGTGGACGTTCTATAGATTCTGGCTCTGAGAGCTGAAATCCCCTGTCCCGTCAGCTGTGAGCTCCTCTGGTGTGAGTGTCAGGGTTGTCAGGTCTGCTCTCCTCTGTGGTTTCTCTCAGACAGGAGGCCTGAAGCCCGGCGAGGACTGCTAATGTTCACTGACCGAACGGCCCCTTTGTTTACAGTGGAGTAGTGTGACAGGCTAAACCTACTGTGACCTGTCAGCAGAACCCTGACCATGTGACCCTTAAGACAGCTCTTAGCTAAACCTATGGAGAAAACACTCTCGCTTTCACCGGCAGAAAGTTGATGCTCTGCAGTGCGCATCTTGGCGTAAGTTTAGGAACATTTTGTCCTTTTATTGTTTTGTTTTTTTGTCTTTTTTTTAATCTACATTAGGGATGGACAATTAATAATTTTCATTTCTACGGCAAGAAATGGCTTTTAAATGTATTGATCAGTGTTGGACAAATGTATCGGTTTATGTTGTGTATTTCATTATTCATAATTATATTGTAACATTTAGATTTCCTTTTCCATCAACTAATAAAGTCAATCATAAAAAAGCAATGGCAATTTATTAATTTGAATTCTATGAAATATATATTAAATCTCAAAATTATTATCTGTTTTGGACTGTGTATTGTAATGTTTAGAGGCCTTTATTCACTTAAACAATAGAATTTGGAGTAAAGAAATACTTTTTTAGTGTTTTAATATGGAGCCAGATCAGTCTCAAAAATAATATATGTCCAAATTAAAATTCATACACAATTCATGTTTACAAAATTGAATTCGTAAATTCAATTTCGAATCGTAAAAACACAAATCCATTTAGTACGTTCAAACACAATTCATAAATACACAAATCCAATTAGTAAATTAAAAACACAATTAGTAAATACACAAATCCAATTAGTAAATTCACAAAACAATTCGTAAATACACAAAACACAATTCATAAATACAAATATCCAATTAAAAAATTCACAAAACACAATTCGTAAATACACAAAACACAATTCGTAAATACAAATGTCCAATTAAAAAATTCACAAAACACAATTCGTAAATACACAAAACACAATTCTTAAATTTGTAAATTAAATTTCAAATCGTAAAAACACATCCATTTAGTTTGTTCAAACACAATTCATAAATACACAAGTCTAATTAGTAAATTCAAATCACAATTAGTAAACTGAAAACACAATTCGTAAATACACAAATCCAATTCGTAAATTCAAATCACAATTAGTAAATTCAAAACACAATTCGTAAATACACAAATCCAATTCGTAAATTCACAAAACAGAATTCGTAAATACACAAAACACAATTCGTAAATACACAAAACACAATTCGTAAATTCACAAAACACAATTCGTAAATACACAAGTCTAATTAGTAAATTCAAATCACAATTAGTAAACTGAAAACACAATTCGTAAATGCACAAATACAATTAGTAAATTCAAATCACAATTAGTAAATTCAAAACAAAAATTCATAAATACACAAAACACAATTCGTAAATTCACAAAACACAATTCGTAAATACACAAAACAATTCGTAAATGCACAAAACACAATTAGTAAATTCAAAACACAGTTCGTAAATGCACAAAACACAATTCGTAAATACACAAATCCAATTAGTAAATTCAAATCCATTTTATAAATTTGCAAATCTAACTTGTAAATACACAAAACACAATTCGTAAATTGTTCATAAATACACAAATCCAATTAGTTAATTCAAAACACAATTCGTAAATACAAGAAACACAATTTGTAAATACATAAATCCAATTAGTAAACTCAGACACATTTCATAAATTTGCAAATTCAGTTCGTAAATTCAAAACACAATTTGTATATTCAAAATACATTTCATATTCATAATGCACACAGTAATGCACACAGATTCATTTTGGGAAATGTTTGACTTTTTACTTGTAAATTCACAAATTGTGTTTTGAATTTTACGAATTGAATTTGTGTATTTATGAATTGTGTTTTGAATTTACAAATTGCATTTTGTAAATGTGAATTGTGCTGTGCATGTATAAGTTTTATTTTTGCAAATGTATTATTTTTTGAGAGTGATTTAATTCCATATTTTAAATATGCAAAAAATTTAATTTTAATATTATAATTTTTCCCACTGTTTGCTTTAAAGGGGGGCTATTATGCAAAAAAACACTTATAAATGGTTTAAACAGTTGTGTGGGAACAGTTTGTGAATATAGCCTCTAATGGTACTCTAATGCATGTGTCATCAGAGGGGAAAAGTCCCGCCCATTGGTGACGATCTCCCCCTTATTAGCATAGAATGTTAGTCTTGTTTTTGAATCTGCCACTATGCTGACACATAGACATTTGTAGCTCCGCCCTCTCTTGAAAATACCCCAATTTCATTTGACTTTAAAGTGACAGTCACCAAAATGGCACAATTACAATCAAAGCCTAAAAGGGGCAGTTTCTAAGAGTTATAATACATTATTTGTTTAATATTTTGAGCTCAAACTTCACATACACACTTTAGGGACATTATAGACTTATTTTACATCCTGACAAAAGGGGCTTAACAGGTCCCCTTTAATGCTGTGATGCTTAATTTCACTAAAAGTGACTTTAGTTTAAAAATGTTTTGTGAAACAGTGTCGAATTTTAATAGCATCTATTTTTGTTCTATATATTATGTTTCTCATCAGGATCGCCTTTAGTTCAAATATTCATCTTTTTTTTCAATGGGCTCAGTATATTAACAGATGGCAGAAAGCACATAAGTCGTCTGATGAAGGATGGACTTCTGCAGGTGTGTCCTTTTGCACAACATAAGAGTGTGCAGATGTGTTTAGACTGAACCAGTGTTGTCCAGGTATTTGTGTGTGGTCCATGAGGCCCCCGTCAGGCTCCTCTTCTGGGCCCCCCAAACTCTGAATACCCTTGAATAGAGTCTTCACTTCAAACGCCACACTGCAGGCCATTTGGAGTCGCTGCTGCATTTTTACAGCCATCACTGAAGTTCAGAAGATTCATTTGTCATATTTGACATGAGCCGTTTGTGTGATCTTGGGTTACAAGAAGGTATGCAGCATCAGAGGTAAACATGATGTAGTGTTTGTAATGCCTAGTGACCTCTTAGATGTGGGGAAAAGCCCTGTCTAATTACAGGCATTCCACATTTTTCTAAGGGTTCAAAAATGACATGTCCTGGCAGATCCTTCAGACTGTTGATATTGGCTATGTTTACGTTGGTGGGTTTTCATTTTAAAACGCACAACTTTTGCTATGGCTACATTTGCCATCAACACTACACTAAAAAAAAAAAAACAGTGTAGTTCAATGTTTTTAACCTTTGAAAACAATGAGTTTGGAAACTAGTTTGAAAACTTAGACCCAATTCCACACCTTAGCCCTTCCCCTTCCCCCTTCCCGTCATGTTGCACATTCACATGAAGGGGTAGAGAAGTCCCAATTCTCTTTATCTTGAAGGCGTAGGGCTAAAGGGAAGGGCTAGATAGACCTTGAAACAGAGATTTTTCAGAACCACACTCGAAACCAAGTAATACAAAAATTTCCCAGAATAAACCCACAACAACAACAGCATGGCTGCACATGGAAGTCAGGAGATGCACAAATTAGTATTTTTTGTCATTATTACAAACTTTTTCAACAAACAAGCACATGTTTTAATATATTCATAACCACGTTTGTGTTTTACCGTCATGCTTTTTAAAAAAAACGCTAAAATAAAAACAGCTAAATTTCGCTATCTATAATCCCTAATATTTACTCCTGTACAGCAGTCCCACAACATTCTGTCACTCGATGACACTCGAATACCCTGTTAGAAAAGTCTAGTGGCTGGGAATGAGGTTTTTACAGTGTCTGCTATATCGTTGATGTTGTTTTTGTGTGTTTACGTAGATGAATATGGCCACGGTGTAAATGCACAGTACAGTTGCGATCTTATTGTCACCGGTGACTGTAGCTTCGTTGCTAAATGGCTAACATGGATTTTATTGCGAAAATAACTGTGTTTATGTGCTTTATGAAGGCTGTAAAACAGCGTCGATACGTTTGGAGCAGTGTCTGAGTCCACTAGATACTTTCAGAGGTGCACCCAGCTCTGTGAGCTCATAAACTCCTCCAGAAACTTAACCTGGATGACGGAGGCTTTCAGCGGTGCTTCTGACTGAGCCAAGCCCAGTGTGATGAACTGTTGTCGGTGTCGGCTGGAGGATTTCCCCCGGACACCAACAACAGGTGCTACGTCACAATCATGCCCCCACAAGAGCAAGCTTCTGATTGGTTAACAAATGGCCGCAGAAGTTTAGATTTTTGAACTCGAACGATTTGCGCGTTAAGCGCGTAAGACGATCAATACGCGTCATTCGTGCCGCGCCATTCGCGTGTATCGCGCCGCAGGATGCCTATTCGCGCGTTTGCATTGACTTAACATGTAAATCACTCGCGCTTAACGATTCTTCCGCGTCTGGTGTGAACGCAGCATCAGAGTATCGATTTAATGGAAACCAAAACACAAACTCTGAAAAAGAAGGCGTGGATTCACAGATTCAATCCTTGATTGGCTCTTCTGAATCATTGCATATCCTTCTCTGATTCATCAAGCCCCAGTCATGTGATTGTTACGAGTTTTGTTTCATTTTTGTGACAGATGTCAATTGCAAAGAAACCAAAATTGCTGAAAGTGCATGCTCTATATTTTGTTTGTTTTAAAATGTCACTGTTTTGATTTCATTGCAAAAACATACACATAAAAGATATTACTCATTTCAGTTTCAAATGATGTCTTATCTGTTTGACGAAAAATGACTAGGTATTTTAAGTTGACGTAATTGTATTTTCACGTTTTGAAATTTATGTTGTTCTCTTCTTAATGCTACTGAAAAAGAATTGAAAGCTTTGCTGCCAACTTGACAACCAAACATATGTTGTTTAAAATGAAAATTCCATTGTTATTGTAAATTATACTAAATACAATTTTGTCATTATGTAGTTACTTATATTTAAAATATATATTGTTCTGTTCTGAATGTAGCTATCACTTAAGGTCCGTGTGAACCGGAAGTTGATTTTCAAACTTTACAACTAAAACAGAATATTAGGTAGGGGATGGGGTTTTATTTTTGCGCTTCTCTCATCTTTCACTTGCAGCAAACTAATGGTTAGAAGGGCATTGCTAAGCATATTCCGGCCATACTGTCAAACTGACGTCATCAAAGAAATAATGATTAAATCAAAACAATTCAAAATCATTTAAATTCATATGTATGTCAAAGTCTGCGTGAACCGAAAGTTACTGAGACTTTTATTTCAGTACAGTGATGTACTTCCAACTGAAATGGAATATTGAGTACTGGGCGGGGCTTTCTTTTGCACATCGTTCCCTCATAGCAAACTAACAGTAAGAGAGGGTATTAATATATTGCTATGGAAGCCCTAAGGTTGACGTCAAAAGAAGGACTGCCACCCCAAATTTGCAAGCAAATGGTGAGACTTGGATTAAAGATTTCCAAAACCAACACATTTTTTGAGTTAATGAACTTGCTTTACCTAAAAGAATAACACTGAGCTAGTTAAATAAACTTTAAACGATTTTTAAGAAGTTGTAATGTAAACAAATGCTGTTATAATTTTGTGCTTTATTTATTAGGCTGCTGTTTTTTTACAATTATTTAATAGCTACTTTTAGCTTCTAACATGCGCTTTCAGATGTAAAATGTGTAAATCAGATATTTTCTTAAACTTGGTGCAAACGGCAGTATACACGAGGATCATTTCCATGTTAAAATTCGGTGTTAAAACGAAAACACACCAGTCTAAACGTATCCTTAGATGTCAGGAAAAATCCCATCTAATTACAGGCGTTCCACACGTTTCCAAGGGTCCAAATGTGGCATGTCCTGGCAGCTCCTTCAAACAGTTAATATAGTTTTTGGAAGGGAGAGCGGATGAAACGTTATCCTCCAACTTGTCTTTTAGGCTCTTCTCGCTGGCATTTCCTATTCAAAAGAACAAAGTGAGCCTAAGGAGCAAACAGTCTCGTCTTGCAACACAGTGGTACTTTCTTTTGGGGGGAAAAGAAAGAAGTGTGAGGGAGAGAGTGGTGTTTTTGCAGAATGAAACTGTAGTCTGAATGCGTATATTGAGTTTCTTGTTTCTGGAGGGCAGATGGAGCAGCTGGGACGGCCGGCGTGTGAATCGCTCAAAGAAGCTCGCTATGGGTGTACATTCATGCACCTGATGCAGGACTTTTTTGTTTCTTTTTTAGTTCTGTATCTCCTTTTGTTGGTGTTTCAGCCTTTGAGACCATCTGCAAATCTCTTAGCCTTATTGTTCGCTATGAAACACAGTTTTTTGTTGTTTTATTTGGCCATTTTATGAAATTCATTTGTTAACTAAAACTATTAAAAATGTATCTTCATGGAATTTAAGCTGAAATAAAAAATATTTTAAAATCTTATTTAAAAACATATAAAATTATTAAGTGCTATACCATCTGTAGTTTCAATCCCAGTCAAAATGGAGCCATCTCTAAGATTCACAACTGCTTGCTCACGTCCCATACCTCTACATCTGAAAGTTTGCATTTTATTTGGGCTAGGGATCTTAACATAGACATAGAAGAAGATTATTTATTTGGTCAACAATTTTACAAAAGGTCCATACATCATCTGTATGTGCTCTTCATGGGATTCTACAGTGCAAAGTAGTCCACAGAGTTCACTGGTCTAAGTGTGAACTGGCTCGCATGTTCCCTGCTATTGATCCAAACTGTGACAAATGTCATGCTAAACCTGCAAATCGAGTTCACATGTTTTGGACCTGTCCAGCTTTGTTTCCTTTTTGGGAGTCTGTTTTTGATTCATTTTCAGCAATTAGATTTATTAAAATGGATCCTTCTCTGTTAATTGGCCTGTTTGGAGTTCTACCCCCTGACTGTGAGTTACCATGAGTTACCATTACCAAATAGCTTTTCTGTCATTATTAGCTAGGTGGTGTATTTTGTTGCAGTGGAAGTCTCCTCAACCCCCATCTCATACTCAGTGGATTAAAGACGCCTTATTTTTTGTTAAATTAGAAAAAATTAAATATAGTCTTCGAGGTTCAGTGATCGAATTTTCTAACATTTGGTTGCCATTCTTTTAGCATGTCAAATCTCTGAAACTTAAAGGAATTACTGTAGAATGAATAGTTGCCCATCTTGCATTTTAGTCTGTACCTTCCAGATAAATACTAGTGCTGGTAAAGCACTAGCATACAACTCTTCTTGACATAAAACCACAAGTTTGAGGAACGTGCCATCCCAAAGCCTATTCAGTTTATTATATTTTCCCTTTTCTCTCTCTTTTAAGTGTTTCTTTTCTTTTTTTCTTTTATTATCATTAATTATTTTACTCAATACACCATGCTGACAACCTCAACTTTCAGTACTGACCTGTTTATATGCTTAATTTGTAAAATGAATGCACATCATATATTGTTTATGCACATCATATACTGTGTGTTGCAAAATATGAGAGTTATAGTGTGGTTTATTTTTTTCTTTTAATCAATTTTGTACTATTATATATATATATGTATATATATATATATATATATATATATATATATATATATATATATATATATATATATATATATATATATATATATATATATATATATATATATATATATATATATATTTGTACAGTTGAAGTCAGAATTATTAGCCCCCCTGAATTATTAGCACCCCTGTTTATTTTTTTCCCCAATTTCTGTTTAACAGAGAGATTTTCTCAACTCATCTCTAATAACTGATTTATTTTATCTTTGCCATGATGACAGTAAATAATATTTTACTAGATATTTTTCAAGACACTTCTATACAGCTTAACGTGACATTTAAAGGCTTAACTAGGTTAATTAGGTTAACTAGGCAGGTTAGGGTATGTATAGGCAAGTTATCGTATAACAACGGTTTGTTCTGTGTACTATCGAAAAAAAAATTAGCTTAAAGGGGCTAATAATTTTGACCTTAAAATTACCTTTAATCCGACTAAAGTCATAACTGAACTAAACAGAAATGAAATTAAGACGTGGAGTATGCAGATATTAGTGGCATTATTGAAGTAAACACCGGGGTCTTTATGACCTTTCGCCAAATTTTCCGACAACATCCACACGCGGCTGTCAGTAAAGGACCACACACACACATACACAAACACACACACACACACATCGCGAAATGCGGAAGTATTTTTCTTTCCATTTGGCGTGCATTATTAAATTCCATAACACTCTCACCAGTCCTTACTCATTATTTGCGTCTAATACCCCAGTTTGTCATGATGGCATGGATGAAATGTTCGTGAGTTAAAGTGAAACTGCTCAACTGCAGTTAGAGTCCGGCATCCTGCTGATTTGATTCAGAAGGGCACTCTTTTGTCAGATGGCTCACCAGTTTGGTATACATCCGCGCTAATATATCAAGGAGAAAGTCATCATAGCTTGCGTAAAATAGACCCAGCTCCCAACCCAACTTTGAGAATAGATTAACTGCTGTATTTTTTTTATCGCGCGATAAGAGTCTCGCGTTAACGCAGCACGTTAACGCCGATAACGGCCTAGCACTAATATATATATATATATGTATATATATATATATATATATATATATATATATATATATATATATATATATATATATATATATATATATATATATATATAAATATATTTATTTGTTCTATTTCTACTATAATTTTCTCTTTTACTTTTGTTTGTTAACTCATAAAAATCTGATTAATAAATCTTTAAAAAAAATTAAGTGCTATAGATGCAAATATTACATTAAAACTTACTGAAAAAAAGTTTTTTGTGAAAGAAGTGTACAATTGACTTTTACATATTTATATCAGTTGTTTCCAGTCATGCAAGACATTAAAAAGCTAATGCTGAAGTAAAATAGATTATGTATGAGCAATATCACACTCGTAGCAGTGCAATATGGCGTGCGTTTGCTCGCGACCACAGGCCGAGTGCCTTAGTGTCCCACCAGTGACGATATACAGCCACATCGCACTGCTACGAGTGTGAAATTGCGTTTATACAACAGTTCGACGCCATAGTCATGTATATTCATTCACTTTCTTTTCGGCTTAGTGCCTTTTTTATTAATCCGGGGTCGCCACAGAGGAATGAACCGCCAACTTATCAGCACATGTTTTATGCAGCCGATGGCGTTCCAGCTGCAACCCATCTATGGGAAACATCCATACACACTCATTCACACACTGTTAAAAAATAATAGATTACCTAAATATATCAGTAGATTTATATACAGTATATAGCAAATATACACAATTAGCCACAAAACCACTGAGACTATAAGCTGAAAAAACAACAGTAAAAGCTTATTAAAATTATAAACCAAACTGTAATAAGATCTGATTAACCCTCATTTAAACTGGCTGATTTTTGGGGTGGAAAAGTGTGACGTGTAATTGCCGCCATGTCTTTCATGAATCCAGCTCAAAGAGATATCAGACAGCAGCTGAATAAACAATCTTCTCCATCAGAATATAATTATCAATCTCACATTTCTGCTGCTCCACGTCTTTGTTTAGGTTGGATTTGAATGATGACTCTCATGGGCTTCTACTGGATTTTGCCCATCTGCTCTTGTTAGGATGTCCCATAGAAACCACCTGAAAAGCCTGTGCTTGATTATGGCTCAGATTGATAGCTTTAGGCTTCATTTATTAGTAATTTGCACTTTATAGATTGCAGTGTCACTAGCTGGATTTCCATTCTAATGTGAAGCAAATCTTTTCACACACACAAAAATAAAAAATCCCAAATGTGAATTATGTACATTTTCATTAAATTGATAGAGCAGCTGACTGTAGTATTGGTAACCTGGTAACCAACAGTAAACAATGCAAGCGTAATGGAGACTCCTGATTTTTGGAAACTAGTTTAAAACTTAGGGTAACGATTTAACAGAGACCAAAACAAATGTTTGAAAAAGAAGGCTTCTACTGGATTTTGCCCGTTCGCTCTTGTTGGGATGTCCGATAGAAGCCACCTGAAAAGCCTGTGGGTGATTGTGGCTCAGATTGATAACTTTAGGCTTGGTTTCAGGCACGTGCACACATAGGGCTCAACCTGTCCAGTGTACATGCCCCTTTGAGTCTGGTATATAAAGTGCCCTTCCAAAATGAACGTAAGTACCCCCCCCCACCCCCTCTCTTCAGTTCACAATCTCTACCCAACCCACGCAACTCCAAACCCCAAATGAATTAATATTTTTCAAGACACTTTTAATAAGCTTAAAGTGACATTTAAAGGGATAACTAGGTTAATTAAAGGAATAACTAGGCAGGTTAGGGTAATTAGGCAAATTATTGTATAAGGATGGTTTGTTCAGTAGACTATCGGGAAAAAATATCTTAAAGGGGCTAATAATTTTGACCTTAAAATGATTTTTAAAAAATTTAAAACTGCTTTTATTCTAGCCGAAATAAAACAGACTTTCTCCAGAAGAAAAAATATTATCAGACATACTGTGAAACTTTTCTTGCTCTGTTTAACATCATTTGAGAAATATTTAAAAAAGAAAAAAAATTTAAAGGGGGTTTAATAATTCTGATTGCAACTGTACATCATGTTACATTATTATTATTGACTACCCTGCTGACAAAAAAACTGCTTAAACCATCCTAAGCTCTTTGCCTGGTTTTATCTGGTTGACCAGTCCCAGTATCTGGGAGATGACCAGCTAAACCAGCTTGACCAGCCTAGTCAGGCTAGAAGACCAGCCAAAACCAGCTATGTCCAGTTTAAACCAGGCTGATCAAGCTGGTTTTAGCTGGTCCCAGCCTGACCAGCTATGACCATCATATCATATTGTATCGTATCGTCTCGTCTCGTCTCGTCTTGTCTCATCTCATCTCGTATCGTATCGTATTACATTACATTATGAATAATATATATAAGTAATGTTATTAAATTATTTTTTCCTGGTTTAGTAAAATGTCTTAAAGGTTCTGTTAATTATAAAATTGGTTTATTTGTTCTTGCTCTACTTGACCTCATGTTTAAATAAGATTGTGCCAAAATGAGATTAGACTTCCTGGTAAACTCATTTATTTGTCTAGAATAAATACCTCACTAATATTTACTTAGTCTCAACTGGCCATTTGTTTAATACTTTCTATGCCGCTTCAGCACCAGTTTCACTTCCTCAGTCTAAAATAGGAATCTCCAAACACACAGTGAGTTTCACGGCTCTGTTTTTGACACATGTTTAAAGTTTGAGGACTTTAGGGTCAGAAGAGTTCAGTCGGTGAGCTGTAATTTGGTCTTTTTGAACAGGAAGGATCTGCCTCTCAGTAGGTCAGTAAACCACAGTCCGTCCAGACTCAGACTCATAGAGAGCGTCTGGAGGCCTGTCTTTCCTGTTTGTGTGTATGTGTGTGTGCTTGTGTATGCAGGCCTGCAGAGCATCTCTGGAAATGGTAATGAGCTAATAACTGGACTCAGTCCTCCGAGGTTCAGGCTTCCTGTGGCTCTCAAGAAGACTTACAGTCCAGTGAAACAACATGTGTGCCTTGTGTTCATGTTGGCAACCTGTAATATAGCTTTATAGAGTAGAGCTGGGTTGGATTTATAACTTTGATTTGCTCAGCAAATGTTTTCACTGGTCCCACCACAAACATGTTACACTAAGTATTAGTGTTGTTTACTGCATTAGAAGGGAAAAAAAGACCATTTAAAAGTGACTTTTTATACACAAAGAGCATATTTAATGGAAGTAAGGTGCCTACTATGATCTTTCAAATATGTTTGTAAAAATAAAATGTCAAAATGTTGATGAAATAATGTTTCATCATCATTCAGTGTACTGTGTTTATGTAAAATCAAACTAATTATTACTGATTTATGCTTTTTAAAATATTAATAAATAATTGACCATACCTTACATAAAATAAATGCATACTTAATCCGTAAACATAAACCCAACCATAACTGTAAATTATTCCCAAAATCAGAGGGGAGTAGTCGAATAATCATCATGTTGAAGCACATAACCCCAAATTTAAGACTAAACTTAACATGATTGGCTAATTGGAATGTTATTGGCTAATTGGCTAATTGTCCTAGTTGGTGAAATCACATTACATAATGTTGAAATGTAGCAATTTAGTTTCACAGGAGTATAATTTTTTCTGATTTCTATTAACTTTTTGACCATGCACATTAGGTTTGCACATTATTTTGAAATTAACAATAACATAGCTGTTATGGTTCCTAGAGCAGGGGTTTTCAAACTGTGGGGCGCGAGAATTTGAGGCGTGCACGCGAGTAAATTATGATGATGATTTTTATGCGTTCACTAGAGTGAATCAGATTAATGTTAGTCCCACAGATAATTATCAGGCACTTGTAGAGTTTATGCTTTCCAGTAAAACATATACAAATAAAATGGAGCGGATGCTTTTTAACATAGAAAAACTCTGAATGAATGTCAGACCGGTGAGCGTCTGACAAAAAAAGTGCCCTTCAGAATCAAATCAGCAGGATGCCCTTCTGGATCTTTCACTTACTTTGAAGACATATGACATGAAGACATACAGGTTATCTTTACATAGACATCAGTAGTTATTTGCCTTAATCTGAATAAGACAATAATATAATTAAGGTGTTACGTGAAGTGCTTTTTGAATGCCTCTTCACGTTTCCTGCAGAGTCTCTTGTCATTTCGGGTGTTTCATCTTTAATTTTTCGACTTTAACTGCAGTTCGGCTCTTTCACTCATGAATTTTTTCTTCATGTCCCCATGACAAACTGGGTTATTAGACTCGAATATTTAGTAAGGACTGGTGTAAGATGTTTTAATGGGATTTGATAGCGCACGTCAAATAGAAAGAAAAAACTTCCGCCTTGCGTGATCAGTGTTGCCAGATGTAGCTGACTGATTCCAGGCCAAAAACTATCCAAAACCCGCCAAAATGCAAACTCAAAACCGCCCAATCTGGCAACACTGTTGTTCGTGATGTGTGTGTGTGCGCGGTCCTTTACTGACAGCCTTGTGTGTGTGTGTGTGTGTGTGTGTGTGTGTGTGTGTGTGCTCACCCATCACACTGAATCAGGTAAGCTGTATATTTATGTTTCAATGTAATTAATGCTACTCAGTTTAATTGCAGCAAGCAATATGTGAATGATGTTTGCACATGGATTATAATTTTGGCTCGGGGGAGGGGGGTGGGGGGCGAGATAAATTGGACAATCTTGGGGGGGGCGTGTGTCCTAAAAGTTTGAAAACCCCTGTCCTAGAGAAACAGAATATTAAATGAGAAAACAGTGGGCATGGCTTGTTTTTTATGCTGTAAAATGATTGGATTAAGTAAAGTAGGCAGTTCATTCAGAAAGATTGGGAAAAGGGTTTTTCAGGAGAGTTATTACAACCTAACAGACTCCTCCTCCTCACCATTTCTGTTGTTGTCATAACTCTGTCAATACTGACAGTTGGAGGAGCATGATTAGCATACTTAACAATACCTCAGACTGACGTAATCTGAGAATTGAACTAAAAACAAGCAGGAAGTGCGTTTTCTGATTTCAGTTTTTAATTAAAAGGGCAAACATTAGCACAGATGAATTTGTTACCACAAAACTAGCAATGTGAGCTAACAAAATCAATATGGTTAGTTTGATTTCAAGTGTACTTTAACAGTGAATAACTTTCTTAGGTAGACTCACTTCTAATGTATTGTCTGTTATCAGTGTTCCAGTTCAGTGTTTATTCAGTTTGTGCCTGATTTGTAGTGTGAACAGTGCGGTTCACTGGATCCTGCAATAAGGCGTCTTGTTAGTGCTGAACTGCAGCATCACTCCTCGTCGAGCTGTCAAGAGTCGGTAGAGTTTCCCTGATGGACTGGAGTTGGTAAAAATCAATCTGGCCTGGCCGATCACATTGCACACATCACTCCTGAGCTCTGGCACAAGGCCGGCCGACTGACCGACATCTTCCAGCTGTAGCGCATGAAAACAGCATATTCCCACAGCCACTGTCTACTAGAAAACACTCACTGTGGCTGAGTATGAAAGCAATGAGAGGAGAATGTTCTGTTTCATGAGGGTGTAACTGTGAGTCAGATTACTTAGTAGCATGATTTCTTGAGAAACTAGTCATCTTACATGTGTTGAAGGCCTTCAAATTAAACCAATACAGTGCAGATTATCTAATGACTAATCAGCTGGGCCAAACAGAATCTGCACATATTTTTTGCTTTTTTTTTTTAATTTTGTGAGATCTGCAGATTTTGGAAGTATCATAAATAAAAATGTAAATAAAAATAACAAGTTAAATAAATAACTTTTTACATTGTTCTGTAGAAATTTTTCTGCGATAGTATAGCAGTTTATGCAGACTTTATATATTTAAAAAAGTCATGTTTTTTTACATGTTCATGTTTTAAAGGGCACCTATGATGAAAATCATCTTTTGGAAACTGTTTGGACAGAACTGTGTGTAGGTATAGTGTGTCCGCAATCATATTGGAGTGATATAAAGCCAGTAAGTCACTTTTTTAAAATTACCTGACGTTAAAACAGGACCCAAATCCCTCCCATTTTGAGGCAGACTGAAATGTGACGTAGAAATGCGGTTTCCCTCGCCCACTGAATTGATTGACAGCTGCGTATTAACATGTCTCCGTAGTAACGTATATAATCATATCAACAAGAGAGGATGTGCGCAAAGCAGCTGGGATTAAAAGATCTGTTCAGCTCTCTGTGATCATCAACCATCATCAAATGAGATCAAGAATGACATTTACAAGTTTAAAACGTTTTTAAAACAGTGCATGTTTGTAATGAATTACAGCGATTTTTACCATCTTTACTTCATCACCAAAGCCGCATGTCAGTACAATTACAAAGAAGACGCTTCAATCCCGGTTTGTGGACGATAAATCAGGTTTATTTTGTACGTTAACATAACAAAAATCCATACAGCGGTGGATATTAACCTGTATCCTGTCACATTTGCCATGCCAAAACACTATTAAAGTTAAACGCGCACGCTGTGTGTGTGTGCGTGAACTTTTTAACGATATTGTTGTAGAAAGGCTTGAATTAACTCCACAACAAATACATCAAATAATCATTGGGAAAGTTCTTACTGTAGTATTTCTCACAAACATTACGTGAGATCAGCTTCCTTCATGTCTGTCACTGTGCTGTTTATCTGATGCACGCACCCAGAGATTGAGGCACACTCCGACAGGCACGTGAGATCGGTGGGTGGGGAGAACTAAAAGCAGAGCAGAAAATTCCAATGTTCTGAAAGCTATAATAAATAATCCGATGGGTGTTTTGAGCTGAAACTTTACAGACACACTCTGGAGACACAAAAGACTTCTCTTAAATGTTGAAAAAGGGGTAAAATAGATGTCCTTTAATATTCACTCATATATTAATTATAAATAATTCTATGTGCCACACAACTTGTTCATCCAAAAGTAGGCAATTTCTTCACATTGCAAATGTCATAGATTTGATTTACTTCGAACAGAAAATCATACACTCAACTGAAGTGAAAAATTATTATTTTCCCCACCCCATTACCACATTTTTCCACACCATTCATCTATTACATAAACTTACTTCTACTTTTACTTAAATCTTCATTTTAAATAAAACATATTTCATCTTTTTTTACATATTATATATTCAATTCACCGTTTGTACATTTCCTTATTATAACACAGACCGAAAACATCCATGGTATTGCAAACAGCCACTAACTGAAATTTCATACCTTTCTCATTTTGCTCTTTTTTACAATCACCTCTTTTCATCAACATATTCCTTTAATAAAATATATGTTATAAAACTTTTTAAACTGATTTCTATGCAGACTGTATTGTATTGACAGATAGATACAAAATTAGCAGAAAACCGTTGAAATATGTTATATACAACCTTATATAATAATAATAATAATATGATTAGATTAGATTTTAAATAAATATATTATTAGTTTTTATTATTAACATATAATATTTTTATAATATTTTTATTATTTAACTTTTATTGAAACAAAGTCATAAATACTTGTATGTTTTAGATTGTTTTAGAGACTTTATGTAGTTTTAGATTGAGTATACTGCAGTTCATGGGCCAGGACACTGCTGTCATTGCTTGATATGTCATATCAACTACCCAAATACATTATCTGGCAGCTCACTTTGGTAATTGAGCAAATGTGACAGTCAGGAAAGTATTCCCTGCGCCGAGTTGTTAAGCAGATGGCAGTTCTGGATAACCCAGTGCATTAACACAAGTCTCCTGACAAATGCTGCTATTTCAGGTAGCGCTGATGAGATCGTCTGCATTCAGGATTCTGGTACACTATGTCCCACATAGCTTTTGGCACAAGAATGCGGAAAAATACAGCTTGCTGCTGGGATTGGTATATGAGAATACTAAAGGGGGGAAAAGCATTGCAAAAAATATATACATCTATATATGAATTTACGGGATTTATTACATTTGATTTTGAGAGTGTTTAAAAGTGTTTGTCTTGTTTTACGTCTGATAAAATTTCTTCCAAAATTCAAGTAAAGATATTGTCATTTAAAGTTTTCTTTTTCCCAGAAAATAACAATTGGTGGCGACGCAGTGGAGCAGTAGGTAGTGCTGTCGCCTCACAGCAAGAAGGTCGCTGGTTCGAGCCTCGGCTGGGTCAGTTGGCGTTTCTGTGTGGAGTTTGCATGTCCTCCCTGCGTTTGCGTGGGTTTCCTCTGGGTGCTCCAGTTTCCCCCACAGTCCAAAGACATGTGGTACAGGTGAATTGGGTATGCTAAATTGTCCGCAGTGTATAAGTGTGAATGAGTGTGTATGGATGTTTCCCAGAGATGGGTTGCGGCTGGAAGGGCATCCGCTGCATAAAACATATGCTGGATAAGTTGGCGGTTCATCCCGCTGTGGTGACCCCGGATTAATAAAGGGACTAAGCCGAAGAGAAAATGAATGAATGAATAACAATTGGTTAGAATAGAGATGTTTTCAATTGTTGTTATTAAAAAATCAGGGCTCTTCCACTAAATATAGCTCTTTTAACACTTCTGAAGTAAAACATTATTGTGTTGTGTTTAAAATGAGTATAAACATGTCTGAAAATGACACTTGTTATTTTATTAAAACAAAAACAAGAAATGTCATCAATCGTTTACAGAATAAAACATAACATGTTTTACTTTGACACTATCTATAAAACATTATTCCAGAAAAACAAAACTTCATGTGGCTTCTTAAGTTTTTCCATATGTTTATCCACAATAATAAATTATTACTTGTGTTTACGTTGCACATTTAGTAAATGTTTTTTCTTAGTCTTTTAACCTAGTTACTTTGAAAAAAAATGTTGCTAATTACTTAATACAAGTAAATGAAAAAGAGAAAATGAAGAGTTTAGATGCAAAAACCTCTAACAGCCATTTCTTATTTCTTCTAAAATTAGCATTTTTCTCCAACTCCTGTGTTTGGAATCAGTAAGTTTACATTTATAGTGATGAATAAGTTCTTTTCATTGCCTTCAAGTGAAAGAACTGAACATAAACATAGGAGGCTGAGAAAAATTCTCACTTTAGGAGAACATTTCAGACAGCATTTAGGTTTTTACGTCTGAACTCTTCAAATATTCCCTTTGCCAATCAGCTGAAAAATAATAATTATAATAATAATTTTTCAAAATCAATCTTTTCCCATAAAATTAAACTAAAGTTTTTTAGATGTTAGTATCAGTATGTTAGTTTTAAGGATATTTATAAGTTAGTACGTCAAAACAGTGACAAAATTTGCATTTAGAAGATATAAAACATACAGATATAAACATGTAAACCGTGCAGTTTATCACTTCCACCTAAATGGATCAACATTTTTTTTTCATGTCAGCAAATTCTTTAGTTTCTCATCAAATCCTGACCAATCAAATGCTCTCTAGTATCGGACATGCCTCGTCCCCTTCAAGACACTTTTCATTTACTTTTCAACTACTCACAGCTGTGATAAAAACAATATGCTATTGGCTGTTTTTTAAGAGCTACTCTATGTCCTGCCCTCTCTTCCTGTTTAATTTGAGATTACTTCAAATTTCAAATAAAAAATGCACATTTTAAAGCACTTCACGTAATCTTTAATGATAAAGTATCAAAGTATTTTTGTTTATAATTTTAGTTCTTTAAAATAACCCTTTAGAAAAGTAATATATTTTAACGTGCAATTAATATAAAAAAGCATGCTCCTAGTTATCTCTAAATTGTCCTTTTCTGTAAATACTAATATTTTGTGTGAGAAGGGTCAGCAAAGATTGTACTGCTGGCAGAAATTAAGGTCATTCGATGTAGATAAATCCATTCTCTCAGTGTGAAAAATAAGAGTTGTTTGGAGAGAACTGTGAACCAAAGAGGAAAAAGAAAACAGGTGACTATGGCTCAGTTATACCATTGACAAGTTTTGGGTAAAGCTCAGAGTTTTCTGACAGATGATTCCCATTCTATGCACCACAAGTTTTACCTTCTTCCCTTTGGTACTCAATACAGAACTCATATTAGTAAAACAAATAGGTTCAAACTTTAAATTATCCCCTCAGCTGTAAAGTTTTTAAATTTAGAGTAGATTTATATTGTACAGTGTGCTTTGTGCATTATGTGAGATATGCTTGTATGCTGCAATTAAATTGCCTTCTGGAAATGAATAAAGACTGACTGACTGATTGACCCAGGCCCTTTCTTTTTACGCTCATCTCCCTGGGCCATTCTCTATCTCCCTAACCCGTGTGTAAATGGTGAAACTGTTAATGCTAACAGTAGAGACACAGGAAGACTGATAGTCTTGTGGAGTACTCCTTCAGGTCTTGTTTACGCAGTATCAGGCGGCTCACAGGTGCTCACATCTATCTATCTGTCTGTTTGAAGTGGATCACAAAGGCTTTGATCAGACACACACATGCGTGAGCACAGCGACTCCATGCAGATGTTTACCATACACATCAGCTCACCGGGCCAGGAATGCACTTTGTAGTCACGTTGGGTCACTCGATATGGGTGACGACGGAAAGCCGAGCGCGCAGAGTTTTATATTGCTCTTGGAATCTCTTTGAATGTCTTTGAGGCAATGGTGTATTGTAGATTGTGTAACGGATACTTAATCAGCAGGGCATTGGAGCATAATATGACATGTCAGGGAATAAACCTGATGGTGCTTAAAGAGATAGTACTATAATTTGCTGTACATTGGCATTACTCACAGGCCATTAAAAGCATACACTGTAAAAATGCTGGGTTCCACACAATTGCTTCATGTTGTCCCAACACAAATCGATTGAGTTAAAGAGCCCATATTATACATTAATAGGGTCATATTTGGGTTGTAAGGGTCTCCAACAACAGTCTAATATGCATGCAAGGTCAAAAAACACTTTCATGGTCTTATAATATGCATTTATTTTTACATAATTATCCCAGTGACTCCTATATGAATCGTTCAGCGATTTATTTGTTCCTAAACCCCACCTTAGCGCGAAGCTTATCTGCGCTGATTGGACCTATGACAGCCTGTTGCGATTGGTCGATACTGACAGCCTTCAGCTCGAGACAGAGTGAAATTCCCAGCACAGCTTATCAACAATATAGAAGTAGTCAGAGTGCATAGTGTATGTGTATGCATACCTGCCAACACTCCTGTTTTTCCCGGGAGTCTCCCGTATTTCAGACCCATCTCCAGCCACCCACTCATTTTGTTATTTATCCCGGAAAACTCCCGTAATTTTAACCACCCCCAGCCCTCAGCATTTTGGTATGGTATGTGAAACCGCCGGGTCGCCAACATTGGTATAGGATCTGATCGCAGTGTCCCCCCGAAAAACGCTTCATAGTAGTTAGTAACACCATAGTACACAGTACCCGGTTCTCACCAGTGTTATCAGGACCGGCGCGTCCATAGAGGCGACCTAGGCGGCCACCTTGGGTGGCAGAATAGTGAGGGCAGTGTCCGCAAACCCCCCCGGTCCTCGTTTTCATTCTAGACACCCACCCCCCTCCCTCCCGGTCCTCACTTTCATCCGCGAACCGGTCACTATTTCACTTTCGGGTTGAGGGCTGCGTGATCGCCGTTCGCTTAGAGCGTCAGTTCAGCTTGCTCTGGCCCTAAGTGTTATTCAGACACCTCACCCCGAACCTACCCCCCCCCCCCCCCCCCCCCCCCGGTCTCCCGGATTTTCAGGGACAGATGTTGGCAGGTATGTGTGTGAGCCCAATGCAGTTGAACACCAGCATATTGCTCTATTCTTAACCATGACACACAGTCAGTATTAATAGACACAGTGGCAAAAGCTGAACTATTTTGAACCTTGACTGCAGCACGTCTGTAAGAACAGTTGACGGTGGCCATAGCAACGACAAACGGCAGTGAAATGCGAGCTCACAAACGTAACATAAATCCGTAAACAAATCGGCACGCGTCGCGTTTTCAACGTGGCTTCAGACGCTATATGAGAATATAAAGAGTTAAGCTGATACAGTACAAGCGGTTACAAGTTACAAAACACAATTAAATACATAATTTTAAGCTAGAGAAAACAAGGAGGCAACGATGGTAATGCACTTACTTAAACTTGTAAAATGGAGGAAGAAACTGATCCATGATGCACTGCTCCATGTTCTGACATAGTCCCTTACATCAATAGTCTTTTCTGATCCTTCCTTTAACAAACGGCCGATGAATTCTCCATTGTAAGCGTATAGATTCCAGAAGCACTCGAACAGCACAAGGCTGGGCTATAATGCTGAGGTATTTTTGCAAAAATTAACCTCAACCTCTGACTCTTGACTGCCTCATCTTTGGGTAGAGAAAATAACACTAACTTTCCCTCATACTTCCAATAATATCCAGCTGAGCACAGCGTGACTTGATTCAACTGGCGTCTGCTACAGTGTGTCTAGCCTCTTTTTCTTTACTACTGTGCTTATGGGCAGGGCCGCAAGTTTCAGTTTTCCCGAGTTTGTGCGCGCAACAACTGGGCGGGGCTTAAGTTTCGTATCCACGTCACGCCGAAACGGCTAAAGACTCGTTATCAAGACGATTCATTCGAAGTACTAGGAGTCGACTCTTTTATTAATGAATCAATAGTTGTAAACACTGTCCACTTTCAGATTTAAGCCTTAGCTGGATATTTCACTTCACTTAGCGCTGTATTACAGACTACATGGAAGGTCATTCTCAAAAACCCATAATAGGGGCTTTTTAACTTAATTGTTTTGACAAATTTAAGTGAAATGGACAACATCATAATTTTTTTATCCAAATGTTCTAAACTCCCCTGAAATGCTCATTCACAAGCCTTAAAAACACATAAACCTTCAGTCTATTATAGTTAAAGTTAGCAGTGACTCTACAAACCATGTGTTCTGTAGCTCCTGATCAACTATAATTCAGACTTAACATTGCATACGTTGCGATGTGATTATTGCAGATGTGCACATTGCAGTATTGATGCTGAAAATATATGTATATATAGTATACATGGATATATACACATGTATTTTCTGTTGTTTTTGAATAAAATCATAGTCATTCATTCTTAAACCTAGAAATGAATATTTTCCAGATAAATGTTCTTTTTGCTGCTGCTTAACTTTCTTATATATTTTTAGATTTGTTTTAGGTAATATTTACTATTTGCCTAAACTTTCCCCTTTACTCACTAAAAATTTAAATATGTTTCCAATACTTGATGTTTATATTTGAGTGTTTTATTTCTCTAATAAAGAAAGTCTGCTGGTATGTTTAACTGGGGGCTCGTCCGGGATGTTATTATAATACAATGCTTGACTACTTTTAGTATTAAATACTTTTAAAACATCTAGTTATTTTGTGGCTTATCAAAGTGGACACCATGGCTCTGATATGATGCTAAGTCACTTGAGGACTAAGAGCGGAAGTCTGAATGTATATTATAGTATGGCCCTTCAGAGCCTCCACAGTGAACCACAAATTTAATGAGCTCCATTTCCAATGACAAGGGGGCAATCACATGAGGAAACCGGAGGTAATTTAGGCAAAAAAAAAAGGCTTGTTAAATAGAGTGGAGAGCCTACATGGCTGTACAAACTGTACACACATTGGCTTTAGAGAGTCGTTAGGTTAGTTTCTGGGATCGTTCCTCATTTAGGCTGTAATGAAAGTCAGCACAAGGGCATTACCTGCTCCACCTGATGAGCCTGGATTACTGTAGCATTGCTGATTCAGCGGAATACAACTAGCTCAGGGCAAACTTGATGGCTTTATTTATAGAAGATATATAGCTAGCCCTTTTTTATAATTTCAGTCTGGCTACTTTGAACTGCCAGCAAGAGGTTTCCAGAGCGTGCAGTGAAGCTTTGCTGATTTGTCTTTTCTCCGCTTGTGATTTTTGTTCAGAGACTCTTTACATTGAGCCATGTTTGGTTGTTTTTGTTCAGAGATTCGAGCTCAACTGGTGGAGCAGCAGAAATGTCTGGAACAGCAGACGGACATGAGGGTCCAGCTCCTTCAGGACCTTCAGGATTTCTTCCGCAAGAAGTCTGAGATCGAGATGGAGTATTCGCGAAACCTGGAAAAACTCGCCGAACGCTTCATGGCCAAGACTAGAAGCACCAAGGACCACCAGCAATATAAGTGAGTGGATTGGGTTTATTACTGGCGACTCTTTTTGTAGTTTGAATCTGGAACCCACACAATCTTTATTGGTGCCTGAAGTGTTGTTATTGTTAATCTGAGCATTGTAAAGTTTTTAAACTTCTGTGTGTGTGTAAATGAACTATTTTATAAAGTATGCAATGCAAATTATGTTGTTTTTTTCAATATATCCAAATATAACTGTGGTTATCTTTCCTTTTAGTAAAGGGCATTGCATGGTAGAATTTTCATTTCTCATTTAAAGTGGAATCTTATAATATTATATATATATATATATATATATATATATATATATATATATATATATATATATATATATATATATATATATATATATATATATATATATATATATAATACGTTTGAAATATACTTGCGGTGGTAGCCGGATTGACACACACTTTCTGCCCACAGCACACAGTCAACTACATACGACAAACCAAAAAATAATGTGATTTTTAACTATATTTGTATTTATTATTACATTGTTATGCAACTTTTCTTTTCAATGGGTTAAAGTTATTAAAAAAAAGACTCTTACTTTTATGCTATTTAGGAGCCATGTGCACCCACTAACAGGTAAAGGCTCTCTCTAAAGTTGCTTAATTGGCATGGCATTTACAGTATTTCCAAAGCATTTTAGATATGTATATAGTATGTAATATATTAACATCATTAAATTCATAAAATATACCGCAAATGAGAAACAGATAACAGAAAAAATAATAAAAATAGACATTATAGCAAAGAATTATAACAATTACTAAATACATAAATGTAGATTATTTAAATAAGGTAAATTAGTTAATTAGCCATTTCTAATAGTGTACAAACAGTTTGCAGCCAGTATATTTTGTTCTCTCTGAGTATATAGTAAAGTTTATCTTTATATAGAGTTGTTTATTAAATGATTAATCATTTAATGTTTCTCTCGCAGCTGTGTGTGCACAGTCAGCTGTGAAAAGGTAATGCAAAAACGCATATGAATAACGGCAACTTTAGAAAGTGAAAAAGATTCAGAAACTACGGTTGGACGCATTTTCTTACACCATCAACAAATAGATTTGCTTCAAATTATCTAAATCACAGCGTCAGCCAAATCAAAAACAACAGTTTGTTGGCAAAAGCCTCTAAACGCCACTTGCCTTTGACAGCAAAAGCGGCTATATCCCGAGAACCAATCAGAAGGCACGCATCGAATCATATGTTTTCAGTGACTACGTTTACATGGACACCAATAATTAGATTTTAATGCGATTAAGACAATACTCTGATTAAGAGTCTACCATGTAAACAGCAATTTTTGATTAATTTAATCAGATTAAGGTCATAATCGAACACACACAAGCACGGCTGTTTGACACTCTTTACCTACCGAGTCAGTGCAGCCCACAGACACCTGCATCGTGAAATGAGGAGGTGTTTTTTCTTCCATTCAGCATGCGGTATGAACTTCCATTAAAACAACACTTCCAGCAGTTCATAGTTGCATCCAATATCTCGTTTGTCACGGAGGACGTACATAAAAAGTCCCTTAATGAAAGTGAAAGTGCCAAACTGCAGTTAAAGTCGACAAATTAAAAATGAAACACTCGAAATTACATGAAACTCCGGAGGAAATACGCATAGCTCGGTCACGCGATGACGTTAATCGAATTATGTGCTGTAACATGTAAAACGCGATCATGAAGGGAACAGTCAAAAAGCATCTCATGTAAACACCTTAGTCTTATTATTCTCTTAATTAGATTAAAGCAAATAATTCGATTACTGATGTCCATGTAAACGTAGTGTCAGCGCACTGATACACTGGCTTTTATGAGGAGACTGTTTTATTCCGCTTCCGATTTCGATTTTAAAAGACAAAGTTTGATGAACTGGATGAGCCTGTCCGACTCACTGAATGGCAAATGAAAACGTCCCTTACCTCAAAATTCTGTGCATTATAAGAAAAAGAAAACACAATAAACAGTCGGAAGTGTAGCATGCATTCATGCTTTTTTTTTTGTGCAGCGACACTACTTTGAATGGGTCCGATTTACTATACATTAAACGGCAATTGTTTCACGAAAGACGAAGAATGAGAATAAGATGCCGTTCTTTTATCCCACATGGATGCTATGAGGATAAACAAGAGACCAAAAAGAGACCAAAACCTTGAGTATGATGAGAATGAATTAATGACAGCTTCTAAAATTGTCTGAGAGGCATCCCCTTTTTTCTGAGTAAGCCTACCTTGTGTTTAATTTGCTAATGTAAGATATTTTTTTTAAGATAGAAATATAATGTGTAAAACTATACATTATTTTTATTACTTCATAATACCTAAACATCTGATAAGCTTTTTATATTAATGGCCAATGCACAGATATTGATGTTTCACAATGTTTTTACACTACATTATTTGAATCTACCAAGCTTAGTTTACAATGTTTACAATGTTTTCATTGCTCTACTTACATTAAATCTAAATCCCAAATATCAGTAATGACAAGAGATTGTTAAGATTTAATTAACGTCATTTTTAATGTTATTGATTAATGCACTTACTTGACAGATTTCATTCATTCATTTTCTTTCTGCTTTTTCCCTGGTTTATCACAGCGGAATGAACCGCCACTTACTTGACAGATTTATGTATTTTAGGTGGTTTGTGTAATGTGTTTTATGTTTGGTAAAATAATTTGTTATTGGATCTTTAGTGATTTTCAACTATTTACACTATCTTGTCCCAATGGGTGGATTTAGAGGTTTTTGCAATAAAAGCACAAGTGGATTTAGCTGGTTTTGACGCCAAATTTTTTACCTTGTTAAAAACCAAACAATTGTCTAAAGTGACATTTATGAAAAAAAGTTATTTTATTTACTAGCTAATAACCTTTTCATTATCTATAAAATGAAACTTCTGAACCTAATTATAGAAGCCTGATAGAAAACACTCATTTACAAGAAAAGAGGTCCGATGGATTAAGAGGGTTTTGCGTCTAAACTCTTCAAATATACTTGGGCAGCCATTAGTATAACTGGGAGGCCTGCCCAAGTAAAGTCTATGTGTGGGAAGCACTGAGATATAAATAAAAATTTAATTATTACGAGATTATTAAAATTAAAATTCATAATTAAATTATAATTAACATTAATTTACTGTTATATGTACAACAATCCCATTGTAACAATAAAAATCCTCATTCTTCTATATTTCTTAATAATTCATTCTTTTATTCATTCATTTTCTTTTCAGCTTAGTCCCTTTATTAATCTGGCGTCACCACAGCAGAATGACTCGGCAGCTTATCCAGTACGTTTTACGCAGCGGATGCCCTTCCAGCTGCAACCCATCCCTGGGAAATTTCATTATAATATTTCTTCATTTATTTAATATCCATTTATTTATTACCCATGGCTACTTCTCAACTGCTGATTAATTTGCAGTGTATTGAGACACAAAATGTCTTATTATGTCAGTAGAGTCACTCGCTAGAAAAAACACAAGCCGCTGGTACAACTCAATATTTTGACCCTGTTTGTTTTTGACTTCTGTAAATAGTCCAAGTGCTTGTTTAAGAGCTCTAAATGAGTCCAGCAGCTGTGAGCTCAACTGAAGGCAATGGAGTCGTGGCACTTGTGGTTTATGTGGCCTGTCGTTTCGAGAGCAGCATAAGATACTTGACAAAACTCACTAGCATTCTCTGAAACACAAGATGACAAACTTGATACTTCTCAAGAGTGTTAACAGATGAAAGAATAAAGCATGGCATAGATTACAATTGCAATGTCAGTTGCTCGTTTGTGACTAGGGGTGCTTCACACATGTTTTTACTCTCTAATGTGCTACTTTTCTATTTTTCAATGTAAACACATGCTTGACGGATGTGTGTGATTGTTACAGCTAGGCATAGGCTGGTATAAGATTCTGAAGGTATGATAACCTTGGGTAAAAATATCACGTTTTCACTGTATTGTGATTACTGCTCTAAAGTCAGTTCCTTTTAAAGGGTCACGAAACACCAGAACACATTTTTGACAGTCATATATACAGTTAAAGTCAGAATTATTAGACCCCCTGAATTATTAGCATCCGTTTATTTTTTCCCCAATTTCTGTTTAACAGAGAGAAGATTTTTTTCAACACATTTCAAAACAATTCTAAATTCTAAAGGGGGCTAATAATTCTGACTTCAACTACAGTATGTCCCAGGTTGCTAAAACATTATTAGGACACATATATTTAGCTAAAAAAAAGTGAAAATTGGTTGTTTTTGCGTTGTTTAGAGTAAATTTGTTTAAAAATATTTTGAAGCAACGTCACGGCGATGAGATCATTGTGTAAATTCCATCATGTAGATTGGCTGTCTGTACCTGCCGGTACAAAATGACGCCATTGAGTTTTCAGCACATCTGTTCATGAATTCATGAGCAAGACTTGGTTTGAACCAATCAGGGCGCACTATTGTAAATGAGGTGCAACTTCATTAATATGCATTATATAGCTTTGAAGAATCATTTTACCTGTTCCAGCGTTCAGAGAGATGCTATTTTGTGTTGCCAACCGTAAATCAAACACGTGGTAGAAGAATTGTTCGCAACTATAGGTCGTTTATTTCCATTTTCCCGTGATGAGAGCACAGCTCTCCACATGTGTGGATTATAGTAGTCTGCTAACACGCAACAAAATTATGTTTGTTTTGATTTGATAAGCGAGCGATCAGTGTTCTTTGTTTATGTTTATTTAGATAACAAGTTAGTTAGTATCGTCAGCAATACTCTTTCAGTTTTTAAAGACATACCTTAGTCAAAAATGATTTAATTAATAAGTTTACAGTAATATCACCATAATATTAGGGACTGAAAATCCTCCACATCCACACAGCTCTCAGATCTGCTGTAAATCTGAACCACTGTCTATCTCTTCTGTGTCTGTGTTGCCGGTGTGAAAATCAGCTGTAGTGCAATGTGTAGTGAAACTCCCCATTTCATGCAAACCCTTCCCTCTTTTGCCACTCGACACTCCCACCTAAACAAAGCTGGACTCACCCACTTTCCTGACTTTTTTCAAACTAGAGCTGTGAAAACACCCTGCTAGGGGATAAATGTGGATTAAAAACCAATTTTGTGGGTAAAAAAAACTTTTTTCTCAGTTGAACACAATATTTTTTTTATTTTATGAAACATTTAAAATATCATTTTGATATATTTCTTTTCTTTGGATATACAGTAAGCCACTGCACTGTTCAGGTCCAGAGCATGCTTTGATGTTGGCGATTTGTTTTTTAAAAGTTTGCTGAGTCGTGGGGTGACCAATAACTCTTGATGTGTAGGGTCCTTCGTTTGCTGGAGATACTGTTGCCCTAAATAACTTAATAAAATAGTCGTAAAAAACACATAAAAAATAACTTATTATTATTATTATTATTATTATTATTATTATTATTGGCGACGCAGTGGCGCAGTAGGTAGTGCTGTTGCCTCACAGCAAGAAGGTCGCTGGTTTGAGCCTCGGCTGGGTCAGTTGGTGTTTTTGTGTGGAGTTTGCATGTTCTCCCTGCATTCGTGTGGGTTTCATCCGGATGCTTTGGTTTCCCCCACAGTCTGAAGACATGCGGTACAGGTGAATTGGGTAGGCTAAATTATCTGTAGTGTATGAGTGTAAATGAGAGTGTATGGATGTTTCCCAGAGATGGGTTGCAGCTGGAAGTGCATTTGCTGCGTAAAACATATGCTGGATAAGTTGGAGGTTCATTCCGCTGTGGCGACCCCGGATTAATAAAGGGACTAAGCCGAAAAGAAAATGAATGAAATGAATTATTATTATTATTGCTGTTATTATTATTATTATTATTATTATTATTATTATTATAACCTTATTTACCAGGAAAGACACATTGAGATTAAAAATCTCTTTTACAAAAGCGTCTTGGCCAAGATTAGGCAGTATACTGTACATGTCACATGGGTCCAACATGAATCACACTGACAAACAAACGATTCAAACTGTCTACAAGCCTGTTTCAATTTCTAAATCATTTATACTCTTTTTAAAAGCATTTAGTGAAATCAATTCTTTAAACTGCAACTTTGTTTGTAGATTATTCTGTGCAAAAGGTTCTGCGTATTTAAAAGCCTTTTTTGCCATCTCAGTCCGCACTTTAGGAACAGACAGTAAATAAATATCCTGTAAAAAGTAATTCTGTAAATATGTTGAGTAAACCCAATATAGATTTGTAAACAAAGATATGCAAGTGCTTGAGCCTACAAATGGACAAAGCAGACCAACCTACCCTAGTATACAACACACAATGATGAGTAAGGTATTTAAAATTAGTTATAAATCTTAGTGCATCATGGTAAACAGTGTCCAATGCATGCAGACTCTGAGACGAAGCATGCATAAATGTTGCATCAACCAGCTTCTTTACATATACCATAGGCGTAACAAATCTTTTTAGTAAATTTAAAAAAATAGATTTTTCCAAAACTCTTGAATCCGGTTATCGTCCCATGCCTAGTTACCACTACTTTTTTTAGACGCTGTGTCAAATTAAAAGATCTTCAACTTTCACACACAGTGTAGCTCATCACTGTAAGTTCCATAGCAGTGGACCAATAAAAAAAAAACATTTAAAAAAAGTGTTGATGTGTGGACATTTCTAAAGCTAGCTTAGCTGTGATGTGCTGTATAAATTAGCTTCAGAATGAGCTGTAATTAAAGGAACAGTTCAGCCCAAAATGAAAATTTACTCACTATTTAACCTTCTTCAAGTGGTTTCAAACCTTCATATGTTTTTTTTCCTGACTGTTTAACATAAAAGAATTTACTGTATTTAGAAGAAACTGGACATTTACTGAACTGATAACATTTGGCTTCCATAGTAGGAATACTGTGTAATACAGATCAATAACAGTAAGTCAAACAGATTTGGAACAAGTAAAGTGTGAGTAAATTATGGAATGATTTTCAGTTTTGGGTGAACTATCCCATTAAATGAGCTTTTCTCCACATTTAAAGACATATTACCAGTTTTTTTCAGCTAAGCTTGGACTCTTCCAAAACCACTTGGCCCCAGTCAAATGCTTCAGACCAGTTGTATCACTATTGTATCCCATTTTGTACCAACGTCCGGACTCAGTCTGGCCCTATGTCTGACCAATGGCGTCGACATGAGGCCTGCTGAGCCAAAGCTTTGTTGAAGTTGGCCGGATACATGCGGTCAGCAAAATCCAGTGAAAACCAGTGAGAGGAAAGATTAAGTGACTGTTTGTCAAGAAGCACAGTTTACTCTACCTGTGGGATTGTAGGCACAATAAATCTTCTTGGAACATCTCAGGTGACTTTCTGAGCAAAGTGTGATGGATAACGATACCAGATACTATAGTTGTGGTCACATTATCGTGTTTATATAGTGTATGTATGGATTTGGTTAGCTCCTAACCCAAAGTTTCCATTTTAGTTTTTTTTGCGTAGTGAAGATTTGATTTATAACTTATGCAGAAGGTTGTGGGTAGAAGAAAGTAATGACATAGAACTGACCACAGGACCTATTTTTGGTTGGATTTGACATTTTAGAGAATATGACATTGGCAGACATGTGTCGCAGGTTACTTTTATTTTGCAGTGATGCCTTAAATTGTTAAAAACGTGACATTAAAGTATTTAAAATGTTACAAATTTCAGATAAATCCTTTTGATCAGTCTTCTTTTATTATGTGTCACTTTATAGTTTTTTACAACCAAGATCTCTCCTAAGCAGCAAATCTGCATAATAGAAGGATTTCTAAAGACTTGAGCAATGACTGATAAAATTCAGATTTTACTTCATTAAAATAATTGACATTTTACAGTGTATTATAACAAAAGTTGTTTTACATTTGAATAATATTTCACAGTTTTAGTTTTTCTTATCCAATAAATGCAATTAATGTGAAAAAATATACTTGTTGGCCCAATTTGTTTTGAATAGTGTAATATGTTTAATAATTATGTTAGTGAATTTACACTACCTGACAAAAGTCTTGTCGCCTATCCAAGTTATAGGAACAACAAATAATAACTTGACTTTTAGTTGATCGTTTGGTATCAGAAGTGGCTTAAATAAAAGGCAAAAGCCTTTAGATTATGCTTATTTTACCAAAAGAAAATATAATCATGTCTTGATTTTTTAATTATTTAATTAGGACATTAAGGCCTGATTAGCTTAGACAAAAGTCTTGTCACTTAACAGAAATAATGTACAGTATAGAATATAAAGTCATGGTGCAGTGGAAACAGAATTAATATTGTGTAAGACTCCCATGAGCTTGGAGGACTGCATCCATACATCTCTGCAATGACTCAAATAACTTATTAATAAAGTCATCTGGAATGGACTTGCAGGACTCCCAGAGTTGATCAAGATTCTTTGGATTCATCTTCAACGTCTCCTCCTTCATCTTACCCCAGACATGCTCAATAATGTTTATGTCTGGTGACGAGGCTGACCAATCCTGATGCACCTTGACCTTCCTTGCTTTCAGGAACTTTGATGTGGAGGCAGAAGTATGAGAAGGAGCGCTATCCTGCTGAAGAATTTGCCCTCTCCTGTGGTTTGTAATGTAATGGGCAGCACAAATGTCTTGATAGCTTGGGCTGTTGATGTTGCCATCCACTCTGCAGATCTCTCGCATGTCCTCATACTAAATGTAACACCAAACCATGATTTTTCCTTCACCAAACTTGACTGATTTCTGTGAGAATCTTGGGTCCATGCGGGTTCTAATAGGTCTTCTGCAGTATTTGTGATGATTGGGATGCAGTTCAACAGATGATTCATTGGAAAAATCTACCTTCTGCCACTTTCCCAAATGATCAACTAGAAATCAAATTATTATTTGTGGCTCTTACAACTAGGATCGATGACAAGACTTTTGTCAGGTAGTGTAAAAATCTGTAGCATTTATTTATTTGCATGAAACTGAAAAAGTACAAAATGGTATGAAAAGGTGCTGGCCATTTTTTACCACAACGTTAACCACCTCTACGCCACGTCTAACTATAGCAATATATTACATTAAAACATAATTTAAAAGAATAAGTTAAAACACCCCTCTCTTTGAAACACAATTTTAATAACCATGTCACATTTAAATAAATAATAATATTAAAACAATAGATCAACGCTACTGTGATATACCTTCACACTAATATGGCTCATTTTAGTTAAAAACATATGCATACTCAGTACATATCCAACGATACATAATAAACAAAGCAATAGTGATCCAGTAAATACAGTATCTCATAAATACTCTCCTCCTACTACAGGAGGTTAAACTGTGGTTAAACTTCTCCCAGATGACACTGTCAACTGCTGTTTCGTTAATGCATGTGCTGAGTTAACAGGCATCACATACTGTTTTTGAAGGGAGGGGAACTGGATTGAAATTATTGAATTATAACCGTCATCCAGCTGCCACTCCTCACAGTCCAGATTCCCTTTTGATTATTTGTCATTTAGCAGATGCATATACTTACAACAGAGCCACATCTTCCAGAGAAAACTGAGATAAACTGCCTTTATTTGGGGTTCCAGTAAGTTTGAATCATTGCGGAATCACATTTTCTTATTTATTTATTTGCTAATTGTTTATTTAATTAAAAGCTTTAACACAATATATGGTATTACAATATTGTCATAAAGTAGGGCCAGACAGAATCTGCAGACATTTTTTGCTATTTCTTTGTAAACAATCTGCAAATTTATGTGGAATGATTTTGGGAGTGTCATAACTAAAAACGTGATATGTTAAATTAAAAAAAGTGTTTGAATAGGGCTTGGCGATTAATTGAAAATTTATCGAAAATGACTTTCAGAAACTATAATCGATCAAATTTTTCCAGGTCCATTTTTTTCAATTACTTTCCATACCGTGTGGTGAGTTGTGGAGTGTGGAGGCTGATTACTTCTGCGTCGAGTGCATGCGTATGGTCTGGCGCAGCCTTTGCGTGGTCGCATATCCACAGATCTCTCAAAAAATTGTAACTTCACTTGGCGACGACACATAGCGCAAGCTCTGTGATTGGTCGGTTTGGTAGTGGTGACAAGCATGGGTGGCACGGAGAGCCGCGAGCCCATTGGAGTGAGTGTTTACAAGTGTCGAGTCCCGTGAAGGAGCTCCAGTTGGAAACTTTTTTTATTAGAAGTTCGTTTTAGACAGTGGGTGTTTTAATTAAGTTGTTCAACGTTGATGTTCACTAAATATTCATAGATAGTTGATAGTGTGTGTTTCCGTCAATTATTTTACAATTAAGCAATGAACCCTTCATTCAGAAATCTCTTACTTGTAATATATGAGCCTACTTACTCTACAAAATTTGTCAGTGAACTATGAGGGCAAAAAATTAAATAAATAAATAAAACAATCAAGTTCGATAAAGTTATCAAGTTAAAATTTTCAATTATTCGAGATTTAGATTTTAGGCCAAATCGCCCAGCCCTATATTTAACTTTTATGTAATGTTTACCATGCAAATCCAGTTAGATCCACTTAATTGGTAAATAAAACAAGTCTCTCATATATCTACTAAATGACAGAAGATATTACTTTACAAACTATTGCAAATAAAATCATATGAACAATTTCTCATTTGTCAATAATATTACTGAAATTAATTTAAAAAAATGTAAAAAACACACATTTACACAAGTAAATAAATAGACTTAATTTGGCAAAAAATCTGCAGATTTTTTGCACACCCAGATTCCATGTGGGCCTAAAGCTACAAAAAAGGTTACTTTACATGTGTATAAAATATGTAAATTGTGTATTGCTTTATTGTATATAAATATTCTGAGTAAACAAATGTCTTAAAATAATCATTAGTTACACCATTAGTTAATGCCTTATAATCAACAGTGAGCCACATTTATTGCAGTATAACTATGTTCATGGTAGTTAAAAAAAACAATTGTATTACTTATTTGAATGAGTTATTAAGCATCAACTAAGAAATTAACATTACCTAAGATTAATAAATAGCGTAGTTTTCATCATGAGTTAACTTAAATTAACTATTGCAGTTATAAACAAAAGGCCTATAAATAGTAATAGCTTTTTAAATCAATGCTTTGTGTATGTCGTAGGCCAGAATAAAGTGAAAATGTTTATGTTCGAAAATATACAGCCTATTAAGCTTTTAAACATTTTGAACAACCACCACCAAATCAACAATCTGAATAATCTTAAAAAGCACTTTAAATCTTTAGTAATAAGTAATTATTCACTGTATTTTGAAGTGCCAAAGATTGCTATATCATGCACGTTCATCATCACAAATTATTGTGTTATTGAATATCGGCACATTTCGTTCCCCAGTAAGCTTGGTTTCAGCTCTCTGCGTGATTTTGCCATCATGCACATTCATCTGATGACCTTGTTGTAGGCTGTCAATGAAGCGTTCTGGTTTGCGCTTGCACTTCAGGATCGATGAGCTGTCAATATAATGTTTGCGATCTGCAGGATGTTTACAGCAGCACTCAGTGAACTTCTTCTGGCTACAGTGTTAATGCAGTAGCTGCATTGCTTGTCGTGGTGTATTTTTGCCGGTGATGATCTATTTGGTTTTTATGACGTTAGAAGGCTTAAGGGATAGTTCACCCACAAATTAAAAGTTTCTCACCATTTACTCACACTCAGGTGGTTCTAAACTTTATGAATTTCTTTCTTCCACTGAACACAAAGCAAAATTGTCTGGAAATAGCATTGACATTCATAGTATAGGAGCAAAATATACTATGGAAGTCAATGTTTTTTTTTCCTTTCAGTATATCTTTCTTTGTGTTCAATAGAATAAAGAAGCTGATGAGTAAATGGTGATAGAAATCTCTTTAGGAAGGGCTATTGTACTTGTAAAAAGCTCAGTGTAAATAATTTATGTAATTGTACTGTACATAAACTTCGTTATACCTGAAATGACACATTATTAAAAAAAAATGCTTTTGGAAGTTTTTGTCTTTTCAGTGCAGATTACCCTCATAATTCTTGTCTTGTGGCTTAAAATGTAGTTTTTAATTGCTTATTTTAGAAATTGGATTTGATGCTAGATATTTAGTTTGAAAAACTAAAAGAAAAAAGTCAGATGTTAATGTGACTTAACTTTTTCTCTTTTAGGTAAGTTAGAATTATCAAATTTGTTTCTGTTATGCTTAATAGCAGAATAATGAGAGAGATATTTTTTGAGAAATTGTTATAACTTTTCTTGAAAGTCAAGTTTACATACAATACGATTATTATGCCTCTGAAAAAGCTCAGATGATGGTGTCAAGGTTTTGGAAGTTTCTGATTGCCTAATTGACAACTTTAGAGTTAATTGGAGGCACAACTGTAGAATAGTATTTAAGGAAAACCTCAAACACACTGCTTCCTTTGTGTGACAACATGGGAAAATCAACAAGCCAGAATCAACAAAAAAGCCAAATTACAATTTGCTAAATTACACTGGGAAAAAGAATAATTTTTGGAGACATGTCCTGTGGTCTGATGGAACTAAGATTGAACTGTTTGGCCATAATGACCAGTGTTACATTTGGAGGGTAAAGGGGAAAGATAGGCTTGTAAGCCTAGGAACACCATCCCAACTTTGAAGTATGGGGGCGGCAGCATCATGTTGTGGGGCTGTTTTGCTGCAGGACGGACTGGTCCACTTCACTGCATAGATGGCCTCATGAAGAAAGAACATTATGTAGAAATACTGAAGCAACATCTCAAGACATCAGCCAGTCAATTAAATCTTGGCCACAAATGGATCTTCCAAACAGACCATGACCCTAAGCATACTGCCAAATTAGTTAAAATGTGCTTTAAGGACAACAGAGTGAATGTTTTGGAATGGCCATCACAAAGCCCTGAACTCAATCTTATAGAAAATCTGTGGGCAGAGTTGAAAAAGCTTGTGCGAGCAAGACAGCCTACAAATCTGACTCAGTTACACCAATCTGTCAGGAGGAATGGGCCAAAATTCCTTCAAACTATTGTGAGAAGCTTGTGGAAGGATACCCAAAACATTTGACCAAAGTTATACAGTTTAAAAGCAAAGCTAAAAAAATACCAAGGAAATGTATGTAAACTTTTGACTGTCTAGAAATTAATAAAAAACTCTCAAAAAAAAAAGTCTCTCATTATTCTGGCATTTAGCAAATGTAAATCATTTAGGTAATCTTAACGGACCTCAAATAGTAAACGTTTAGTATTATTTACCATCAGACATTTTTTTTAAAAAAATGGTTATGTTCCTTTTTTTAGAGTGTAGGTAAACTTATGGTTTCAACTGTAGCACACAGTTCATCTAAACTTGATTCAATTCAGTTCTGACTCACAAGCTCTCATTTTGATTTGATTTTTTTTTTTTTTTCCTTTTCGGGGTTTTTCACCTTTAACTGACAGAACAGTGACAGGAATGTGTGGAGGGCAGAGGATCGGTAAAGGACCTTGAGCCGGCAATCGAACTCAGGTCACCATTAGCACCTCAGTGCTACTTGTCGTTCACAATAACCACTAGACTATTGGTTCTGACAGATTAAAGCAGAAATATATATATTTCTAATAAAATCGGAATCTTTTGTCAGTCAATTCTGAATCAATTCTAAAATGTTCAGAATCGATTCCATTTTCAAATTAGGCCTCCACTTGTACAAGCTTTAAACAGAATAAAAGCATTGATAAGACATGCGCAGATTACAGATGCAAATGCACAGAAAATATAAAGTTGTAAAGATGAAAATGTACAGCAGAAAATATAGAGAAATTGTACTGTAGGTTACAAATCATTTTGGAATCAGATTGTGACCCCCAGAATCAGAATGTAAATATATATATTTACATTATTTATCAATTTATGTTTCACTGCTGTTGAATTATTGCCATGAAGTAGTTTGCAATATTAGAAAAAAAGGAAATAAAGCTATATTTTTTTACAACATTTTTTGATATTTGTTTCAATAAACATTATTATTCTGCAGAGAGTATCTTTGTACAGATAACTTGGCTTGTTTGGGCATGCACTCTTTGGAGTTATTTAAAATTTTGCATTGTGTTCCCATGAGATGATATTAATATTGCTACTTTACCTTGATTTCCATCAGCTTTCTTCACTGACTCTTTTCTACTCTCAAGTCAGTCTGAAGTTTCTGATCAGATTCTACTCTATGTGTGATTTGGGATGTGATCTGTGCAGTGGAGCATGGTGGAGAGCTGGCTACTCTGTGCTCTTAGAGACCCGATTGTTATTTAATCTTGTCTGAGCGGTGGGCATGAGCGATATCTTATCCTTTGCAATATATAAGAATTAGTTTTCCTTTTGTAATAACAGTAAAACCTACTATCTGGAGACGATTTGGTCAGGGTTGTGAAGTGTTGCAAAAATCTGTCAAGCGAATAAATGTACAGTATAGAGTGATAGAGTTTTGCATGAACAGGAGCCTGTTTACAATCAGATTTAGTGGCATACTTTATATATTTATATAATACTTTATATATTTATAAAGTTATATACTTTATATATATATATATATATATATATATATATATATATATATATATATATATAATCAGTTATTGTTATTGTTATTGCTATATTCCTAATAAGGTTGTGATATAATTGTCATGTCCGTGTCTATTGTGCGGTGCTGCTGATTTCCTGCAGCCTGTGATGTGCAGCTGAATCTCTGCTCTTCTGGCTGTGTTTGTATCAGTTCTGATTAGTCATGTGCTTTTCCAAATGAGCTCATCATGCCTTTCGATTACCCAGTGTGACAACTTCCTCTCTAGTTATCATCACTCCTGTTCTGCTCACCATGGCTGTGAGCTAATAAACCCTGTGACTCCAATGTATTTCTGCGATGGATCAGTTTGTGCTTGAGCTGACCTTGAGAACATGCTTTCTTTCATGATATTTCAGATATTGCTTATATATTTTACAAATTGATATACAATCTTGTTTTATAAAGAAATAGAAATGTGTATTTGTATTTATTGTATAATAATGTAAACACAAATAATTACAATATTTTGGTTTATTCATTAGATATTTGTATTTAATCAATTTTATTTTTGTATTTAATTGGCTGCATTAAGTATTTAATACCTTTTAATTGTTTTTTTTATATTTATACATGTTTTTAATATGGTTTTCTTGTATATGTGATCAAATGTGCTAAAATATGATTGTATGTATATAATTTTATTTTAGGAAAAATTTTTAAATTACACAATTCATGAATTGCTCATGTAAATTGTACATATATGTCAGGCCATTTGCACATATTCTGTATTCATGCAGTTAATTTTATGTTATTTTAGGTTTTATATATTCCTAAATTTAATTAATGCGCACATTTATTTATCCATCCGTGCATCCATCCAGTCAGTTTTTTTGTTTCGTCCAATCATTCATTCATTCATTCATTCATTCATTCATTCATTCATTCATTCATTCGTCCATCTATCCATCCTTCCATCCAGTCTTTTGTTTAGTCCGTCCATCCATCCATCCATCCATCCATCCATCCATCCATCCATCCATCTGTCCAGTCTTTTGTTTAGTCCATCCATCCATCCATCCATCCATCCATCCATCCATCCATCCAGTCTTTTGTTTTGTCCATCCATCCATCCATCCATCCATCCATCCATCCACCCATCCATCCAGTCTTTTGTTTTGTCCATCCATCCATCCATCCATCCATCCATCCATCCATCCATCCATCCATCCACCCATCCATCCAGTCTTTTGTTTTGTCCATCCATCCATCCATCCATCCATCCATCCATCCATCCATCCATCCATCCATCCATCCATCCATCCAGTCTTTTGTTTAGTCCATCCATCCATCCATCCATCCATCCATCCATCCATCCATCCATCCATCCTTCCAGTCTTTTGTTTCGTCCATCCATCCATCCATCCATCCATCCATCCATCCATCCATCCATCCAGTCTTTTGTTTTGTACATTCATCCATCCATCCATCCATCCATCCATCCATACAGTATTTTGTTTTGTCCGTCCATCCATTCATCCATCCATCCATCCATCCATCCCGACTTTTGTTTTGTCCATCCATCCTTCCATCCATCCATCCATCCATCCATCCATCCATCCATCCATCCATCCACTTATTTATCCATTCATCCATCCAGCCAGTCTTTTGTTTCATCCATCCATCCCGTCTTTTGTTTCGTCCATCCATCCATCCACCCGTCCATTCATCCAGTCTTTTGTTTTGTCCATCCATCCATCCATCCATCCATCCATCCATCCATCCATCCATCCATCCATCCATCCTTCCAGTCTTTTGTTTCGTCCATCCATCCATCCATCCATCCATCCAGTCTTTTGTTTTGTCCATTCATCCATCCATCCATCCATACAGTATTTTGTTTTGTCCGTCCGTCCGTCCATCCCTTCATCCATCCATCCATCCCGTCTTTTGTTTTGTCCATCCATCCTTCCATCCATCCATCCATCATCCATCTTTTGTTTTGTCCATCCATCCATCCATCCATCCATCCATCCATCCATCCATCCATTTATTTATCCATTCATCCATCCAGCCAGTCTTTTGTTTCATCCATCCATCCATCCCGTCTTTTGTTTCGTCCATCCATCCATCCATCCATTCATCCAGTCTTTTGTTTTGTCCATCCATCCATCCATCCATCCATCCATCCATCCATCCATCCATCCATCCATCCATCCATCCATCCATCCATCCATCCATCCATCTATCCATCCAGTCTTATGTTTCGTCCATCCGTCCATCCATCTAGTCTTATGTTTCGTCCATCCATCCGTACATCCATCCAGTCTTTTGTTTTGTCCATCTATCCATCCATCCATCCATCCATCCATCCATCCATCCATCCATCCCATCTTTTGTTTTATCCATCCATCCATCCATCCATCCATCCATCCATCCATCCACTTATTTATCCATTCATCCATCCAGCCAGTCTTTTGTTTCATCCATCCATCCCGTCTTTTGTTTCGTCCATCCATCCATCCACCCGTCCATTCATCCATCCATCCATCCATCCATCCATCCATCCATCCATCCATCCATCCATCCATCTATCCAGTCTTTTGTTTTGTCCATCCATCCATCCATCCATCCATCCATCCATCCATCCATCCCGTCTTTTGTTTCGTCCATCCATTCATCCAGTCTTTTGTTTTGTCCATCCATCCATCCATCCATCCATCCATCCATCCATCCATCCATCCATCCAGTCTTATGTTTCGTCCATCCGTCCATCCATCTAGTCTTATGTTTCGTCCATCCATCCGTACATCCATCCAGTCTTTTGTTTTGTCCATCCATCCATCCATCCATCCATCCATCCATCCATCCATCCATCCATCCATCCATCCATCCATCCATCCATCCATCCATCCATCCATCCATCCATCCATCCATCCACTTATTTATCCATTCATCCATCCAGCCAGTCTTTTGTTTCATCCATCCATCCCGTCTTTTGTTTCGTCCATCCATCCATCCACCCGTCCATTCATCCATCCATCCATCCATCCATCCATCCATCCATCCAGTCTTTTGTTTTGTCCATCCATCCATCCATCCATCCATCCATCCATCCATCCATCCATCCATCCATCCATCCATCCATCCATCCATCCATCCATCCATCCATCCATCCATCCATCCATCCATCCATCCATCCACTTATTTATCCATTCATCCATCCAGCCAGTCTTTTGTTTCATCCATCCATCCCGTCTTTTGTTTCGTCCATCCATCCATCCACCCGTCCATTCATCCATCCATCCATCCATCCATCCATCCATCCATCCAGTCTTTTGTTTTGTCCATCCATCCATCCATCCATCCATCCATCCATCCATCCATCCATCCATCCATCCATCCATCCATCCATCCATCCATCCATCCATCCATCCATCCATCCATCCATCCATCCATCCATCCATCCATCCATCCATCCATCGTGTAAATAATTGTGTTTTCTGCATAAGTGTACATTTGCAGACTCGACAGCTTTACCAAGTTCATTTCTATAATTAGAGAATAAAATTGGCCCCAAATTTTAACCTTGAGGAACACCTGTCTTTACTCATGATTTAATGTATATTTGTGTGTGTGTGTGTGTGTGTGTGTGTGTGTGTGTGTGTGTGTGTATATATATATATATGTACAGTATATGTATATGTATATATACAATAAAATAATAGATACATGAGTATAGTCAGTATTTAGTCAGTTATTTAATATAATATAAATATGTATTCTTCATTCTGTGTGTATTAGGCCCAAACAATTTTAATACTATAATCTAAAACAAAGCTGTATTATTCTGAAATGTTTCCATTTGCACCATTATTTCCTATACGTGTGTTTGTGAGTTCCTCCAGATGACTCGATGTCAGGCCTGCACTTCAATACTGCTGCCTTTTTTAAAAATGCACTCAAGAAACGAAAGCTATTTTTTGCTACTTCATGAATCCGTATCACGTGTTCATCTTCAGCTTTCTGACAGCCCAGCTCAACATACAGTACACACTTCATGCCAGGAGGAGCGTGGAGTACGTGCTCAAGAGGATGAAACAGTCTTGTGAAAGGATTTACAGTAATTGCAGACTGACAGAAAGCGCGCAGGCTCCCATAATTCTCCCCTGCAATCTGAATCCCCGGCGTGTTCATATTGCGACCATGCATCTTTAGGCTTTTAGCTCAATTAGATTATCCATTTGATCCAGTCTCACATAGATGACTGATCCGTCAACCTTGGATTTTTTAAACAAGTCGGGTGCTCAGAGGAATGTCTGTCATATTTGAATCTGGATTTAGCTTGCTTCCTGTTTTTGTAGGATAAGATTTAGATGTATCGACTCAGCTGATGCGGATGCATATTTTCTCCGTTTTCTTTTTTTCTCTATTGGATGTGGATGTCATGAGGCCGCAGACCTTCACCTACAGCGATGAAATGGATTGCCTGTTTTGCTGGGAGGGTTAAGAAGGGAAATGGAGCTGAAAAATATTTCCTTACATCCAAAAGTCTTTCAGCTGCCAATATAACCTCCTCCTCCAATGCAATGTTTTACGAGTCTTGATATAAGCAGTGCTATTCCTGCTGCTTATATTTAGGAGGTTAAAAGTTTGTTCTAGCTTGTAAAATGCTTTCCTTCGCGATTTAAAAAATTGCAATATTATAGCAGTATTCATCTTATATTTTTCATGTTTCAGAAGTTTCAAGCTGATTTGTATGTAAGATGGTTGTAATTTCAACCTAAAATCAATATTTTGTGCTGATATACACTGTTCTTGGTAAATCTACTTTGCTTATCAAGTGCAGTTGCAGTCTTGGGAGAAGATAAAGTAAATATGATACTGTGAATTATCATTGTGATATAAAAAGGAGACAGAAAAATATTTAATCTGCTGACCTCAGTTCCTGCATCTCACAACTTTTTATAAATTACTGTAATAGTGTATAATAATTTCTGCGGCTGGAAGGGCATCCGCTGCATACAAACATATGCCCGAATAGTTGGTGGTTCATTTAGCTGTGGCAACCCCTGATATATAAGGGACTAAGTTGAAGGAAAATGAATGAAGGAATATATAATGATGTCATGCTCAAATATATGTTTTGTCAGGATTATCTGTGGAAAAAGTCTTATATAACACCAATTCCTAAAAAACCTGGTGCTAGAGCTAATAATGACCTTCGTCCTGTGGCCTTAACTTCAAATGTTATGAAGTGTTTTGAGAAATTTGTAGCCTCATTGCTGGAAAAAGAGGTAGAGCCACTCTTAGACACATGTCAGTTTGCCTATAGGCAGAATAGGAGCACTGAGGATGCTGCCCTTAGCATTGTTCATCTGGTGTCCAAGCATCTTGAGAATATTGAAGCCTATGCTCGTATTTTATTTGTTGATTTTAGTTCAGCTTTTAATACAGTGCAGACACATCTGCTTTTAGAAAAGTTACATAACATGGGTGTCAGTACTTTTTTAATTAAATGGTTTTACTCCTTTTTAAGTAACAGAGTTCAGCAGGTCAGGGTCAATGGGATACTCTCTGAGGTTAGATATAGTAATACAGGAGTGCCACAAGGGTCTGTTTCATCCCCTGTGCTTTTTGCTTTGTACACGAACGATTGCAGGAGCACACATTTGAATAATTATATTGTGAAATATGCTGATGATACTGCCATTTTAAGTCTTTTACACAAAGACATGGACTTATCGTCTTACCACAGTGAAGTCGATAATTTCATTCAGTGGTGTGATAAGAACTGTCTTGTGCTAAATGTAAAAAAACAAAAGAAATGGTCCTTGACCCAAGAAGTGTATCTGAACATAGGCCTGTGATCATTAAAGACACAGTGATACAGCAAGTTACATCTTACAGGTACCTTGGGTTCTATATAGACAGAGTTTTTTGTTGGAGAACACACATGGACAACTTGTGCACACAACTACAACAGAGGCTTTATTTTTTAAGAAGGCTGAGATTGTATGGGGTGGGTAGCAATATCATGCTTGTTTTTTACCGAGCTATGTTTGAAAGTCTTGTTCGCTATGGAATCACAGTCTGGTTTGGAAATCTGTCTGTTCAACTGAAAAATAAATTGGTTCATATTCAAAAAACAGCTATGAAAATCATAGGAGTAAAACAATATGAGCCCATACAGACTCTATATGAACAGGCAGTCATGAGAAGAGCAATAAATATTAGTGCTGACCCCAAACATCCTCTTTCTAGTGAATATCAGATGTTACCATCAGGAAAAAGACTGCGAATGCCAATGTGTAAGACCAATAGACTGAAGCTTTCATTTGTTCCTGCCTCGATAAAACTGTTGAACTCTACCAAGAACAATGCACCTGTAGTACATTAGCATTTGATTGTGTGCTGTGTTTTATATATTTTATATTTATATACAGTTTTTATTTTGTAAACAATGTATGTTTTTTGTTTGTTCTTAACTGTTCTGTTTGTTTTATTTTGTTGTGTGTTTAGAGCAACATTGTAGTACCTTCTCGCCCAGGACAAATTTCCTCTCGGGGACAAATAAAGTTTACCCCTTACCCCTTACCCTTATTTGATGAATAGGAAATTCTAAATAACAGCCTTTAATGAGAAAAAAGTCCTTTACTTGGAAAAAAAATGACTTTACACAGGGTGCGAACTACGGGGGAGCTTGACTCCCCTAAATAAGGCACGGGCTCCCCTGGAAATATGATTTGTGAAATAGGGGGTCTCAAAAAATATTCACAATGTGTTATTTTGACTTGCGGTTTCAGTATTGTGTAATGTAATCATGGATTACTATTTGTAAAAGTGCAAAAATATAATTCATTCATTCATGCATGATAGCGATTTACAACTCACTTAAAAAAAAAAAGATGACAACACATGCTATTCTTGTCATGAGCATCAGTGTGTGGGGGTGCTGAGGAGCAAAGTCCAGTCATGTCAAAGACTGATGGCCAGATGGTTTCATATCGACATTGAAACACTGCTTTTTCATCTTCCGAAACAAATGATGTGACGTTGTGTTTCGTTTTATTTGCTTCATACAGTAGGCCAATACAATGTTCTTTTTTAAACACTGTAACATTGCTGTTGACATGTTGGACAATTAAGCTGAAAGCAGGTAAACTTGACAAATCGGAACCCCTTTCAATGGTGCTTCTTTCATTTTTGAATTCACGATTATGTTCTGTAATTATGTAGTTATGTAGTGAAAAGTAAGATCCCATGACATTCTATATGCCTACGTAGAATAAAAAAGCATATGCTGTCCTCAGTGCCATCATCTTGAGCTTATAGAGCAAATAGAAAAATGACGAGGTTATTTATGTTGTTGTTAAGTGAAACATTCGTGTTTGTTGATTTTATATGAATGTATTCCTCTCACAGAAGCACTGCAGGTAAAATGAGACAACGATGTTCTGTTGTTTAGGCTGCTGTTAGTTGTGCATGTAAGAATAAATCCCTCAAAAGATATTTTCAAGGGTCAAGGAAAGTAATTGATGAGAAAACAAGCGCTTTTACAATTATATAAATATTTGTTTTATATTTAAATGCTGTTTAAGGACAGGGATCCTGTGTGTTTTATAGCCTACGTCATTGTGGGGCTCCCCAAAAGGCCACGGTATAGTTTGAACACTGACTTTAGGACTTTTTTGACTCTACTAAGGCAGAAAAATACCAAATATTTTTGCAGATTTAAAAAAAAAAAAAGCATGCTAAGTTAACATACTTGTTTAAAATAGTGTTTAAAATACACAAACTGGCAATATTAAAGTGGTTTAAAACATCTGTTATTTAAATTAATTTGATTTACTTAATTTTTTAGGTAAGTTGTTGCAAACAGTTTATATAGACTGAATTTAAACAAAGAAATTAAGTTACCAAATTACTAAATTTGGCAACACGGTGGCTCAGTGGTTAGCACTGTCGCATCACAGCAAAAAGGTCGCTGATTCAGGTCCCAACTGAGTCAGTTGGCATTTCTGTGTGGAGTTTGCATGTTCTCCCCGTGTTGGCGTGGGTTTCCTTCGGGTGCTCCGGTTTCCCTCACAGTCCAAAGACATGCGCTATAGGAGAATTGGATGAACTGAAATTGGCCGTAGTGTATGAATGTGAGTGTGTATGGGTGTTTCCCAGCACTGGGTTGCGACTGGAAGTGCATCCGCTGCGTAAACCAAATGCTGGAATAGTTGGCGGTTCATTCTGCTGTGGCGACCCTTGATAAATAAGATAGAGAATGAATGAATGAATAATAGAGACTAAAGTTTTAATTTGGATAAAGTAAAAGTCGGTTGCTCATTAAAAATGATTAAAGTTCCCTTAAATGTTCTGACTGTAGCATGCTAAAGCTGTTGCATACATTTTGACTCTACTAAGGACTAAAAATACCAAATATTTTTGCAGATAAAAAAAAATGTACTAAATTAACATACTTGTTTAACAGTAGCTTTTAAAATACACAAACTGGCAATATTAAAGTCCATTCTTTAAATTCTATTGGTCTCAGCTACACTGAGATCAAATGATTAATTTAATTTACTATTTTTTTTTTAACGTTTTACAACTTTATACAACAAAGCCCAAGATCCACTCAACAAAAACATTTAATTAAATAAAAACAGTAATATCGCAATAATAGGTACAAAATCAGGACTGAAGCATATCTGATACAGTCTCTCTTATATATGACCAAAATTGTACAGCTTTCTTACTGACACTGTTTATTTGGCTGTGGTGTATTCCAAACTAATAATATCCAGCAGGTAGAGTTTCCAAGAAAGATCCACATGAGTATGTAGATCCAGCCATATTTTTAGTATAGTTTTTTTCGCAGTAGTCAGAACAACTGACAGAATCCTTCTTTGCTTGATGGATAAGGAGAGAAATGAATCGTCCAGCAGGAGAAAAAGCAATGGGTTACATTGGATCTGAGTTTTCATTAGATTTGATAGTAAGTCTCGTAACTTGAATCTGAATAATGCAATTTAGGGACGTTCCAGAACATATGTATATAGGTACCTTGTGCGAAGTTGTTACATAAGTGACATAAAGGGCCCTATCATACACCCGGCACAATGCGGCGCAAGGTGCAACGCAATTGTTGTTTGCTAGTTTTAGCTTGACGCAAGAGTCATTTTGACGTTTTGCACCACCATGCTGTTTAAATAGCAAATGCATTTGCTCTCATATGTGTGCCCAAAGGCGTTCTGGTTTAAAAAAGGAGGTGTGTTAGGCGCATTGCTGGCCCGTTGCTATTTTGAGAAACTAGAATAGACTGTTCAATAGACCGGCTAAGAGGAGGTCTAAAGTACAGCGCAGAGCACATTAGTTGTGCGCCTCGCTTAAACATTGCTTAATACACACAGGATGTAGAGCAATACGCAAATATCTTTACAAATGAAAAAGAATCAAAGGAATAAAATATTACAAACATTATTTACTTTCTAGCCTACATAAATATAAAAACTACTGTCTTCATGCCTTCTTCATCTCGGGGGGCTTTTTCAGTTTATTCATGACAAACTGCTTTTGTATAATGTTATTATTATTAGCATTATTAATTATTATATGCATATTTATATTTGTTTTATTAAAAACAAGCTTAGATTTGCTCACCTGTCAGCTTTTAGACCATATGGGGCATAGCATGTGTATTTGGATATAACTCAGTTTTTTGACCACACTTTGTTATTATTGTTCATTTATTCGTTTGCTGGAAATTAGAACTGAATTTCGAAATAGTTTTGAAACAAATCTTTATGTATAGGCTAATGGATGTCTGTGCGTACAACACCTTTATTTATGCACAAGAGTGAAAGTGAAAGTAAAGAATGAGGAGGCTCATTCTCTCATTCTTGCACTGTAGATGCTCTGTTTAACTGTTTTCTCTGTAGTGATACGCTCAGTTTTTCCACTTACAAAGTCCGCCATGTAAATAGCAAATGCGCTATGGCGCGACACAACTGACTCTTAAAGGGAATGGGAGATGAGACTCTGATTGGTTTATTCTCAAAACACACCTATAACTCATTAAGAGAATAAGCTCAACCCTGTTAAACTATGCGCCACGCACTGTTGCCAACTATTTTCAACGAAAAGGCGCTAAGCTCTGCCCGAAAAGTCGCTAAAAGTCGCTAGATTACGTCATACGCTAATTTGCATATTACTGACGTCATCACGTTCTACCATTTCCGTTTAACAGCCTATGGTAAATAAATGGGGTATTTATATTTGCACTACGCTTTATGCAAGCATGTCAATTTAACTAAATTGATTGCTGTTTGAATACAGTATATCATTATAGATAAGTAATTTGCAGTAATCGCTCAGACATAATAAACTCAAACAAGTTCTGAAACTCTCACTTAAAACATCTCTGATTGTGAACAAGAAAAGAATAAACGGTCAAATCAAATTGTTAAAATAAAAGAGAAGCAGATCGGATTGACTGTACAAGGGAGATACCTTCACACTGCCGGTGCTAAATCATTTGCCGTCAGTACGCAGAGGGGTGATCTGCTGTCAGGCTGCAGGTGGAAGAGACTGCTGTATGAGGACTGGGCCGCCTGTCAGTGCTCTAAGGCGGGGGAGGGGCCGGCGGCATCACCCGCAGCTCGTTGAGAAGAGTAGGGACGGTACAGTAATGGACAAACGACAGTCTATAAAAATCTCCAGTAACACACAAAAAAGTCGCTAGATTTTTGCTAGTCGGTTTTTTTAAATTTGTCGCTAGGGGGGTCTGAAAAGTCGCTAAATCTTGCGACAAAGTCACTAAGTTGGCAACACTGGCGCCACAGCGGAAAGCGGAATTTTCCGTCCTTAAAATAGCAAAAGTGGATTTTGACACACCCTTAATGCTTTTGCGCCCTGCGCTTTGGACTTTGTGCCTAGATCGTTAAACTAGGACCCAAATTGTCTGATTTTCTTTTCATTTTAAATAACAGGCAGATTTACACGTTTTTTATGGTAAGTTGAACATTACTACATTTAATTTGTTTGTTTAAATTCGGCCCATATAAATTGTTTGCAGCCACTTACCTTAAAAAAAATTGTAAATCCAATATTTTTTATCAGTGTTTTTAAATAAAGTGCTTTTAAAATAATTTGGCCTGCAAACAAATTCAGTCAGAAGAATTTTGTTTCCACTCGTACTATGAAGTATGCATGTGCACATATGTTTGAGTTGATAATAATAAGTGAATGAGTACATAAATGTGCATTACATGTATTATTAGAATACAGTGTTTCTAAATCTGCAGGTATGTTTTCTGGAGATAGTTTTGACCTAGAAGCCTTCTAAATCTCTCATATGTCCCAGAAGCCCTGATGTTCCACATTACTTTTTAGATCCAGCTCACGGTTCTGCAGGCACGATACAAAATATCCACAGATCGTGAATACATAAATAGGCCATGTATCATCAAGGGAAGAGATGAGAGGCATTTTAATGTGTGTGTGATCCACGTGAACAGCTCTTAAGGGCATCCTGATGGTGCTGGTAAGATGGATCACTCCAGTTCATGAGTAAAGCACACAGATGGTCCTGACAGAAGCCTTTCCTTTATGTTTGATGGTTGTGTTTCTCTCACACTCGCAGGAAAGACCAGAATCTGCTGTCCCCGGTGAATTGCTGGTACCTGTTGCTGAACCAGGTCCGACGAGAGAGCAAAGACCATGCCACCCTGAGTGACATTTATCTGAATAATGTCATCATGCGCTTCATGCAGATCAGTGAAGACTCCACACGTCTTATGAAAAAGGTCAGAACTGTTTTTAATTACATGAACAAGTCCTCTATTCTCCAAATGCCCTTCCCAGCAAGTGTCAGAAAAATATAAGAGTTCCTAAAAGCTTGTGCACACCTGAAACTATGTTGATGTGCGTTCAAATAATAAAGCAATGTGCATTACAGGAAAAACATCTGCTTATACAGAATGACAAACTAATCACTAGTCAGTTAACTTTTATTTTTTCTGGTTTTGTTTTTATTCAATGTTTGCAGAAATTACAGAAATATTATTTACTGAGGTGTTAAATATTATGCTACACATTAATTTAGGGTGCTTTCACACCTAGACTTTTGTTTTGGAACCTGGCGCGTTTCCCCAGTTAGCGCGGTTCGTTTGGCATATGTGAATTCAGCAATTGCGCTTGGATCCGCGCCAAAACAATCGGTCTGAGATCGCCTGAATGAGGGGGTCTCAGCTTGATTGAAACGAACTCTGGAGCGGCTCGATTGTAGTGAGAAAGCAATATGATCCGAACCAGGCTATATCACAGTGTATTATAGATTTGTAATAGGCACATAGCCTATACGGCTATATGAAGAGAGAATTATGGCGGGATGTCATTCCTACAAGTAGATGTGTGTTTCATGTCAAATACGTTAAATACAAAAGTGAAAGCATGTTAACTTTTAACGAGAGCTGTTTATCCGTTAGGAAAATTGACCGAACTGCAATCTTGGTTTATCTGTTATTTCTCTCTGTAATGTAAAGCCTATAATGCATAATTATAGTCAGCGGCTATGTATGAGAAAGTTTTCCCTCTGATTTATATGTGGTGACGATGTCTGTGGGTGTCACCGTTTAAAATTAAAGTGCAGCTTTTTGCTTATAATGTCTTATTGCTCATTGTCATAAATTTAAATAAGGACGCATGACAGCTGAGTGGGACTCAAAAATAAATATGCAAAATAAACCGTGAAACTCTGACCAATGTGAGGAGAGTTTTCTCGCATGTGACTTGTTTTGGCCGTGAAGGATATTATTAGCTATATGCACCAAAACCATCTTTTGTACCAGGCTGTAAACATGTTTTTATCAGCTGTAAAATTGGCCAATTTAGCATTGCAGTCAGTGAACATCTGGAGTTCCTGGAGCCAGCCCCCAAAGGCCAGTCGATGAATTGCAGTTTCAGTTACTTCCGTATTGGCTTTACGAGGGAGAGCGGGATGTTGCTGCTGAATAAGATGCTGTTATTTTTAGTTTTGTTGTAGCAAAAAGAACCTCCAAGTTGAACTAAGATTGTCATTTCTTTTTTTCCCCTCACTGCCTTGTCTTACTAAACTGTCGTTCCTCTTCCCTCTTTTAGCTATTCTTCTTTTCTGAAAGCTATTTTTATTCATTTCCATTTTATATTAGTCAAGTGGTTTCTTTTAAATTTCTGCACTATAAATACCATTTTAAAGCATATTTAAACCATTTTTTAGGTATTAATTCAGCCAAAAATGGAAACTATGTCATCGTTTTTTCACCCTCATGTCATTCCAAGTTTTTATAAGTTTCCTTTTTTTCTGTTGCAAAACAAAAGAAGATATTTATTAATTTTTTAAAATGAGAAGTAAATGGCATTTGATGTCCAATCTTTTTATTTATCTTCCACATGAAGAAAGTCATACTTGTTTGGGACAACATACTAAGTAGGGCTGTGGGATTTGGGAAAAATATCTAATTGCGATTTCTTTTTGACTGATATTGCGATTTCGATTGAAAAGATATTACCTTAAACATTTATTCAAATTGTTTTAAAAACATTTAGAAATGAAACACTCATTTGTCTCTAGAGCAAACAGTAAACACAAATAAAATGACCTTACCTTTCTGTAAACAAGTTGAACTCAAATTAGGGAAATAGTGTAGCTTATTATAAAAACAAAAAAATAATACCTATTAAAAAATACAGAACAGTTCACAAAACTAACATGGCTAAAGCAACTCTCAAATTGTACTTTGCTTTTGCTTCCTTTATTGAGTGTCACAGGCAATACTTTAAGTTGACTTTTTAGCAAGACGCTCCTCATATAGCAACCTGTGGTGCTTTTTTAGGTGCTGGTTGTTGTGTTTCCAAGTCCTGTGGCAAAAATTCTACAACAGCTGTTACAAATGACCTGTTTTTGTTCGGTGTCTGTGACTTTGAAACTAAAATATTCCCATTTTACAGATGTTCTGTTTTTCTTTGATATTAATTTATCTATTAATGCTTCTGAAGCGGCAGAAGCCATCATCCTACTCGTCTGAACTTTTCTGTTTGTTTGTTTGTTTTTTTTTTTTTATTGTGGGCGTTCCGGATAGTTTTGTTGCGCAATTCTAAACGAAAGTGTGCTCACTCAATTGGCTAGTAAGACTGTCACACACAGACGGCAGTCATGCATTTGCTTTAGGCAGTGGAAATTAAATAATACATAAACATTTCATATTAGCTAATCGCAACATTTCGATTAATCGCACAGCCTTAATACTAAGTGATATCAATTTATTGATGAATTGTTGCTTTAAATAAGTGAATTATAACATAGAATCCATCTGAAATTATGTTTTTATGATAAACAGTACATGTCTTGTTTTCTGTCAGCTTTGATACTGTACATTAAAATGAACACAAATTACGAGATTTTGTCGAATTGTGTGTGATGAAGTAGCATTGTCTTTGAATTTTTTTGTGTAAATGCTTTTTAAATTGTAAAATTCAGGGTTCCATACTATTCATTCATGTTGTCCCAATGCAAATTGATTAAGTTAACTTAACAAATTTTAATGGATTGAACATAAAACAATTAAGTTGTCCCAAAGTTGTTTTGTTTCAGCTCATTTTAAAACGTAGTTTGAACTAGTGTTTTCACGATACTGGAATTCGGTACCAATCGATACTGAAATTTTAAAAACATCCGTTTCCCGCTAACATTTGAGCGCTGTTGAGCACCTTCTTAAACAGCGCTGATTTGCCATTGTGTTCACGTGCTCAACAGAAATGACTGTGATTGGCCGTGAAGGTCACCAGTTCACCTAACTCACCACTGTTTACTAAGTGTAACAACAGATACAGGAACACTGGAGCGTTTCAAAGTCACGTCGATCACCTGGTTTGTTTATAAGATGACATACGAGCGATCCGCTGATGAATCACGGCTTAAAAACACACATAAAAAGCACAATCGATTTGGGACAACATGAAGGAATTAAGTTAGCTTATTAGTTTTTACAAATGTAAATGAATCGAATGTAAAACATTTAAGTTGTCCCAAAAAAAAAACCCTCAAGAATTGTGTTTTAAGTTTATTTTAAATAAGTAGTTTGAACAAACAGCAAACCTCATCCTTTTTGAGTGTAAAGTATGCTGCATTTGTGCTGTCTTTGTAAAAAAAAAAAAAAAAAACCATTGTGAACATTTAGGGATGTGTGCATTTTGAAAAGACTTTTATATTGTACCTGTGTGCAGTTAGCTCTGGGGTTGTTTGTGTGACTCGCTTGTCAGATTTACGATGTGGGTCCAGCCATACGGGACCTCTGCTTCTAGGCTGTGGTTCTGTTCTGAGAAGCTTCTCAAGCCCGAGCTTTAATCACGGCCTCCTGCCTTTCGTTTGATGTCTGCGGCCCCGGGGCCTGGACGACGTGGCGGTCTCTCCAGCGCAGGCCGCAAAAGGGGGACAACTCCCAAACAGATTATGTGCTGCCATGCATGCGAGTCATATGAGATGACCACAACAGCAAATTACAAGGCTGGAATGTAGGAGGTAAAAGTTTGGTCTCTAACAAGGGTTATTCAAAGGGCTTGACCAGCAGATCGGGACCGGCTGTTAGTTGGTTAACGGAAGAGTTAACTCACTATTTACTCATGAGAAGAATGTTTTGACCACTAAAAATAAAATCAGAACTTGAAATTTGAATCAAAAGTGTTGTAAAGGGTAGCCATATTGCATAGATGCTTCACAACATTTTAGCCCTCTGTTTTTCACATCTATAGTCAAACCTTGACCTTTATAGTTTACGATTTACTATATAAGGATTATGGATCTATACATTTAAAACTGCATTTAATTGTTTGGTAGACACTTTTTAGCCAACACAGCTTACAAATGAGTACAATAAAAGTAGTCAAAGATAAAAAGAACAACAATATCAAAATAATATGACAATTTCTCGTTAGTCTAATAAATAGATACTATTAAATACAGTAGTAGAATGGCTGCTATTTAAAAAATACAATAGAAAATAAAAAATAGCGTTGGATCAACCTTTTTATAAAGATACTGCATTGAAACACTGTATATAACATTGATCATAAAGTTTAATAATGCAAAAGGGAATCTGACGATGACAAATATCTTATTTTAATAGTAAGTATGGCTCATTAATACACTCATTGGCCACTTTATTAGGTACACCTTACTAGTATCGGGTGGGACCCCCTTTTGCCCCCAGAACTGCCTAAATCCTTCATGGCATAGATTCAACAAGGTACTGGAAAATTCCTCAGAGATTGTGGTCCATATTGACATGATAGCATCATGCAGTTGTTGCCGATTTGTCGGCTGCACATCTATAATGCGAATCTCCCGTTCCACCGCATCCCAAAGGTGCTCTATTGGATTTAGATCTGGTGACTGTGGAGGCCATTTGAGTACATTGAACTCATTGTCATGTTCAAGAAACCAGTCTGAGATGATTCGTGCTTTATGACATGGTGTGCTGGAAGTAGCCGTCAGAAGATGGCTACACGGTGGTTATAAAGGGATGGACATGGTCAGCAACAATACTCAGGTAGGCTGTGGCGTTTACACAATGCTCAGTTGGTACTAATGAGCACAAAGTGTGCCAAGAAAATATCCCCCACACCATTACACCACCAGCAGTAGCCTGAATCATTGACACAAGACAAGATGTATCCATGCTTTCATGTTGTTGACGCCAAATTCTAACCCTACCATCTGATTGTCGCATCAGAAATCGAGATGCATCAGACCAGACAACGTTTTTCCAATTTTCTAGTGTTCAATTTTGGTGAGCCTGTGCGAATTGTGGCCTCAGTTTCCTGTTTTTAGCTGACAGAAGTGGCACCAGTGTGGTCTTTTGCTGCTGTAGCCCATCAGCCTCAAGGTTGAACGTGTTGTGCGTTCAGAGATGCTCTTCTGCATTCTGTCCTCGGTTGTAACAAGTGATTATTTGAGTTACTCCTGCCTTTCTATCAGGTCAAACCAGTCTGGCCATTCTCCTCTGGCATCAACAAGGCATTTGCGCTCACAGAACTGCCGCTCACTGGATATTTTCTAATTTTGGGACCATTCTCTGTAAACCCTAGAGATGGTTGTGCGTGAAAATCTCAGTAGATCAGCAGTTTCTGAACTACTCACACCAACCCATCAGGCACCAATAACCAAGTCTACATCCCTAAATGCTTTGAGTTGCTGCCATATGATTGGTTGATTAGACATTTGCTTTAACAAGCAGTTTGACGTGTACCAAATAAAGTGGCCGGTGAGTGTATATAGTCAGTTATAAAGTGCAGGCATATATGTAACATTTTTATGTATTAATTTTCTGTCATAGCTTTATTCTGGTGTCACTATGACTTGATTGCATCATGATACTCCTAATAAGGACATATTTCTCATGTTTGCTTAAAACATTCCTTTAAAATGATGCCTTATTATTGCTCTCACTATAGCGTGCTCTTCCATTGTTGCATGATAACACAAAGGGAAGCTGCCCATTACAGTAAGCAAGGTTAAATACTCTGTTTTGACAAAAGAACCAGGTGTTCTTTGTGCTCCTTACAGCTGTTTTCATCAGAATGAGTAGCTTGTGTTCAGGTCCGATGAGAAGAGAATAACTTTAAAGACCTCATGAGTCATGACCAAAACTCACGAATCCTCAAAACAAAGCAGATTTTTTTTCTGTATGCCTTAAGTGACTGGTTACATAACAAAACCTCCTCTTCCACACAGCCTCCTGCTCTCAGTGTTGACATGAGAGTGGCAGGAGAGAGAGGCTAGCGGGTTGTTTGTCTTAAGGGCTCTGGATGTTGCTGACGGGGGGCAGTCATTCACCCGGGGTGTTGAAACTGCTCTGCCCTGTAATCAGTGCCCCCTGCTTCTTTTGATCACAACATCGTTTCAGTAATGAGCCACACACACTGAAGAGTGAAGCCCCTGCTGTCACCGCGACCCTCCGGCACAGCTGCAGCAGAGAACGACTAGCGTCTGAGTGACGCTCACAGTTGTTGATGATCGTGTTTGAGGTTAGAGATTTGGACCACCAATAATAATGTGAATTAATTAATAAAATGAGTGCAGAAGAGTTTAAAATGTGTTTTCATCATGCTAACAATGTGCTAAAATGTGAAATCATTATTGACACTGTTTAGCACATTATCGCACATTGTTGGCATGATGGCAACACATTTTAAACCGATAGGAGTGTGGTAATTCATGCTAGAAAAAATGCTAGCAATATACTGAAACATGCCAAAGTGTAATAAATCATGTTCTTAAACATGTTAACTCATTAGACACCTGCTAAAATACTGAAGCATGGAAGTGTTAAACATGGTAGCAGTGTGCTAAAACATACTAGCAGTGTCATGCTAGCAATGTTGATAATCACATTTAAGGTTAGGGAGTTGAACCCCTAATATTAATATAAATTTATTATAAAACAAGTGCAGAACAGTTTAAAATCATGGCAACAATGTGCTAAATCATTTTAGAAACATGCGGATAATGTGCTAAACAGTGTGTCAATCATCCTAGAAACTTGATAACAGTGTGGTAATTCATGCTAGAATACACTGACAAATGCCAAAGTGTAATAAATCATATGCTAAAATATGTTAAATCATTAGAAACCTGCTAAAATACTCAAATATGGAATGGTGCTAAATCATACTGAAACAGCACTGTGCTAAAACATGGCAGCAGTGTCATGCTAGCAACGTGTTAAAACTTTGACAGTATATGTTGCATCATGTTAGAACAAGCTAACAACATGATAAACATATTAGGAGTGTTGTAAATGAAGCTAGACACTTGCTAGCAATTTTAACAGTGTTAGCAGTGTTGTACCCTACTGAAAAAAACAGCTTAAACCAGCCTAGGCTGGTTGGCTGGTTTTAGCTGGTCAACCAGGCTGGTTTTAGAGAGGTTTTGGCCACTTCCAGGCTGGTTGCCAGCCATTTCCAGCCTGGTCTTAGCTGGTCAGGCTGGGAGCCAGCCAAAACCAGCTATGTCCAACATTAACCGACTGGTCAAGCTGGTTTTACCTGGTTTTAGCTGGTCATTTTCCAGTCTGACCAGCTAAGACCAGGCTGGAAATGGCTGGAAACCAGCCTGGAAGTGGCCAAAACCCCTCTAAAACCAGGATGGTCAACCAGCTAAAACCAGCCAACCAGCTTAGGCTGATTTAAGCTGTTTTTTTCAGCAGGGGAAACAAGCTAACAGCAAAACATATTAGCGGTGTTGCAAATGAAGCTGGAAGTTCTAACAGTGCTAGCAGTGTCGTAATCATGTGTGAAATATGCTACTAATGTGCAAATGTAAGTTAATATTGCTAAACATGTTAGAATCATGCTAAATATGCTAAAGCATGTTAGCAGTGTGGGAAATCAAGCTAGAAACTTTCTAGTTTCTGTTAGAAACTTGCTAACAGTTTTAACAGTGCTAATAGTATTGTAATCATGTAATAAATATGCTAACAATGTGGTAATACATGCTAGCAGCGCTACATCAGTTTAAAAACATGATATAAATGCTAAAACATGCTATCAGCGTGTTTAAAATGTAGAAACCTGATACTAGCACTTTGTTAAAACTTGCAAGCAATTTACTAAATCATTCTAAAACATGCTAGCTATGTGGTAAACTCATGCAGCATGTGTCATGCTAACAGTTAATTGTACTTTGCAGTGTATTCATTTATGTTAATCATACTAGAATACTAGCTGTCTAAACAGCCTTGTGTATAAAATACTTTTATTTTTAACATTTGATTTGATTGTTTTTATATAGGATATTGTTAGGGATTATAGGTCACAAACCATTGAGTTAGTTGACAAGTTAACATTAAAAATAAGAGATACTAGATAAATAAAATCTAACGAATGAGTTAAAAGTGACTTTATTTCTGTATCAGTCTTTCCTCCAACCGCATTTAGAGCTCACTGCTCACCGCAGTGCACATGCTGTTCCAGTATGCATGTACGATGAGGAATTCTGTCACGGTTGAGCAGATTCTGCTACATGTATTTTGATTTCATTATTTATACAACATGTTTTTTTATACACTTTTAGGTTATTAATAGCATCCTACTCTCTCTAGATGCACTCTAGAGGAGATTCTTGTTCTTTTTAAAGACGTCATTTGTTTTCTACTTTAACTAAACTATTTTTTCACTAATTGCATAACATTTATCTAGCTAATAAATTCAATGCTGCACAATTCTGTATTCTTTGAGGATAAATCCCACCTTAAGTGCCCTTGATCATAATTTGCAGTGTAGTAAAGCTGTCTACAACCATCCCGCATATTAAATGGCTGTCAGTACTTTATTTAGTACCTTTATTGCCATGCAGTATGCTGCCTGCTGCCATAAATTGCATGGCACCCCTGTGTTTTTGACATGACTGGCTTCATCATGGTTCTGCACATATTGTACTGTCAGCCGTCTCATGTTTGTGCCTTGAAGGTTGTGCATTTTTTATAGCCAGATTAATTTTAATTGAAAGATGTATCCCTCTCTACCCAGAGGCTTGATATGGTTATTTATAGAGTCAACTAGCAGATAGTAGTGCTACAATGACTGACTTCTCACTTGACATGTAAAGGCTCAGCCAAAATGACTCAAGTCATATCGTAAACTGAAACATACCTGGCATTTATATTTATATTTATACATTAAACAGAAACTGTTTTTTTCAAAGCAACTTTTTGTTTAGTTTGTTTTTATACTGATATATTAATATACTGTTTTATATTGTATACTACTATTACTGTTTATTTCTGGTCGAACGATAATTAAAACATAAAATATTCAAGTTTTTATTTATTTTTAACTGTATTATTCTTTTATAAATAGGGTTTCAATTTCAGACACATTTTAATTGTTATAAAATACATATTTTTAATTCTAGATATAGTTAATTATAATTTTTCTGGTTATTAATAAATAAAATTTAAGGTGAATTGAGAAGCAGTGTGTTAGTTGAAAAGTGCAGTTGATTCATGCAATTACCAGACACTTTAATCCATGGCAAATATTTTAATGTATTTTATTGAATTTTATTTTATTTTATTTTATTGTTTTATTTATTTTATTTTATTTTTAAAAATAATAATAATATATTATATTTAAAAATGTTTATTTTTATTTATTTAATTGTATACATATATAATTTTATATTTAATACATTTAAAAATTTTGTGTGTTGCTTTATTTTATTTTATTTTTAATATTTATTTATATTATTGTACACATACATACCTAATTTTTATATTTAATATACTTAAAAATGTTTTGTTTTGTTTTATTTAATTTCATTTTTAATCTATTTAAATGTTTGTTTATTCATTTTATTGTATGCATAATTTTATTTTTAATACATAATTTTTATTTTTTTATTTTTTATATATTCAAAATGTTTGTTCATTTTTTTTATTGTTTACATAATTTTATTTTTTATATATTTAAAAAAAACTAATTTTATTTTATTTTATTTTTAATATATTTAATAATGTTTATTTTTATCTATTTTATTTATACAAGCATACATAATTTTATTTTTAATATATTATAAATGTTTAATTTTATTTTATTTTTAATATATTTAATAATGTTTATTTTTATTTATTTTATTGTACACATACATAATTTTATTTTTAATATATTATAAATGTTTTATTTTATTTTATTTTTAATATATTTAAGTTTTTTTATTTTTGTTCATTTTAATTTATACACACACACATAATTTATTTTTAATATATCAAAAATGTTTTATTTTATTTTATTTTTAATATATTTACAAATGCTTATTTTTATTTATTTTATTGTATACATACATAATTTTATTTTTAATATATTTAAAATATATATATTTTATTTTATTTCATTTTATTTTTGCTCCCTTACTCTTAATATTTCCTTATTCATTTGAATTGACATTCTTCCCTTAATTCTGAATGACAAAATCCTGCTTCCTTCAGTTCTTTGCTGTAATGCCAACCTGCTTGATTGCCCACCTCATCTCTCCATGTCTGTGTGGTCGTCAGTTTGACCATCAGCTGGAAACTGTTCTGTAAAAGCAGAACCGGCTGCGGTGAGAAGAGACTGAGAGGAGCCTGATTAAAGGCAGAGCTTTGGAGTATGTGTGTGGATCTGGATGATGAACTCTGAGCTCCTGCGGGTTTTGCTGATGGACACACATGTACACTTTCAGCTGTCGGCTCTTGGGTTTGAGTGGAGAACAGAACAGCAGGGTGAAAATCTTGGCTAAATTATTTTGACTCTTAACCCTCTCACGACAAAGTGTGTGTGTGACCTGTTATGCTTGCATTCCAGATACAACTGAGTTCAATTAGATGGGGCTGAAAGAGTGAAAGTGTGAGTGCTTTCATCTTATCAAGTCATATTTGACCCTATAATAAAAATAAAAATTCACAAAAATGTCAAGAAATATTTTTAATAATCAGTAATAAATATATATATATTTTAAACTTTATTTATATATTTTATATATTATGTAAGGGATTGTATGGTGTTGATACTAAATAATATTTATGCTGTAATTAGGATCCATTTCTTTAAGTTGCTGTATTTTTAATGGAGTTTAAAATGTAAAGCACAGACACAGGCTATTGTTAGGCGGTTGCTAGGGTGTTCCAGGTCGTTGTAAAAGTGTTCCTAGTTTTTCTGAGTGGTTGCTAGGCGGTTGCTAGGGTATTCTGAGTGGTTGCTAAGGCATTTCTAAGTGGTTACTGGGGTGTTATGAGTGGTTGCTAAGGTGTTGCTAGGCAGTTGCTAAAGTGTTCTGAGTGGTTGCTAGGTGGATGCTAAGGCGGTTGCTAGGGTGTTATCAGTGTTTGCTAGACCTTAGGTGTTCTGAGTGGTTGCTAAGGCATTGCTAGGTGGTTGCAAGGGTGTTCTGAGTGATTGCTAGGTGGTTGTTAAGGCGTTGCTAGGGTGTTTTATCTGGTTGCTAAGGCATTGCAAGGCAGTTGCTAAGGTGTTCTGAGTGGTTGCTGAGGCGTTGTTAGGTGGTTGCTGAGGCGTTGTTAGGCGGTTGCTAGGGTGTTCCAGGTCATTGTAAAAGTGTTGCCAGGGTTTTCTGAGTGGTTGCTAGGCGGTTGCTAGGGTATTCTGAGTGGTTGCTAAGGCATTTTTAGGTGGTTGCTAGAGTGTTTTGAGTGGTTGCTAGGCAGTTGCTAAGGTGTTCTAGGTCGTTGCTAAGGTGTTGCTAGGCAGTTGTTAAAGTGTTCTGAGTGGTTGCTAGGCGGATGCTAAGGCGGTTGCTAGGGTGTTATTAGTGGTTGCTAGACGTTCGCTAAGGTGTTCTGAGTGGTTGCTAAGGCATTGCTAGGGTGTTCTAGGTGGTTGCTATGCGGTTGCTAGGGTGTTCTGAGTGGTTGCTAAGGCATAACTAGGCAGTTGCTAGGGCGTTCGGAGTCAGAGCGATTTGGAGGTTTGGTTTATGTAGCTTGAACAGTTTAGGAGGAGATGCATATAGAAATAAGTCTCAGATAATAATAATAATAATAAATATTATTCATATTTTAAATGAGATATTTTACCAAATGTTTTACTGCAAAGCAAAAAAAATCAAGGATCTTACCATTTTTCCATTCACAGTACACCAATCCAATTGTGTAAAAAACGAAAAAGAACAACAACAACAACACATTTCTCAGTCAAAACGAACCAAACAGCTTCAAGAGCTTAAAAACACAATTTTAGTAGCCACTTTGTTTTTCATTAAAATACACTGTGTGTTCAGATAAGTCCTGTTTTCATTGCTTTTCTGTAACAAATTTGAAAGATCTCTGGGAAGAAAACGTATTTTTAAAATGTGACGCAGAATATTAGGTAACATTCATGGTATAACAGTGTTGTGAAATTCATATTGAGCGACCATTGAAAAAACGATGGCCAAAAGAAAGAGCCACATTCTGTTAATGAATGGATTCATAGTCAACATTCATATAACTGATGGACTTTCTTTCTCTCTGAAGTACTAAATGGAGCAAATGCATTAAGCACATATCTTTTCATTGAACTGTAAGGACAGACACATGTTTCAGTTTATCTTCTGTATATCTGTCTATCAATGTAGTGTTTTGTCGATCTGTATATTATTCTGTCCAAGTGATGAAACTTTTTTGATTTTTTGATTTCTATTTTTATTATTTTATTTTTTTAAGACAAGGTGTACAGCAGTATTATATCTGTCTGATGTGGATATAATTTTTTTCCTTCTTCCTGATGTATTGTATAACATTTTCATTCTAATTCTTAAGAACCTAATGAGACTAAAACTAGATTTGTTCCTTAACTGGTTATTTCTGAGTATTTTTTGACTGAGAAATGTAATTTTTTTATTTTTTACATCATTAAATTGGTGTATTGTGAATGGTGAAATGTTTAGACCAGGGGTGCCCAAACCTTTTCTTATGAAGGGCCAAAAACCAAATTTGATTGAGGGTGGTGGACCTAAATAGCTAAATATACCAAACTGTATTACATTAAAGTTGCCATGATAACTTCCTATATTAATAATATTTAAAATATAAAGAAAAAAATGTTTGAATGGTATTAATAAGCATATATGTATATATATATATATATATATATATATATATATATATATATATATATATATATATATATATATATATATATATATATATATATATTAGGGGTGTAACGGTTCACAAAAATCACGGTTCGGTTCGATACGACACAGTGGTGTCACGGTTCGGTATGTTTTCGATACAGCAAAAAAAAAAAAAAAAAAAAAAAAAAAAAAAAAAAAAAAGCCAGAGGATTTCTCTGATTGAAATCTTTTTATTGTATGAAAACTAACATAATAAATGCATGTTCTCTCTCTTTTTTTTTTACTTTGAACTAGGGATGTCAGTTTCTACAAAATCCTGTGATCAATGATCATTTAAATTAACGATCAATTGATCTATTAATCGCTCATTCTTATAAAAGATCCGTTTAAGTCTAGGCTACCAGCCTGTGTTGAGGCTACTGAAAAATGAGCCGAATATGCAATGCATTATGATCCTTGCTTAATCGTCACAACGAAAAAATCCCAAACTAGGCTACAGGCTGAGTAACCTATACATCAGAGGTGAATGCGGCACACGCTTCTGTTACAGCTTCCGTGAAGAACGAAAGCGAAAGCAACTAAACACTGTTATGCCATACAATTATTTCATTTTTAACAATCAATTAAATTACACAGCGGTTTTATATCAAAAGTTGATAATAATATAAAATATACTACATTTTAATGGTAAAATAATGATTTAAACGACGGCTGTTATTTCTTTCAGCATTCAAACATTAAATAACTAATGCAGCAAGTGAAATAAAAACGAATATGAAACAACACATAGCAGGATTTAAAGCATATAAAGGACTATTATATTTAGCAAAATGCTGCTCTTTTTATCTTTGTATTTTTTTATCATTTTATTTTTGTTATTTTTAATATTTTTTTGTCTTCATAATTAAAGCTATTGACAAATTCCTGCTTGACATTTTAGAAAATATTTTGCGTAGCAACCCAGTATTTATTAAAGATCACCGAGAACAAAAAAACAAACACAAAAACATGTTACATGGCCCCATAAATGTCCAACTTATATTTAACTGAATCGTATAAATGATGAAAATTGCTCGTTCATTTTTTATAAAACATTTGTTATTTTTGTGAGTAAAAACAATATCGACATTTAAGAATAATTTTATTAATTCACTCATTTCTTTGACTTGTTTATTGGCGCATAAACAGGCTATAATTTAAATCAAACAACAGTAAATTGGACCTCTACAATGCCACTAAGCTTTCAAACAAAAGTCCAAAAAATTAAAGAAAGATTGGACTTTATCCGGTGACGGCCGACACTGAGCTCAGTAAATGTTTTTTGATAAGTTATTAATAATCTGTTCAATAATTCGTTAAAGCCAAAATGAATGGTAAATAAATATAGGCTATTTTAAAAAAATATATTTATATATATAAATATAGGCCTAACATATTTTTAAATAAAATTAAATAGGCTATTTTCTGAAAAATGTGCCTGTCTGTGTTTATCATTCCATCGAATTAATTTGATCGCAACACCTGTTATTCAGAACAGAACATTTGAGCTAGTTTCAGTTCTTTTCATTTTCTTTTTTCTGTAGTTTCATTTTTACAAATAATTTTATTTAATTTGTTTGTTAATTAAATTTTGTTATTTAGCTTATTTTTTATGCAACAAAGTTGCAAATTAATGTGCTACGAGATGTGGCTGTGTATGGTAGTGCCAGCGAGCGTGAACTGCTGCTGAGAGAGAGAGAGAGAGAGAGAGAGAGAGAGAGCGCAATAGAAACAATTCAATTTTCGCATGCTGATTTATGTGAAATTGCGAATACATGACTATAATCGCATTGCAATTTTAAAAATTATTGTATTTTTTCCTTTAGGAGGAAAAGTCTATTTCAATTCATGCTAAAGACACGTGGTGCTGAAGTCCGAAAGTGCCGGTGATGTGAACAGCTGAAACTGTCAAATTATTTTTAGTTTAGCCTATTTATTATTAATGATGATGATTAAAAATAATAATGCTATTTATTTTATTCAATAATGTAATTAAAACATGTAATATATCTACATTAATGCGAAACAAGCTAAATATCATCTTTATAGTCGTCATATGTCTCAGCTCTCTGCAATATCTTTGCCTATATCCTCCTCAATACATGATATCCTCTATTAAATCAAATAATTTGACCACAATGTTGCAGAACAGGCTTAACAAAATTCGCAGCACTGAACATGTTCCCAGACTGAAAGTGATTGATGATGAGAAAACTGAGAAACCTGTGAGAACGGAGATGTTCACCGCATATAGCCGTGAGGAGCGATTTTTTAAATGAAAGCATATTTGTGCCAATCTGTCAAGATTGCTTAAAACACCTTAATATTTTAGAGTAAATAGTTAAAGTTTGCATCACCAATAATTGATCTTACCCACGCGTGACCCACTTATACTTAAATATCATGCGACCTATTTTTTGATTACCTGACTCGCGGATTAACGGCAGCATATGTGGATAAAACCGAGATCTGCTTGATTTGACCGTCAACTGGGCAATGGGCTTATGAAGGAATAATGAAACGAGGCTCTATTACATGTAACATTTTCTTAAAACCCGAAATTTCCACTACCGATTAAGCATTAAGGTCTACAGGGAAACCAAAGTGCTCCCAAACGCCAGACCCGCTGTTGGTTATAGGAGGATTACATTAATGTTACTAGCCCTTTAGCTGTAGTGCAGTCAGTCCGCGGCGCGTTTCCACCCTTTCGTCCGCAACAAACCCTGCATCATCTCAGCGCCCCTCGGCCTTCGCTTTTGTCCGCGACAAACCCCGCATCATCTCAACACCCAGCTCCGCCGGCTTTTTTGGATTGAAAGCGGCATAACTTTCGGTTTGAGCGCCAGTAGCTTACTCCGACACTGAGTGCAGTGTGTGCCTGACTATAGTAGCGTTTGGAGGTGGGCGGGGAAGGCAGATGTTGCCTGTCACGTCATTTGGGACTTATTCTCTTTTATCTTTTTAGATATTAGTCTGAATCGTTCGGTTCGTATGCGTACCGAACCGAAAGCCTCGTACCGAACGGTTCGATACGAATACGCGTATCGTTACACCCTTAATATATATATATATATTACATTTTATAATGTACTTCTTATAATAAAACCATAAACAATTTAATTTATAACACACACACACACACACACACACACACACACACACACACACACACACACACACACACACACACACACACACACACACACACACACACACATACACACACACACACAACACACAACACACACAACACACACACACACACACATATATATTTGTCAACATCTAAAAAAAAAGTGTTTTAGGGTTTCACGACCCTTTAAAAAAATCTAATTAATTCACATTCCATTGAAAAATTAAATTTCAGTTTTGCTTTTGTTGTAGCTCAGCAATTAAACAAACAAACAAACAAACAAGGTTATGTAAAATTAGAAATGATGATCTCTGTTTGAGGGATTCGCCCCAACTTTCCCCATCGTTTCTCCATCTCTTCAATGATTGGTTGGTGGGCCAAATCAAAGGTTACCATGGGCCAACTTTGGCTTGCGGGTCCTAGTTTGGGCATTTTTGGTTTAGATCCTTGATATATATACAATTGAAGTCAGAATGATTAGCCCCCCTTTGATTTTTGTTCTTTCTTTTTTTATATTTCCAAGTAAAGAAACCTTCACAGTATGTCTGATAATTTTTTTCTTCTGGAGAAAATCTTATTTGTTTTATTTTGGCTAAAATAAAAGCTTTAAATTTTTTAAAAACCATTTTACGGTCAATATTATTAGCCCCTTTAAGCTATGTTTTTTTAGATAGTCTACAGAACAAACCATCGTTATACAATAATTGCCTGATTACCCTAACCTGCCCAGTTAACCTAATTACCCTAGTTAAGCCTTTAAATGTCACTTTAAGCTGTATAGAAGTGTCTTGAAAACTATCTAGTCAAATATTATTTATTGTCATCATGGCAAAGATAAAATAAATCAGTGATTAGAAATGAGTTATTAAAACTGTTATGTTTAGAAATGTGTTGAAAAATCTTCTCTCCTTTAAACAGAAATTGGGGGAAGAAATAAACAGGGGGACTAATAATTCAGAGGAACTAATAATTCTGATTTCAACTGCGTGTATATATACATACATACATATATATATATATATATATATATATATATATATATATATATATATATATATATATATATATATATATATATATATATATATATATATATTGTTTTACAGTAAAAAAACATTTTGTAAAACATGAAAATTAATATTTAGTTTCTTTTTCACACTTAATAATAATCCGTCAAGCATATTCTTTCTATTTTAATGCTTTCCATTTTAAAGTCCATTAAAATACAGCGATTTACAGAAATGGATTTAAATTACAGCATAAATATAATTTAGTATCATCATACAATCTCTGTAAAATTAAAAAAAAATGAACAACTTTTATTTGTTTCAGATGAACATATTAAAACATATGCCAGAATAGTTGGTGGTTCATTCCGCCATGGTGTGACCCCTGATAAATACGGAACTAAGCTGAAGGAAAATGAAAGAATAAATCATTTTAGAAACATGCAGATATTGTGCTAAACTGTGTGTTAATCATCCTAGAAACTTGATATCGGTGTGGTAATTCATACTAGAAAGATGCTAGCAATATACTGAAACATGCCAACGTGTAGTAAATCATGTGCTAAAATATGTTAAATCATTGGAAACCTGCTAAAATGCTAGTATATTAAGGCTCATAGTAGAAACGGTTGTATTATTTAAAAAATTTTTGAGTGCGGATCATCTTTGCTGCTTGTCATTTAAGTGCTGAGATTCACCACAAAACATTCATCAAGAATTTCTTAATAAACCCACACAGACTAAACTGCTCACATCATCTCCAGATTTGTTTCAATTTCACACAGTGAGAGTATAATTTAGTTGTGGCGTCTGATTTTTTGGAGATTGACTGGACTGCTCCAGCTGTAGCCAGAAGTGTTTGCTCATCGCACCCCTGAGTATACTAGGATGTTGGGAATGGCTCATTGAATCAGATTAGTAGAGATATAATCACGTTAGTGAGAGTCCTGAGTGGCCAGGTAATCCACACAAGCTGCTAAAAGTTGAAGCAAATAGTTGAACTGCAGACCTTCCGGGTGAAGAGTGTGTGTCCACATATGAATCTCTTCAAAGTTTAATTGCACACAAAGACATGACATGTAGTAGGGGTGTGTACCTACAGTACACTGGTTTGATTATGATTATCATGTCATTGATTCGGTTCAATTCGATATGCGCGGCATCCTCAATTTTCAATTTGACTTCAAATGTATACAATTTTGTCACTAAATACAAGCAGTCAGTGAAAGACTGTCCCACAAACTCACAAGCAGCGAAATGTGCTCAGATATAAGCTTTTAATATAGTTGGAGGATTTTTTTATTACTTGCACACACGTCTCGCTTCCCTTGCCATAGTATGCTACTCACGAAGGTTTTCTGACATAATATGGCACTTGAGAACCATACCATGTGTCGTTAAGCCAAGATGACATAGTATGTCAGAAAACCATCAGTACATCATAATCGGTAATGGTCAGTTATTAAACTAATACTGAATCATCCTCGTCTGCACCGTAATGCACCGAACAAATGATTCATTTTCACAGCCCTACCATGCAGTGACCGATAGAGCTTTTACAGATATTACCATTCACGTGGTGTGTTATTTGTGAATCAGAGATTATAGAATACACAAGACGTGTCACTCATATAGTTTTGAATGGGAAAAATGTAAAAGCTGCTCTAGAAAAGGAAGCCCTGCCTTCTAGTAAAGGAGCCAATCATTGATCACTATATACTTACGATTCTCTGGGGGAGGGGCTCGACGTGTTTTTACGACAGTTTCTGCAGCTTCATTGTTATATGAGCAGTCTGATGTCACCAAACATGCTGGAACCTCAGGCACCGTTTACACTAATACGTTTTAGATTTAAAACACATAAGTTTTGCTACGGTTACGCTATCTGTCCACACTACTCCTGAGTTTTTGAGTAGATCCTTGATTGAACCATTTCTGATGATGATAATGCCATTTATACTATGAGAAAAAAAGTGTTTTGTGACCTTTAATGGATGTAAGTACATTATGGGACGCTCAGAACCTTTAAAACGCCGTAATAATGGCACTTTTTATCAGTGAGTTTAATGTGACCTGATACCTGATGCCCCCTTTTCCTTTTCTATTTCTCTTCAGAGTAAAGAAATCACCTTTCAGCTGCAAGAGGATTTGATGAAAGTTCTCAACGAGCTCTACACAGTAAGTACTGTAACAATGATTACATTTGTCAAATTCTAGAAAGTTCCTTAGTAATAAAAAAAATGTAATATTTCATTCCCATATTCATTAGTATTTCATTCCCATAGTTTCCGGCTGCACTTAGGAGTGCGCCATAGGAAAATACCCATAAAAGTGCCCATACTCCATGCATACCCTCCACATCTCTGACCTCGCTAGATTACTGTGTTTACACCAATAATCAATAGTTAATTCCCACACTTTAATTGCAGCTGTCAGGTCCATCGCAGTTGCTTAGAAGATTCATGTGTCTTTTGCTTCCCTGCAGTTTTAATAAGATGGTAATATATTCTCAGGCCTTAAAAAAGCATCTGCGGATGGACTTGTCCTCTGTGTGTGTGTGTGTGTGTGTTTATTTGGAAAATGTCGTGTCATGTGTGTTTTTCGGCGACTCAGTGGTGCAGTAGGTAGTGCTGTCGCCTCACAGCAAGAAGGTCGCTGGTTCGAGCCTCGACTGGGTCAGTTGGCATTTCTGTGTGGAGTTTGCATGTTCTCCCTGCGTTCGCGTGGGTTTCCTTCGGGTGCTCCGGTTTCCCCCACAGTCCAAAGACATGCAGTACAGGTGAATTAGGTAGGCTAAATTGTCCGTAGTGTAAGTGCAAGTGGTGTTAGTGAGGCCAGCAGGGGGCACTCAACCTGCACTCTGTGTGAGTCCTAACGCCCCAGTATATTGATTGGGACTCAGTGAGTGCTGTCTTTCTAATGAGACGTTAAACCGAGGTCGTTAAAAATCCCTGGATGTCCTTCGAAAAGAGTAGGGGTTTAACATCGGCATCGTGGCCAACATGGCCTCCTAACCATCCTCATATCATAATTGGCTTCATCACTCTGTCTCCTCTCCACCAATCAGCTGGTGTGTGGTTTGCGGTCTGGCGCAATATGGCTGCCGTTGCGTCATCCAGGTGGATGCAACACACTGGTGGTGGATGAGGAGATTCCCCCCCAATGGGCTTTGAGTGTCCAGAAAAGCGCTATATACTGTAAATGTTAGGAATTATTATGTTTATTATTATTTATTTTTGAATATTTGTTATGCGCTTTTAATATAAGAATTTTAATATTTTCATATTTTAGTAATATTTACTAGAATATAGTAATAATGCTTAATTATTTTAAATATATTTAGTATTATTTAGTCAGCTTTATGTTTGTGTTCACTCTTCAATTTACATTTATAAGACTATAAAGACAAATCAGTTCTGCGTTCTGATTGGCTGTAGACCATTGTCAATCAGTCTCCTCCATCTCTCCTGTACAGTACAGAATGCGTTTAGCTTGCCAAATTAACATAAATCTTTGATCGCTAGCTGTGTGAGTTCCAACAGAGATGCAAAAATGGTTGTATCTGTCCGCAGCAAGACCATCGTAAAGGGGGTCGCACACTGGGCAGCAGCGCCATGCCTTTTAGAATTGTAAACATAGGTTTATATCAGGGTAAACACACCGCTGTCTGTGGTGCCCAGCTACGACTCAGGACACTGTTCATATTTCTGCAGCACCACAGAGCGCCATCTGAATAATTTCATTTTAAAAACATGTGAATGTGCGCCTCCGGTGTGTGTTACTTCCGACTGTCATGTGCGCGGTGCATTCGCTGTGCGACCCCCTTAAGGATGGTGTGGGCTTTAGTTTTGTGAATCAGTGACTGCAGGAAAAAGAACATTACGTTGGATGCCAACATTATACACACAAAAGCTAAAAAGCTTTATGAATTTTTTGCTGACAGTGATGAGTGTTTGCGCCTGACAACAGCTTTTGATCCTTGGTTTCATTCTATAGTACTGGACCTATTTTTTTTACGAAGGTTTGAACTTTAAGAATGTTTAAACGAGAGAAAAGTGTGAAAATGTTAATGCCTGTCTGGGAAAAGTGTATAAAGTGTGTAGTGAGGGGTTTTACAGACTTAAGGCTCGTACACACCTGGATGCTTTTCGTTTGCGTTTATCGTCAGCGTTTTTCAAGACGTTTTTCTGGATTCAAACCCAAGCGATTTTCACTGCCGTCGAGCAGAAGAGTATGCAAAATCACTTCTTGACGTTAGATGGCGCTACACAACTTTAAGCTTCTGGCACCCGCTTGTAACACAGAAGAAGACAAAGTTGACACGCTTGTTGTTATGGATGGTTCAAGTAGCAGCTCCAACTCTAGCGATGAAGAAATGATTATTGTTCAGCAGTGCAATAAGCTGCTCCACGTTCATATCGCCTCTGGGCATCTTCTTTAATGTGTGCTCGCATCCAAGTGCTGTTTACTATATTTTCAGCAGCGTCAAAACAAAAAAAAACGAGCATGAGGTGTTTTTTTTAAATGACGATTTTGCGCCTGCCGTTTTGCGCGTTGGTGTGCACGATCACATTTACGCCCTTTATTTAGTCACGAGGCGTTAAACGTCGACGGAAAACACAAGCAAAAAACGTCTCGGTGTGCACGGGCCTTTAAAACATCTATAATAATTGAAAAAAATAAAGCTGACTACTTTGCGGATTTTGCCTATTACTGGTTATTTTTAGAACGTAACTCCCACTGTATATTAAAGATTTTACTATTTTAGAAATAAATGAGCAATCCTAATATTTTGAATTGGCATTTGCTTTTGAGCTTTTCAGTATTCAGCTGAAACACACACATTCAATGCTTCCAAAAAAACAAAAACCCTCTGATTTCTAACTTCTGGACGATGTAGTACTGTATATGACAAAATTACTACTTTCAAAATTGCTAAATGGGTCTCAGTTACCAATGCTGATTTGATTTGCCTGTGCGTTCTCCCATTATTTAAACCCATCCAAAAACCTCAGCCTGGTTTTTGCAGCCGTCGCGTTTATATTTTCTGAGCGTTTGTTCTTGTAATCACACACGTCGGGTTTCTTTTTGATCAGCGTGGAAGTGTATCATCCCGTTTGACCTGACTTGGCCTTCGGGAGGGAAACACTCTTGTGGTAGCATTGCATCAGAAACCCTCACTGCAACCACAGCCAGTAAAATAACAGGTCTGGCGTGACTAAAACTGGGCCTTCTAAAATGAGCAGAAATGTAAACAGAGTTCAGAACGGTAAATGGAGACTGAGAGCAAGGGCCCATGGTTTGGTCTGCCATCTTGGCCATGTGTCTAATTATACAGGCCAGGACAGACGCGCACTGTGCTGCTCCGACTGTACATGTTTTTGAACAATATTTAGTTTGGGCCACGTTTTATAGTCTCGTTTGAGGCTTTACTGTACTGTGATTTATATCATCACCACAGCGATTATGGCTTGGATGGATCCGGCTTGTAGGGGTCTAATCGTGAATGGGTGCTTGTAATCAGCTTTGTGTTTTTTCTCTCGTTTTTTTGTGTATGCTTTTGGTATAATATTTTTATGATAATTACATTATTTATATTTATTTTAGTAGTGTTTGTGTTTATTAAATATTTTGTATTTTTTTTAAGTAATTTTATTATATCTTTCTGTAGATTAAAAATAATAATTGGTCGACATCAATAGCCTCATGGGCAATGTGTCAACGTACAGCTCCATTCTGCTCCAGACATCCCAAAATTGAGTCCCGGCTTGCAGACCTCTTCCGATTCTGTCTGGTCTCTCTCTCCAACTTTGCTTCTTGTCTACACACTGTCCTATCATATTAAAGGCAAAAACTGCTAAAATAAATTTATATATACCGTTGAAGTCAAAATTATTTGCCCTCTTGTGAAATATGTGTTCTTTTTCCAAGTATTTTTCAAGTGATATTTATTGGAACATTTTCACAGTATTTCCCATAATATTTTTTCGTCTGAAGAAATTCTTATTTGTTTAAATAAAAATAAATAAATAAAATAAATAAATAAATATATATTCAATATCATTTGTCCTTTTAAGCTATTTTTTTTAATTGACTACAGAACAAACCATCGTTATACAATGATTTGCCTAATTAGCCTAACTTACCCAATTAACCTAGTTAAGCCTTTAAATTGCACTTCAAGCGAGTGCAATCGCTGCAGAGCCACTTGGGCTCCAATGAGGGGGAGCTTGAGCTCCAGCTCCTCCTCCTATAAGCTGTTTTAATGCGTACACCCACCCCACCCCTAACCCAAATCCCCAGTGAAATCACTTGTAGAAGAAGTGCAAGCAAGTAGGAGCTGGAGCTCAAGCTCCCCCTTGCTGGAGCTCAGCTCCGCCCAAGTGGCTCTGCAGTGAGTACCACTTGCTTTAAGCTGAATACTAGCAATGTGAAAAATAACTAAAGAAAAAGAAAGCAGTTATTAGAAATTAGTTATTAAAACTATTTTGTTTAGAAATGTGTTAAAAAAATGTAAAAAATCTTCTTCTTGACTTTGAAAACTGTGTATATGTGTGTATGTACTTTTTGTATATCAAGTATTTTTACATTTATTTAAACTATTTAGTAATATTTGTTGAATATTAAATATTACCATTTTTATGAAATAATTTAATGTTCTTTATTATTTAGATTTAGTGTTTATTGTTTTAGATTTTTTGTTTTTAGATTTAGCTTGTATTCAAAATGTTATGTGTTTTTTTTTAAATATTTAAGTATTGTAATATTATTTGTTTGATAAAAAATAGTTTACTGTTTATTTGAAGTATTTTAGTAGAATTCACTAATATTTTGAATCAAGACTTAGGGCCAATCCCAATTCTACCCCTTGGCCCTTCCACTTACTCCTACCCCTCGTTTTGCGCGTTCCTGTGAAGGGGTAGGGTTGTCTTAATTCTCTTTAGCTTGAAGGCGTAGGGCTAAGGGGAAGGGGTAGATAGCCCTTCAAACTGAGATTTTTCAGGACCACACTCGAAACAAAGGGGTAAGAAAATTTCCCAGAATACACCAGCCACAACGGCAGCATAGCTGTACCCGGAAGTAAGGAGATCCACAAATTAGTATTTTTTGTCATTATTATGAATTTTTACAACAAACAAACATATGTTTTAATATATTCATAACCGCGTTCATGTTTTATCGTCATGCTTTAAAAAAAAACGCTAAAATAAAAACTGCAAAATTTCGCGAACTACAATCCATAGTACTTTCTCCTGTATAGCAGTCCCACAACATTCTGTCACTCGATGACACTCGAATACCCTGTCAGAAAAATCTCATACCTGCCAACACTCCCGTTTTTCCCGGGAGTCTCCCGTATTTCAGACCCGTCTCCCGTATTGTTCTGTCTCCCGGTAAACTCCCGGAATTCCCCCGCCCCTCAGCATTTTGGTACAGTCCGGGCTGAAACTTGGTGCTTGTGCTTTTCCAGTCGTGCGCTACAGTTCGCGCGCCCCCATCTCCTCAAACCTCTTACCCCTCCCGCTCCCCGCTCTTCAGTTTGTGCCAGTGTTGCCAACTTCGCGACAAATTTTCAAAAAAGCGACTAGCGACAAACCGAGCGACTTTTTTGTGTGTTACTGGCGATTTTTATAGACTGCCATTTGTCCATTACTGTACCGTCCCTACTCTTCTCAACGAGCTGCGGGTAATGCTGCCGGCCCCTCCCCTGCAGCCTGAGAGCAGAGCACCTCTCTGCGTACCGACGGCAAATGATTTAGAACAGGTGGCAGTTTGAACGTATTTCCCTTGTACAGTCAACCCGATCTGCTTCTCCTTTATTTTAACAATTTAATTTGACCGTTTATTGTTCACAATCAGAGATGTTTTAAGTAAGAGTTTCAGAACTTGTCTGAGTATATTACGTCTGAGAGATTACTGCAAATTCCCTACTCATCTATAATGATATACTGTATTCAAACAGCAATAAATTTAGTTAAACTGACAAGCTTACATAAAGCGTAGTGCGAATATAAAATACCCCATTTATTTACCATAGACTGTTAAACAAACAGAAATAGTAGAACGCGATGACGTAAGTAATATGCAAATTGGCGTATGACGTAATCTTCCCCCCCCCTCGGTCTCCCGGAATTTACAAAGCAAATGTTGGCAGGTATGAGTGGCTGTGAATGGGCTTTTTACAGTGTCTGCTATAATGTTAATGTTGTTTTTGGTGTGTTTACACAGATGAATATGGCCATGGTGTAAATGCGCAGTATAGTTATGATCTTATTGCCACATTATATCGTTATGATAACATAATATCATTGCCTTTAGTGATTTCTTGAAGATAAATACCAAAAAATAAAGCAACTGGAGCAGTCGCGATCGTCTGATCTCATATGAAGCAAGAGATCGCGATGACATATAATGACGTGTGGGGGTGCTGTAGTGGTGTCCCATTTTTTAGGGGTAAATTTTGAAGCCCTTCCCCTTCACACTTGGTTTTAAGGGCCAAGGGGAAAGGGTAGGGGTACAAAAATAGAATTGGGATTGGGCCTTAGACTTGGCACTGCACTAAAAAACAGCAAATTATCTTAATAAAATGTCAAAAAATGTCTTAATACTGCTGTATACTTTCAAATATATTATGTTCACAAAAATTGACATTTGTCGTGTATATATGTATATATATATATATATATATATATATATATATATATATATATATATATATATATATATATGAGAAAAATGTCGATTTCTGTATATATTGTGCATTTAATGAATGCACTAATAGCGTGCTGATGTTACATCAATTACAACGTGACAAAGCTTTTAGTGTCAATTAGGCTCTCGCTCATTGTGAAGAGTTTGACATCCTAGGCATAATCTGTTTGTTAGTGCAGTCTCTTACACTCTGATTCACATCCTAATGCCTGTTTTTAAAATCATCTCCATATGACAACCACCCAACCAAAACAATGACTCAAACCGAAACAATGACTCAAAAAAAAAATGACTCAAACGTCTGAAGCAGCATTTACCATTATCATGCAGATACATATCTCATACTCCATCATATATCAAGCCAAATATAAAAATTATTATCTAATTATATCTTAATTTATATATGTATATTTTGCTGTTTAAATGCAAATGATTGTGTATGAAGACATTTCTGCTTTTGTTTATTTACACAAATGAATATACTGTTAGCTGATTTGTGTTAAGTGTAAAGATGAAAGTGTTCTGTGTGAGACGAGCAGCTGCATGTTGAACTTTAACCTCTGATCTCTGTGTGCCGCAGGTGATGAAGACCTATCATATGTATCACACGGAGAGCATCAGTGCTGAGGGTAAACTGAAAGAGGCTGAGAAGCAGGAGGAGAAACAGATCGGCCGTGTTGGAGATCCAGTTTTTCACATTCGGCTGGAGGACAGACACCAGAGACGCAGCTCTGTCAAGAAGATCGAGAAGATGAAGGAGAAGGTTAGTAGGAAATCATCTTCAGTATGTTTGTAACCGGCAAATAAACCATACAATGGTTCAAAGAATGTCAGGCAAGAATGTTTATATATACAGTTGATTATTAAAATTAATTGATTATTACAACATATAAATTATTTAATTATTAAAATATTAATTATAATATTTTTTTTTTCAATTATTTCCCAAATTATGTTTAACAGAGCATGCAATTTTTTCACAATATTTTCTATCATATTTTTACTTCTGGAGAAAGTCTTATTTGTTTTATTTAGGCTAGAATAAAATCTGTTTTTTATTTTTTTAAAAACCATTTTAAGGTCAAAATTATTAGCCCCCTTAAACAATATTTTTTTTATCGTCTACAGAACAAACAATGATTATACAATAATTTGCCTAATTAACCTAACTTACCTAATTAACCTAGTTAAGCCTTTAAATGTCACTTTAAGCTGAATAGAATGATCTTGGAAAATATCTAGTAAAATATTATGTACTGTCATTATGGCAAAGATAAAATAAATCAGTTATTAAAAATTAGTTATTAAAAGTATTATGTTTAGAAATGTGTTGAATTTTTTTTTCGTTGAACAGAAATTGGCGATAAAATATACAGGGGGCTAATAATTCTGACTTCAACTGTATATACATCAGGTACTATTATGTTAAATAGTAAAACTTTTAAACCTGATTGTTTTGCCTGTCAAAAAATGTCTGTTAAATTTCACCAAAAAACAAAAATAAAGTAAAATGTAAAAAGCAAATAAGCCTCTTTTTTTGTGATTTAGTTTTACATTATGACAGTATTTTCATTACAGTTACATGTAAACCAGCATCCATAAGTTTAAAATTTAAATAAACGATTAAATAAACAAATTAAAATGGTTAATATTCAATAATAAATAAATCAAAATATGCTAATTTGTATGTATATTTATATATGTACATATGTATATACATTTTGTTCAGTTTCCAGACATAAAATAGATTTTCAGACAGAATATTTCATTTTGATGTAACAATAACAAGTAAGAGATTAGAAAATGTTTACATTTTGTAACTACATTTAAAATGTTAAGGCTTGTTTAAGGATTTACTGTACCTTTATAGTAACAGAACGGAACTGAACAGAGTGATATGGAATGAAACTAAACGAAACGAAATGAAGGAAACAAAATCAAATGAAACTAAATGAAACAAAAAACCCAAAACAACCCCAAAAACCCCAAGACAAAACAACCCCAAAACAAAACAACCCCAAAAACAAAACAATCCCAAAACAAAACAATCCCAAAACAAATCAACCCCAAAAACCAAAACAACCCCCAAAACCCCAAAACAACTACAACCAAAATCCCCAAAACCCCAAAAACCAATACAAGCCCCAAAACCCAAAACAACTCCAACAACCAAAACCCAAACCAACCCCAACAACCCAAAAGCCAAAATCAAAGCAACCCCAAAAACACAAAACAACCCCAAAAATCCAAAACCCAAAACAACCCTAAAAATCAACACCTAAAAAGCCCTAAAGGACCCCCACAACCCAAAAACAAAACAACCGCAAAAACACAAAACAACCCCAAAAATCCAAAAAACAAAATAACCCAAAAAACTAAAACAACATCTAAAAACCCCAAAACCCAAAAACAAAATAACCCTAAATATCAAAAACAACCGCAAAAATCCCCAAAACCCCAAAAAACCCAAAAGCCTCAAAACCCAAAACAACCCCAAAAGCCTCAAAATCCAAAACAACCCCAACGACCCAAAAACAAAACAACCCCCAAAACCCCAAAAACAAAACAACCCCAAAAACAAAACAATCCCAAAACAAAACAACCCCAAAAACAAAACAATCCCAAAACAAAACAACCCCAAAAACAAAACAATCCCAAAACAAAACAACCCCAAAAACAAAACAACCCCAAAAACAAAACAATCCCAAAACAAAACAACCCCAAAAACAATCCCAAAAACAAAACAATCCCAAAACAAAACAACCCCAAAAACAATCCCAAAACAAATCAACTCCAATAAACCAAAACAACCCCCGAAACCTCAAAACAACTCCTACCAATAAACCCAAAACCTTAAACAACCCCAAAAATCAATACAAGGCCCAAAACCCAAAACAACTCCAACAACCAAAACCCAAAATAACCCCAACAACCCAAAAGCCAAAAACAAAGCAACCCCAAAAACACAAAACAACCCCAAAAACAAAACAATCCCAAAACAAAACAACCCCCAAAACAAAACAATCCCAAAACAAATCAACCCCAAAAACAAAACAATCCCAAAAACAAAACAATCCCAAAACAAAACAACCCCAAAAACAAAACAACCCCAAAAACAAAACAATCCCAAAACAAAACAACCCCAAAAAACAAAACAATCCCAAAACAACCCCAAAAACAAAACAACCCCAAAAACAAAACAATCCCAAAACAAAACAACCCCAAAAACAAAACAATCCCAAAACAACCCCAAAACAAAACAACCCCAAAAACAAAACAATCCCAAAACAAAACAACCCCAAAAACAAAACAATCCCAAAACAAAACAACCCCCCAAAAAAAAACAATCCCAAAACAAAACAACCCCAAAAACAAAACAACCCCAAAAACAAAACAATCCCAAAACAAAACAACCCCAAAAACAATCCCAAAACAAATCAACTCCAATAAACCAAAACAACCCCCGAAACCTCAAAACAACTCCTACCAATAAACCCAAAACCTTAAACAACCCCAAAAATCAATACAAGGCCCAAAACCCAAAACAACTCCAACACCAAAACCCAAAACTAACCCAACAACCCAAAGCCCAAAACAAAGCAACCCCAAAAAAACAAAACAACCCCAAAAACAAAAACAATCCCAAAACAAACAACCCCCAAAAACAAAACACATCCAAAACAAATCAAACCCCAAAAACAAAACAATCCCAAAACAAAACAACCCCCAAAACAAAACAATCCAAAACAAAACAACCCCAAAACAAACAATCCACAAACCCAAAACAAACATCCCCACAAACAAAACAACCCCAAAACAAAACAATCCCAAAAACAAACACCCCAAAAACAAAACAATCCCAAAACAAAACAACCCCAAAAACAAAACAATCCCAAAACAACAAACCCCAAAACAAAACAATCCAAACAAACAACCCCAAAAACAAAACAATCCCAAACAAAACAACCCCAAAAAACAAAACAATCCCAAAACAAAACAACCCCAAAAACAAAACAATCCCAAAACAAAACAACCCCAAAAACAAAACAATCCCAAAACAAAACAACCCCAAAAACAAAACAACCCCAAAAACAAAACAATCCCAAAACAAAACAACCCCAAAAACAAAACAATCCCAAAAAAAAACAACCCCAAAAACAAAACAATCCCAAAACAAAACAACCCTAAAAACAAAACAACCCCAAAAACAAAACAATCCCAAAACAAAACAACCCCAAAAACAAAACAATCCCAAAACAAAACAACCCCAAAAACAAAACAATCCCAAAACAAAACAACCCCAAAAACAATCCCAAAACAAATCAACTCCAATAAACCAAAACAACCCCCGAAACCTCAAAACAACTCCTACCAATAAACCCAAAACCTTAAACAACCCCAAAAATCAATACAAGGCCCAAAACCCAAAACAACTCCAACAACCAAAACCCAAAATAACCCCAACAACCCAAAAGCCAAAAACAAAGCAACCCCAAAAAAACAAAACAACCCCAAAAACAAAACAATCCCAAAACAAAACAACCCCCAAAACAAAACAATCCCAAAACAAATCAACCCCAAAAACAAAACAACCCCCAAAACAAAACAATCCCAAAACAAATCAACCCCAAAAACAAAACAATCCCAAAACAAAACAACCCCAAAAACAAAACAATCCCAAAACAAAACAACCCCAAAAACAAAACAATCCCAAAACAAAACAACCCCAAAAACAAAACAATCCCAAAACAAAACAACCCCAAAACAAAACAATCCCAAAACAAAACAACCCCAAAAACAAAACAACCCCAAAAACAAAACAATCCCAAAACAAAACAACCCCAAAAACAAAACAATCCCAAAACAAAACAACCCCAAAACAAAACAATCCCAAAACAAAACAACCCCAAAACAAAACAACCCCAAAAACAAAACAATCCCAAAAACAAAACAACCCCAAAAACAAAACAATCCCAAAACAAAACAACCCCAAAAACAAAACAATCCCAAAACAAAACAACCCCAAAACAAAACAATCCCAAAACAAAACAACCCCAAAACAAAACAACCCCAAAACAAAACAACCCCAAAACAAAACAACCCCAAAAACAAAACAATCCCAAAAACAAAACAACCCCAAAAACAAAACAATCCCAAAACAAAACAACCCCAAAAACAAAACAATCCCAAAACAAAACAACCCCAAAAACAAAACAATCCCAAAACAAAACAACCCCAAAAACAAAACAATCCCAAAACAAAACAACCCCAAAAACAAAGCAACCCCAAAAACACAAAACAACCCCAAAAACCAAAACAACATCTAAAAACCCAAAACATAAACAAAACATAAACAAAACATAAACAAAACAGAAAAATTATACGCAAAAAAAAGCAGAAACATAAAACACCAAAAAATGATTGATTGATTTATTTATATTCATGATTATATTTATATTGATGATTATTATTAGTAAAGTTCCCTCTGTTTTTACATTTCAAATGTTTTTGATTAAAAAAAGTCGACCCTGTCTTTACATGAATGCCACACATTTTATACACTGTAGTGTTTCTGTTTTCTCTTAAAACCCATGACAAATGATTTAACAGCTGTGGGATTGTTTTCTCCATTGATGTTTCCTGGAACGAGACGTTATGGGCCGCTTAAAATATGGAAGTTAGTCTGAGTCACTGTCTGTCGGTCAGTCAGTGGAGTTAAGTGCCTCTGAATGTTACTAATATCCTCACTGAAACAGGAAATGAGCAAGACTTTTTAGTAACCTCATACATGCATATATAATCCATATAAAGATTTATTTATTTATTTATTTATTTTTGGAGTTTACATGCCTATTTTTCCTCATTGGCTTATTTTTGGAAGGATTTACTCCTGAAATCTTGTAGAAACAGACTGCATGCAGAGTTAAAAGCATGTTTTATATATTTCTCACATTTTATTTTTACTTTCTGTCTCTCTCATCAGAGGCAGGCAAAGTATTCGGAGAACAAGCTGAAGTCGATCAAAGCTCGGAACGAATACCTGCTGACTCTGGAAGCCACTAATGCTTCAATCTTCAAATATTACATCCACGACTTGTCTGATTTAATAGACGTAAGTACCTGGAAAAGAAAAGGAGACTTTCTTGTTCTTGTGAAGAAACTTTGTGTGTGACAAGTAGAGCAGTTATAAATAGAGATTCAAACTGACCTGGGGTCTGCTGGGACAGCTAAATATGACAAAGACTGTTGCCGTTTTCACAGTTTTATTGAAATCTTTGTCTGCATGGGCTTTGATCAGAGAAATGCATAGACTCCTCAGCGAGAGATCTGTCAACATCACATTCAGATTTAAGCTCTTGAGACGTTAATGCAGGTGCGTCTGACAGGAGTGAGATGCTTGAAATATACACTTTTCTTCAATTTAATATATTTTTGTGTCTCCTAACAACCACACTGCAAGAAGTGCGTTTCTAACTTAAGAGTTTTTGTCTTGTTGCTGTTTCAAGTATCTAAAAATCCTTAAATCAAGAAACACTTTCTAGACAAGCAAAAAATATTAAGCCTCATGCACTAATAACGGTGTACATTTTTCATATTTATATGCACATTTGTCACGAAAACTTTCCACTAATTTACAACACATACATGAGTTTGTTGTTAATTCTTTTGTTAGTGAATTTGAATTGAATTGTTTCATTGCTTCATTCATTAGTTAGTGAATGAGACCCGTTGTAACTTAGGGAGTCGGAGTGACAACGGACGTGAGGGTCCAAATGCATTTTACTAATGCCTAGTTCACACTACAGGATTTTAAACATCGGCAGATCGCTGTGCAGTTCACACTACATGACTTGATTTTGTGTCTTTTAATCACTGTGGTGTTCACACTACGCGACACTACGTAAATGATCCACAAGAGGGGGGTCACAAACTACATGATCTGACAACAACTTGTTCGCCAACAGTTCAGTCAAGCTACCAAACCACAGCCAATGAAATTTTGAGGGAGGAGTCGTCAGAAAAAAGCTGAACACTATTGGCTGCTTGTGTGCTGATTACATCACTGACAGCGTTTCAAGCTTTCAAGGGAGCATGTCAGCTGATGCATCAGCGGATCAATCACTCATCTGCAAAGTTCAAGTGGAGAGATACACAGAGAGTTTTTAATTTTTGTAATTTTATAACTCTTTGAAATAAAACTAACATATCTATAACACCCTGACATTTTCTAAATATCTGTGTATTTCTTTCTAACATTGTTATTTTTTTAATTACAAAACAGTAAAGAACTGAGCATGTCTACCTTTAATTACCATATTGGTCAAAACGACTGCATGCATATCTGCTATCTTTACCTCACAACTTCCTGCTAAAATAAACAAAACTTTCTGATAGCAAAAACATAAATGTACTTCAGATATATTTTTCAAAACAGCATATTCTGTGCCGCGAAATAGCTCCAGTTTGAAAGTGAAAGTGAAAATGAAAGTGAGGCTCAGACCTTTGCATGTTCTAGTATCTTAACTACATATTTATAGACTGTATTACCAAAAAAGATAATATTTTTAGGATAATGCGGTCATAAAATATGATGACAGACATTCAAAGCTTAATTTTAATGTCACAATAGATAATTTATATTAATTCAAATTAATCGTAATTTGAATGTAAATATGATGTGAGAAAGGTCAGAATGACCATTATGGTAATTCTAATAGTTACAGAATTCTAGTTCCACTGTTAATATAGCCTACTCTCGTGTCCGTGTTAACACAGAATGAAGCGAGTGCATGGATGCCCATTCTGGCCAATCAGTTCAGTAGTTCACACATAAAGACTCCCGAGCGCCGTGCACCCGCAGATTTTCCCCGATCACAGCCATATCTGTCGGCGAGCTCGTTAACTTCCAAATCGGGCTTAAATCAGGCTTAAAATCCTGTAGTGTGAACTAGGCAATACTCTGAGTCAGGCAGGCAATGGTCAAAGCAGGAGCAAACAGAAGCATGAGGGTAATCCAAAAGCGTAGTTGTGTTAACAGGCAAAATGATCGATACAGGCGGCAAAACGACATTAACAAGGCAAGGGTCAAAAGCATGACAAGACTAAGGGAATGCTCAGAAATGTTACAGCAAACAAGACTCAGCACTGTGTGTGTGCACGTGTGGTGTATAAATAGTCCAGGATATCATCCATGATAAGCTTCCAGCTGAATCAGGGGTGATCTGGAACTGGTGTGTGAGTGAGGTGCCTGATGGGAAATGTAGTTCAGTTCGATGGCAGAATTGTTGTTTGGGTGATAGTGAGTGATCGCTAGTGATCGTGACACCCATTGTCATGTTTTAAAAAAATATTAAGTCAAAATTAAGAGAGTTTTTCCCTAAGCTAAATAATCTGCCAATAGAATAAGTAAAATGAACTTGTTTGTGCTTTGATATATGGTTATTTTTCTTACTTCATTTGCAGATCAGTTTGCTTGTTTTTAGGAAAAACTCACAAAATTTTTACTTATTATTTCTGAAAATAATATTTTTGCTTGTCTAGGAATTGATAGATAAGAAAATGATAACAGATAATAGAAAATGAGATATTTGGACGAAAAACAAAACAAAAACCCTAAGTACGAAAAGCTTTTTTGCAGTGCATAAAAGACATTTTTACGAAGCCCTGATTATGAATCAGGCAGGCAAAGCAGGAGCAAACAGAAGCATGAGGGTAATCCAAAAGTGTAGTTGTGATAACGGGCAAAATGGTCGATACAGGCAGCAAAACAACATAAACAAGACAAGGATCAAAAGCACGGCAAGACTAGACAACGGAACACTTAGACATGTTACACCCAACAAGACTCAGAGCAAGTGTGGTGCATAATTAGTCCAGGATATCAGCACATGATGAGCTTCCAGCTGAGTCGGGGGTAATCCGGAACTGGTGTGTGAGTGAGGTGCCTGATGGGAAATGTAGTTCAGTTCGATGGCAGAGTTGCTGTTCGGGTGATAGTGAGTGATCGCTAGTGATTGTGACACCCATTGTCATGTTTTAAAAAATATTATGTCAAAATTAAGAGAGTTTCTCCTTAAAACAAGCTAAATAATCTGCCAGTAGGGTAAAGTAAAATGAACTTGTTTTCACTTTGATATATGGTTATTTTTCTTACTTCATTTGCAGATTAGTTTGCTTGTTATAAGGAAAAATTCACTTAATGTTTACATATTATTTCTGAAAACAATACTTTTGCTTGTCTAGAAAATGATAGATAAGAAAATGATAACAGATTATAGAAAATGAGATATTTGGACGAGAAACAAAACAGTGTTTGGCAGTGAAAAAGCAGTTCTGGTGGAGAATAAGCAATGATAATAAGATAATATTGGTGGTTGAAAGGAATAGTTCAAACAAAAATTTTAATTTGATGTTAATTTATACTCTCTCAAACCCTTCAAGGTGAAGGTGAGTTTTATTTCTTTAGTGGAACATTAAAAAGATTCGCAAAAGGAGAATCTACAGCTACCTGCACATTGAGAGTCAAAAAAACACATGCAGGCAAAACAAAATGAAAACCTAATGATGATACATTGAAGACTTTAGAAAAGCAAATTATTGTTTACATCTTTTTAATAAGTGCCGATTTGAGGAACAATTAATTATTTATTCTTTTGAATGTAACATTTACATACATTTTAGAATATAAAATGAAAAATATTTTCAATGATTAATTGATTATTAATCATTATCAAGTTTAATTAAAGATTTAAATTGCATACTTTTTTCAGAATTTTTCAGAATTGTGTTTACCACCTCATTATTTTTATTTTATATATTTTTTCAGAATTGCCCATATACATTTCAGAATTCAGATTTGATCCCCCATAGAAATTCTGTAGTTACATCTTGGAATTGTGACTTTTTCTCCTCAGAATTGTTTGTTTTCATCTCATAATTCGGCCCTGTTCCACTGAAGTGTCCATTTACTTTTCATAATTCTTGACTTTTTTTTACTCAGAATTGTGTTTACATCATGAAATTCTGATCTTTTTTTTCTGTTGAATCATCAGTTTACTTCTCAGATATGGATTTTGTTCCCTCAGAATTGCAATTTTTTTCTTAGAATGAGCTTTTTAACTAAGAGTTGTGAGGTTAGATGGCCTGTAAATTTGCAATTGCAAGGGAAAAAAATGCAGGATTGTGATTAAACCAAAAAAATTAAATAATAAATAGCAATAGCAATTTGAAAAGCTTGCAGTTACCTTTTTTTTTTTGACATGTCAGAAACATACATCTCTTACTGTATATTGGAAATTGCTGCTGTCGTCCCTAAATATTAAGGTATATTTAAAGGTCTCTTGAATTTTTTTTTTTTTATCCTGAGTATTGAATAAGCAGCACCTGGCCCCAAAACCCACTTTTCTGTAAATCAGGCTGCCTGTGAGTGTATTTTAGGTCAGCTGCTGTATGTTATAATGTACATTTTTCACCTTTCATCCTATGAATGAGTTCTTCTCCTTCACAATTTTGCAGCCTTGCCTAAATCATTGTCAAATTTTGTCAGCATCATTTATTTATAAACCAAGCATCCAGCGATATCATTTTCATCGGCAACACAAAAACACAATCTTTGAAGGGGACTGGCAAGAGACGGTTGTTTGGGTGATACAGTATGCACGCACAGTCAGTTTAGTCAATAGACATTTCCTTAGAGGAGAACGAACTTGACCTTGTCCAGCTTTCTCTTGTAAAGCCTGCACACATTTACAGAACCAATACGTGCACTGTCTATTTGATGAAATATCATGATGCTAAATTCCTGTTTATTTCAGTTTAGTTTAGTTAGTCCATTTTATTGCATTTTATATATTGAATATTTACAATTATTATTGCATTATTTTATTTTATAACATTTTTTAAATTTTGTCATATTTTATTCATTTGTCCTTTCTTTATTTTAGTTATTTCTTTATTTTATTTTATTACATTTTAATATTTTCATTTTACTGCATTGCATTTTATTTTATTGCATTTTTTATTTTGTCTTATTTTAGTTATTTATTTTATTACGTTTCTATTTTATGTCATTTTATTTTATTGCATTTTTTATTTAGTCTTGTTTTATTTATTTATTTATTTTTTATTTTACTGCATTGCATTTTAATTTATTTTATTTAACTTTTTATATTGTTTTATTTAATTTATGTGTTTTATTACATTTTATATTTTTATTTTATTTTACTGCATTGCATTTTATTTTATTGCATTTCTATTTTGTCTTATTTTAGTCATTTATTTATTTTTATTTTATTCTATTGCATTTTAATATTTTTATTATACTTTATTTTGTTTTACTGCATTGCAGCACTTTTTTATTTTGTCTTATTTTATTTATTTTATTTTATTGCATTTTTATTTTATTGCATTTTATTTTATTGCATTTGTTATTTTGTCTAATTTTATTTATTTATTTTTATTTTACTGCATTGCATATTATATTTTATTTTATTGCACTTTTTATTTTGTCCTATTTTGTTAATTTATTTAATTTAATTTAATTTTTATTTTATTGCACAGTATTTTATTGCATTGCATTTTATTGCACTGCATTACATTTCATATAATGCAAATTGTCCAAAGCAGGTTAACAAAAAAACAGCTGTGTCATCATTTGTCTCTTAAGTCAGTGCATAATGTGACTCAGTTTGATCTCTGGCATAAGAGATTACAGCGTTTCAATGAAAACTGGCCATCAAAAAAACTATTAAAACAATCAGCATGCAGCGCAGGCCATCGAGATAATTAAATCAGATGAAAGTGGAGTGCGATCTGGCAGATCCTGCAGTGAAAACGCACAGTCAGATCTGAAATCACCTCTCCAAGGACGATCCAGTAATCCAGGACATTCAGCTCCCCTCAACTCTTATATCAGTCCACATTTATCCTCAAAACAACCAGGCTATCAGGCTGTTTTAGTCCTCGAGGCCTTATAAATAGCAGTCAGTGTGTGTTGGGTTGCATTGCATTTTTTAAATTTATTTATTTAAATATATTTATTTAATTATTATTTTTTTATTGTATTTATTTTTTATTTTATTGCATGTCATTTTATTATATTTTATTGCATTTTTTTTATTCGTCATATTTTATGAATTTATTTGTTTTTATTTTATTGCATTTTATTTATTTTATTGCATTTTAATATTTTTTATTTTATTGCATTGCATTGCATTGCATTTTATTTTGTTGCAGTTTTTATTATAATAAAATCACATTCTTTTAGGCTATCAGATTGTTTTAATCTTTGAGTGCTTATAAAAGAGCAGTCAGTGTGTGTTGGGTCAGACTCTGAGACACAAATATTTCCAAAGCAGCAGTTAATGATAGAGCAGTACTGGACGTCACATGCGGTGCTGTTCATGTGTTTGGAATGTCAGATATCAGCTGTGAGGAAGTCCTGACATTTGCTTATCGGTGACTAGTGCTGACAAATCTTGGCTGTTAACCAAGAGGTTGTTGGTTTAGACTATTAAAGAGCTATCACTACTGGCACTTTATATTATAATGCACTTTACTGTTAAAACAGCAGCTAAATTATTGCTTATGCTGTCTTCAAATCACTTTCCTCCATTAAAAATTTAGCAAATCGGCATAAAAAATTTGGTAATATTTATTTTAATTTAATTTTATTTAATTTTATTTAATTTTATTTAATTATTGATTTAAATTTATATGATTTTATTTTTTGTGTATTGTTATTTTTTGTGTATTGTAAACTTTGTGTATTGTTGATGGCAAATTGGCATACAGAAAATTCTATGAGTGATATTTTATCATTTATTTTATTTTATTTTATTGTTTATTTATTTTATCAAATCTGTTTTATTTAATACAATTTTTTGTTTATTCTTATTTTTTGTGTATAGTAAACTTTGTGTATTGTTGATGGCAAATTGGTATTCAGAAAAATTCTATGAGTAATATTTTGTCATTTAATTTATTTTTATTGTGGTTTTTTGTGTATTGTTATTTTTTGTGTATTGTAAACCTTGTATTGTTAATGGCAAATTGGCATACAGAAAATTCTATGAGTAATATTTTATCATTTAATTTATTTTTATTTTTTTTTATTTTTTATTTTTTTTTTATTTATTTTTTAAAATCTATTTTATTTATTTTGTTTATTGTTATTTTTGTGTATTGTAAACTTTGTGTATTGTTGATGGCAAATTGACAGAAAATTTGGTAATATTTTGTTTTATTTTATTTTATTTTTATTTTATTTTATTTTTAATTTAATTAAATTTTTTATTTTATTTAATTTTGTTTTATTGTGTAAACTGTGTATTGTTGATGGCAAATTGACATACAGAAAATTCGGTAATATTTTATTTTATTTCATCTTATTTTCATTTAATTTAATTTAACTTGATTTAATTTTATTTATTTTTTGATGTTTTTTTGTGTATTGTAAACTTTGTGTATTGTTGATGGCAAATTAGCATACAGAAAATTCTGTGTGTAGCACCTACAGTATCTGATGCGACAAGAAAATGTTTAATAAATAAAACAATTTCTTTATTGTTTTTCTTCGGCCTGTCCATTTGATCAATTTAATGGAGTGAATATTACTTATAGATATTTTAATGAGCTGAGAAACCCATTTACAGTGCTGTTTTAGTTTAACTAATGTTTATGTTGTAGCATGCATTTAATCTTCTTTTGTTTTAACTTTATATTTTATTTAACTTTTTTTTATTTAGTCAACAATAATAACACTGCATCCTTTTTAATTGATGATTTACAAGTAAAATACAGATTTAAAAAATCGTTCATTCTTTCATTATCCCAAAACTCTTGAAATCCCATAACCTGCATCTTTAATTTGTAACTTTTTATTCTCCTTTTTATGCCCTCTCTTTCTTCCTGTACAGTGTTGTGATCTGGGATATCATGCCTCTCTGAACCGGGCATTGCGGACCTACCTCTCAGCTGAATATAACCTGGAGACGTCCCGTCACGAGGGCCTGGACATCATAGAGAACGCAGTGGACAGTCTGGACCCTCGTAGTGACCGCCAGCGCTTCATGGAAATGTACCCGACCGCCTTCTGCCCTCCCGTCAAATTTGAGTTCCAGGCACATATGGGAGACGAGGTCAGTTTTAATTACAATTTTGGATTGAACCAATGTAAAGTGAAAGTGGGAATGTGAATATATATATTTTTTTTTCAGTTTAAGACATTAACGATATGTCATACTATGCGGTCGCCACAGTGGAATGAGCCACCAACTTATCCAGCATATGTTTTACGCAGCGGATGCCCTTCCAGCTGCAACCCAGTACTGGGAAACACCCATACATTCTCATTCATTCACACATATACACTATGGACAATTTAGCTTACCCAATTCACCTATAGGGCATGTCTACAAAAATACAAAAATACCAACTGACACAGCTGAGGCTCGAACCAGTGACCTTCTTGCTGTGAGGCGATCGTGCTACCCACTGCACCACTGTGATGCCATCTGTTGAAGTTCGTTATTTATTATCGGTTAATTATATAAAGGTTATTAAATAATATTGAAGGTTTTAAAGTGGAACAAACCTAACTTAAACTGCAAAGTTCCTCAAATCTATTGCTGATTGTTTACTGGAGGAAGATTAATTAAGTACAGTATTTGCAATATTTATTAATACATTGCCAGTTATTAATTTTGGAAATGGCTAAAATATCACTTCTTAACCAAAAGTGGTTAAATCAGTATTATATTTTTATGTTTATTAAACCATTATTTATTAACTAACTATTTTATGCTTGCCTAGGCTAAATCTTTGATATAATACAGTAAAAACAACACTTTTGTAAAATTGTATTACAATTTAAAATTTGTTTTCTATTTATATTTATTTGCTGCGTCCCAATTCACACTTATACTACGCCCTAAAAGTATGTACTTTTTTGTGAAGGAAAAGTATTTACTTTTGAGTGTGTACCAGAAGAGTATGCAAGCTTTGGGACATACTACTTTCTCGTTAACAGATCCTTGTGTTGCTTAGTTATAAGCCCTGTCAATCATCAACACATCATCCACATTTTTGTCATATTTAATTTCCTACCTTATTGGAGAAGCAGCACCAGGTTAATCTGCCATTCACAAGTTTTTCATGCAGAAAAACCTCCTCAGGTCTTTAGATAATTATGCATTCAGATGTTAATGTCCAAACATGTTTTTATTTAATGTCAGTATTGTTGTCGCAGGTGAAATATAACACAGAAAATGAGATGTAAATATTTTCCAGTGGGCTCGATATTAATTAACAGTCGTACAAACATCTTTACCAAAGCCTCTCTACTTGACGGTTGGTCTCGCACGTCCGTCATGTTTGTAGTTTATTTACACGTTTCACCCGGATTTGTAGTTCTAATCGAATTCACGTCCAACGTGCAATGTATTGTGGGCAATATCATCGGTTTGAGTATGGACGGTTCTACACTTAAAATTTTTAGTGGAAATAGTAAACCATCCAGGAACCTTTGGCATACTCTTTTCAACATAATATTATTTGGCACATGCTATTTCTATTTTCAAATACTATTTAGGATGGATAGTATGCAAATTGGGATGCACCAATTGTATTTTTTTGTGTGCGTTTTCAGCAGCCATTTTTTTCAGTCTTTACTGTCACATGATCATGCTGTCATGCTGTTTCTAATATGATGACTTGGTGCACAATAAACATTACTAATAATTTACAATTTTAGAAATCTATATAGTATATTGCTTAATTATTATGGTTTAAACCGAAGACTGCAAAAAGCTGGGACAGCTAACCAATCTGTCAGAATCTGGAGTGCATTCATGTTCTAAATAAAATGATAAATGATAAATAAATTATCTTGAATAAAACAAATAAATGTATTGATAAAAGCATATAAGAATTTCACTCACCGGGGAAATGGAGGCCAGATGTGAATAGTTTGTAAGTACAATTAAGAGCACAGCATACCGTATTATCTGATAATTGTAATGCTGCGTTCACACCAGACGCAGAAGAAGCGCGAGTGATTTACATGTTAAGTCAATGCAAAGACGCGAATAGACATCCTGCAGCGCGATACGCGCGAATGAGGTGGCGCGAATGACGAGATTTGTGCGAATGAAGCGTTGCGAGTTGATGGCTTTGCATGATTGACGCGCGTATCGTGTTTCACATGAAACGCTCGACTTCGAAAATATGAACTTCAGCGGACATTCGCGTCACATTGACCAATCAGGAGCTTGCTCTTGTGGGGGCGTGATTATGACGTAGTGCCTGTTGGTGGTGTCCCGGGGGAAAATCCTCTTGCTTACACCGACAACAGTTCATCAAACTGTGCTCAGCTCAGTCAGATTAAGTTTCTGGAGGTGTTTATGAGCTCACAGAGCTGGGTGCACCTCTGAAAGGATGTAGTGGACTCAGACACGGCTCCAAACGAATCGACGCTGTTTTTCAGCCTTCATAAAGCACATAAACACAGTTATTTTCTCAATAAAATCCATGTTAGCCATTTAGCAACAAAGCTATATTCACCGGGCAGACAGAAGACCTGCCCACACGAATCCACGTCTGTCGTGAGGCGGATATGACGTGCAAATAAAGCGAGTGAACTCAAAATGTTCAAGTGTCTATTTATGCGCGAATAGCTGGTGTGAACACAGCATAAGAAATAATCCTAAAAGGCAATTGACTGTGTGAAGCCATATAAAACGAAACAAAAATACAAAATATATGCTGAGTTCAGCGCTAATCAGACAGAATAAGCTGAGGTAACATGACGGTGACCAGCAGAGACCTAGCTGTCACTCAAGTAGCCACACCCTTAATTATGCAGACTTTTGAGGCTTAATATAAATGAAATGGATGAGTTATAAAACAATTCACCCCCTCACAGTAATATTACTATAGGGTAATATTAGCTATATACTAAGGTTGTTACGATACTGGAATTCTGTACCAGTTGATACTGAAATTTTAAAAATGTCCGTTTCTCGCAAGCATTTGAGCACTGTTGAGCACAGGAATGACTGTGATTGGCCGGGAAGGTCATCAGTTCACCGAACTCACCTCTGTTTACTGAAGTGTAACGACAGATACAGTGACACTGGAGCGTTTTAATGCCGCGATTCATTAGTGGATCGCTCGTATGTCAGCTTATAGACAAATCAGCTGATGAATCCCGGCTTTAAAATCCTCCAGTGTCCCTATATCTGAAGTTACACGCAGTAAACAGTGATGAGTTTGGTAAACAGATGACCTTCATGGCCAATTACAGTAATTTCTGCTCAAATGTTAGCAGGAAATGGACATTTTTAAAATTTCAGTGTCGATTGGTACAGAATTCCAGCATCGTGACAACCCTACTATACAGTATACACCAAAATTATTTTTGTACCAGGCTGTTAAACACCTATTTTTTCTGCTGTAAAGCTGGCCATTTTAACATTGGAGTCAATAGAAATTTGCTCTGTTTTGGAGCCAGCCCCCAGTGGCCTTTCAATGAATTGCAGTTGCAGTTACTTCCATATTAGCTTCACGAACGAGAGCGGGAGGTTGCCGTTTGATTCAAACATACAAATAATTCCTAACATTCTAAATATCTTTACAGTTAATGTTGATTAAATCACCTTTTCTGAATTAAAGTTTTGATTTCTTAAAAATGCATGTAATGTTCTGTATAATCGAAATTACCCAACGTCCTTCACCTTCCAACTAACCTAGGTTTCATTTTAGCATGCATCTCCCATGCCTCATCCACTGGCCCGTCCATTAACCTCCTGTTAATCTAGTTTTGGCCCGGGGAGTGAATGCATGAGCTCATACTGGATAGAGAGTGCAGAAAAGCGTCTTAATGAAATTCTGAATCATATGTGGTCAGGATTGCTTCATATCCTTCTTTTATTGTGTCTCAGTTGGCAGTGGAGAGTTTACTCGGAGCTCTGAGAGCAAATCATGCTGCATTTCTCACCCTTAAGCTGACTTTATTAGATTTCTTCTCTCTAATTGGCCATTTTTGTCACTGATATCATGTCTGCACATGGTTTACAACCTGTTGTTTTGTGTTTTTTGCCCGAAGTCTCACTCGTGCCGTTAAATGTGCTTGGGTTTTGCTGTATATGAGTCTGAGCCCACTAATATTGGTACTCTTGGTAAATATGAGCAAAAAAAAGCTGGTGAAAAAAAATTTATTGTTTAACATTTTGATATTTTACTCCATAGATCTTTTTTTTGGAGCACAAGATTGAAAGGTATTTTTTAACAACCTTCTTTGCTCATACTTTATTTACCAAGGGTACCAATATTAGTGGAGGCCACTTTATATTATAATGCTTGTCTCTGGTGTTAATTATTTGTTTAAACCAGAGCTTTCTGATTCTGTTACAACATGTTCTTTATCTGCTGCTTTGTCGTAATTGGAGGTTTTTTTTTTTTTTTTAATGTTTATTTTTTATTTTTTATCAGGTTTGTCAGATCACGGCACAGCCTCCTATTCAGGCGGAGCTCCTCCTGAGGTTCCAGCAGCTTCAATCCCGCCTCACCACACTGAAGATCGAGAACGAAGAGGTAAGCTGACCCAAATGCATTCAGAAATCATTAGGAACAACTGAATATGCATATGGAGTCATTCAAAAGCAGTTAGCTCTCTGGTTGCAGTGGTTGCCCACTGACACTAAGCAGGGCTGGCTCAACCTGCAGTCTGTGTGGGTCCTAACGCCCCAGTATAGTGAAGTGGACTCTATACTGCTCAGTGTGCTTCGTCTTTTAGATGAGACATTAAACTGAGGTCCTGACTCTCTGTGGTCGTTAAAAATCCCAGGATGCCCTTCGAAAAAGAGTAGGAGTTTAACCCCTGTATGCTGGCCAAATTTGCCCACTGGCCTCTGTCCATCATGGCCTCCTAAGCATCCCCATATCATAATTGGCTTCATCACTCTGTCTCCTCTCCACCAATCAACTGTTGTGTGGTGTGCGGTCTGGCGCAATAGGTAGATGCGGCACACTGGTGGTGGATGAGGAGATTCACCCTAAAAATGTGTAAAGCGCTTTGAGTGTCCAGAGAAGCGCTATATAAACGTAAGGAATGGGAAAAAAAACGATAAAAGGGAAGTTCCTCACCTATATAAGGTCAAATAATTTATTTATTTATTTATTTTTATTTAATGTAGCAGCACAACCAATACAATATTTCAGCTTAAAAGAGGATACATTTTTTACTGCTAATAATTTCACTTTATTATACTATATAGAAATAACAAAACACAATGTAAATAAATAAATTCAATTCAATTCAATTCATCTTTATTTGTATAGCGCTTATACAATGTAGATTGTGTCAAAGCAGCTTCACATGGAAGATTAAAATAAAGTAAAATAATATACAATAATAAATAAAATAATAATGTAAACAATATTAATGATAAAAAGTACACAATTTTGGGAATGTCAAATATACATCTACAGTATAGTCAAACTCAATATTAAATAATATTAAATCTTTGTTCTTAGTCTGAAGAGGAGACTGTGAGTAAAAATATACTTGTTATTAAATTAGAAAATGTGTACTTTGGAGATTAAAACCAAGTAGCAATTATTTTATGCTTCTACAAAATCTGGATAGAGTAGCCTTACATATTCAGTCCGTTTGGTCCAGGTCTTATCATTTTTAAAAACATGAAACAGAATTTCAGAATTCTATAATGTATATTTTAAATTTAGATTATATTTTTTACATGTTAATGTAGTTTATTGTAGTTCATTTTGTTATTAGAATTAATTTAATATCTTATGTAATATTATCATTAAATAGCTTAACTAGGGGCGACACGGTGGCTCAGTGGTTAGCTCTGTCACCTCACTGCAAGAAGGTCGCTGGTTTGAGTCCCAGCTGGGCCAGTTGGCATTTCTGTGTGGAGTTTACATGTTCTCCTCGTGTTGGCGTGGGTTTCCTCTGGTTCCCCCACAGTCCAAAGACATGCAGTACAGGTGAATTGAATAAAGTAAATTGTCCATAGTGTATGTGTGTGAATGGGTGTGCATAGATGTTTCCCAGTACTGGGTTGCAGCTGGAAGGGCATGCGCTGTGTAAAACATATGCTGGATAAGTTGGCGGTTCATCCCGCTGTGGCGACCCCTGATGAATAAAGGGACTACGCTGAAGGAAAATGAATGAATGAATAAATATGAAAATTAATAATAAAATTAAATAAAATTAGATTTTTTTTAATTAAAATAAATGTACTATATATTTTTTATTAATTAGACCTGCTTTTTAATAATTAAAATTTAATAATGGAATTCAGAAATGTTTAAACTGTAAAAGAGAAAAAATTAAAAGAGAATTATTAATTCATTATTTTATGTGCTTATTTTAATGTAAAGCAGAATTGGAAAATGCATTTGGGAAAAAAACAAAATGAAATAGATTTTTGTAGGACCCATACCCATTATGCCCTTAAGCACAAGCCTTTCCCAGAAGTGAGCATGCAATTCACTTTGAAATAAGCGTCTGCTAAATAACAGTTGCATCAGGCGAACGCCAGCGCTGAAATGGTTTTGTTCATTTGGGCCGACGTTAAACTGCATAATTGAATTTGAAATCTTGCTTAATAAGTTAGCCAAGTCCAGGAGCGCGCATCCCGTATCTTCCTGTTGCATTAGAGCAAGACAGCTTTGCAATGTGTTTGCTTAATTGAGTTGGCAGGAGCTGATCATAAAAGAGGCTTTGGGAGGACTTACAAGAAATAGTTTTTTTTTTCCCCTCACTGTCCTCCAGATAACCCGAGTGACGCACAGAGAAGCTTCTCTCGATGACACCGTCTCCATTTTCTTCCTTCAGTACATTTCTGTCTTTTCGCTTTTTATTATCTGTGCCTCCTCCAAGGCTGCAACATTTTAATCAGGTTTTAAAGTCGAATGCTCAAGCTGCTGCCGGATAAAAAAGCACTCGCTCTGGAAGACGGAGGAGCCTGGCTTTGCTTCTTGGCATTATCTTGTCTATCTGAGATGAACGAGTGTTGTACATCTGCCCTCTTCTTCTCTTATCTGCTTCCTCTGCCGTGCTTTATTTTTCACAGTTTTGACAGACCAAATCGGAATTTGGCACTGAACAAGTCTATGTGATAAAGATGATGTCTTCTGTTGTTCCTGCACAGATTTAAAGTGCGCTGATTATGCTTTTTTGGATATTAGATGTTTGTAAATGTAAACGGACAGGAAAGTTTTAAAGGTTGTCAAAACTGAAACAAATCGGAAATTAGTCGTCAGTAACATCAGTTTTACTTTCTGCACAAACCCACAAATTTGCATAATGCCAGTGTATGGTTTTCATTAGTCCCAGCCCTTTGGCTTAACGTCTGATGCATATGGCACACTTTTCTGGAAACACTTCCTCCTCCTCTCATTGGTTTAAGTATACAGGATTTTTGGCAGTCGAGTGTGCAGCAATCTTTATCAGCTCGCCTGGAAACAAGTCTGAGTGGATAAAAAAGCTGCAATGATTATATTGTTGACAGTGCTGATTATTAAACGTATAACTTTCTAAGACGTTCATCAATCAGTGATTTACACTGTCTGTTATTGTGAGTATAACTGTGATGCAAGTAAGCTTACATTCTCTTTTTTCCCTAAAATACTTTTTTTTATTTGTGGATACTCACAAATACAACAAAACCTTGCTTTTATAGAACAAAGAAAACTTTCATCTGTCATCTCCGTCTGTGTGATCTTTATGTAGAAGTGCGTCACCAAAATAATGAATGATTCTCAGAACAAACACTCAAAAATACATATTTTTGCTGTTTGTTCTAATTACTTATTTAAAATGAGCTCAATCAACATAATTCTCAGTTTTTTGGGGGACAGCTTAATAGTTTTATGTTCAATCAACTTAAAATTGTGAAAACCATTTAGTTAACTTAATTGATTTGTGTTGGGACGACATGAAGGGTTTGTGTGGAAGCCAGCATTTCTTACATTGAAGTCTACATGCATGTCCTACTGATTTCTGATGTTTTGCTGATTTAGAATATTGATGTGTTGTTGTTGTAAACTTTTAAAGATGATCATGAATGAATGATGTGTAGTTGCATGCCGGCCTGTTATTCCGAGGAAATTCCACACCCATAAACATGGCATGGCACAAAACGAAACGTGATTGGTTGGTTAACCTGTCAGTCATACAACATGGGTGGTCACTGACCATTCAAAACTGACAAAGTACCCGTAACTTCAGCTGTCAGACTGAGGTCTGTCTAAGCAAGACTAGGTTTTCATTGGCTACCTGTAAACAAAGTTTACTTTGACTCTCAAACATTGTGGTCATTGTCCTGAAATAGTTGGTTTTGTGTTGTTTAAGTTGTGAAGACAATGTTTTTTGTGCTAAAACTGCAAATCGACTTTGCATTCACTTCCATAGGATGGACAATCAGGTTTAAATTAATACCATAAAACCAATGCCATTAACTATGTCTAGCTGCACGAGACTAGGTTTTCGTTGGCTGTCTGTGAACAAAGTTTACTTTGAATCTCAACAATTGTAGTTATATCTTAGTCCTGAAAGAGTTTGATTTGGGTTGTTTTTTGTGCTAAAAATGCAAATCCACTTTGCATACACTTTCATTGGATGAGCAGTCAGGCTTGAATTGATACTGTAAAACCAATGCAATTACCCATGTTTCCATCTAAGTCATCTCATGAGCAGATCTGCAAACTTCATTCATTCATTCATTCATTTTCTTTTCGGCTTATCCAGCACATGTTTTACGAAGCGGATGCCCTTCCAGCTGCAACCCATCTCTGGGAAACACCCATACACACTCATTCACACTCATACACTATGGACAATTTAGCCTACCCAATTCACCTGTACCGCATGTCTTTGGACTGTGGGGGAAATCGGAGCACCTGGAGGAAACCCACGCGAACGCGGGGAGAACATGCAAACTCCACACAGAAACACCAACTGACCCAGCTGAGGCTCGAACCAGTGACCTTCTTACTGTGAGGCAACAGCATTACCTACTGCGCCAATGCAGATGTTCAGACTTCTCATACATCATTTGTATGGTTATAAAGACTGGGCTTTGAGTGAACAGTATGGAGATTTATAATTATAAATTACAGTGATTTTATTTAAAGGTTGCTGGTTTAGAATGTTAGCCAATAGTTTTCTTCATGTAAATAAGCGTGTTTTTAATCCTCTAAATTAAGTGGAGTTTGCATGTTCTCCCTGCGTTCGCGTGGGTTTCCTCCGGGTGCTCCGGTTTCCCCCACAGTCCAAAGACATGCAGTACAGGTGAATTGGGTAAGCTAAATTGTCCGTAGTGTATGAGTGTGAATGTGTGTGTGTGTGGAAATTCCCAGAGATGGGTTGCGGCTGGAAGGGCATCCGCTGCGTAAAATCGTGCTGGATAAGTTGGTGGTTCATTCCACTGTGGCGACCCCGCAAGGGACAAAGCCGACAAGAAAATGAATGAATGAATGAATAAATTAAGTGGAACCAAAATGAAGAACCAAAATCTGCATTCTGCATTTATATTTACCAATTACCAAAGCTAGCTGTAAGTTGGTAGACCAATCACATTAGACTGTATTACTTGACCAATCAGAGAGCAGACCCTTATAAAGGAAGAGTTATTTGAGACAGGATTCTCAAACTAACTGTTTCAGACATAAATTTTTGGCTGAATATATGAACAAAAAAATAAGATTATGCTGCACAACACTGTTTTCATTCTTATTTCTTATTTTTCACTCTTATTTCAAGTTTCAGTTTTGTTTTTCATCTAAATTGCTTCCTGAATTTTCGGTTTCAGACCGTAATTTTTGTTCTAATGCATCTTTACAATAGAAGATTCTGGAGTGTATATTGTGAAGAAAAGAAACCCCCAGAAGCTAAATTAAGAAACTTTAAAATTGCATAATAGGGACACTTTAACATACATTATAGTGTAGGTTATGCAGATGTGTGTACAGTCACAGTCCAGTCACACCTGTGTGAATATTGTTGCTCCAGGCAGTGGTGATGTTGTGGTACAGGCCTTGGTAGACTTTATTGTCAAAGAGCTTATAAATCATCTGCTGTGAGGAGAATTTGCTCAGCCCACCATCAGTGCTGTCGTGAAAGCTAAACTGACCAGAAAAATGACCATCAAACTGAAAGGATGCAGGTTGTAGTATAAATATATTTTCAAAGAATAAAAGAGACTCTAAATGACACATTTTAGATCACTGACCAAGCAGAAAGGAAGCGGAAACACACAGCAAGATGAAGTGAGGTCAGGGCCCTTCCTGCTTTCTCCACATGGCTTAAAGCATGTTTTGACATCAGATTTGAGGTGTGTACGAGACCTCTGGACATAACATTGGCTTTTTGTGCAGCTGTTTCCTAAAGCCTTCCCATCGGATGAAACGACTCGATGAATACTTTATGCATTATGGTTGAACCGCTGTAAAGCACTCATCCTCAAACACACCTTTGTCAGACACAAAGGAAGAAAACATCTGTCAGTTTGAGCTTCATACGTTCATTTTTCTTCAGCAATTATCCAGCTTCCAGCTCTTCGTCTTTTTGAGCTCATAATTGAATAGTGGATGGAAAGTAGTTTTAACATTTAATCTGTACTTTTTTCTTTTTAATGCTATACACTGCTAAAAATTTCCTGTAGAATCTACAGTAACTTACTGTAAATCTATGACAGCAAAAATACTGTATTTACATTTACAGCACCATTTATCTTGGTGTATGTGTACATTTTTGCAATTGTATATCTTCAGTATAAAATATAAAGTAATTTTTCACAATGCAACTTTAAAATACAGTAACTTACCGCATAACTGTCTAACAAATACTGTCTAATTTATAAAAATTGTTAACAGTGTATTAAGTTTTACATATAATACTAGCATATGGTCATTAGTTACTAGTGCTTATTCTTTAAGTACTAAAACCCCTTAATTTTTCTAGTAGTTTAAATACTAGTTCTTATTATTAGGTACTAGTATTTATTCAGTAATTATTAATATATGTTTAATAGATACTAGTCACACGTAAATATTATAAGTAACAATTTTTATGTTACTAATCACTAGATTTTTTTGGTTACACTATATTTTTAGGTGTTCTTGTTACAGTGTAAAGTTTTCTTTTAACTACTTTAATAAATTACATATGGTTAGAATGTAGGTTAGGTTTGTAGGTGGATGTAATTAATTGTACTTGCTACAGTAAGTACATAGAACATATAAGGACATAATGTGTTACTGTTATTTCACTTCAGTCTGAATGGCCACAGCTAATCAATAAGTGCTAGTATCTGATAAGTAAAGTACTTTAAATATGTAATTAAAAACTAGTATCTGTTTAATAGGTATGAGTAAAGTATCTTTTAAAGTACCTAATGATCAAGTACTAGTATTTAAAAATCTGAAAATAGTTACAGCAGAAGTTAGTCACTTTTCAAATGTGTAATAATAATAATAATAATAATAATAATAATAATCATTATTATTATTAGTCCTTTGAAAAGTGTCATAATAGTAATAATAATGATTATTATTAATATTATTATCATTATTCTCTTTTGAAATTTATAATAATAATAATAATAAAAATAATTATTATTTGTATTGTTATCATCATCATTATTTTTATTTTATTATTACACATTTCAAAAGACTATTAATAATAATAAATATTAACTATAATAATAATTCTTATTATAACACATTTCAAAAGACTGATAATAATAATAATACTTATTACTATTATTATAATTATACATGTAAAAGGAGAATAATGATAATATTAATAATAATAATAAGTATTGTTATTATTATTTATTTATTTTTATTAGTCTTTTGAAATGTGTAATAACAATAATAATAAGTATTATTATTATTATTATAACACATTTCAAAAGACTATTAATAAAAATAATAATAATAATAATAATAATTGTCATTATTATTACACATTCCAAAAAACTAATAATAATTAATAAATAATAATAATAATAATAATAATAATTATTATTATTATTATTATTATTATTGTTCTCTTTTAAAATACGTTAAAATAATAATAATAATAATAATAGTAATAATAATAATAACAATTATTATTATTATTATTATTATTATTATTATTATTACACATTTTAAAAGGCTAATAATAATATAAATAATAATAATTAATTAATAGTAATAATAATAATAATAGTAAGTAATACTAATAATAATAATTAATAATTATAATAACAATAATAATACTTAATAATAATAATAATAATTATTATTATTATTTTCTATTATGAATCTATTTTGAAATGTGTTTTTATTATGAAATGATATTTGAGAATATGTATATATAATATTTATAACCCAACATTTCATCTGATCTTTCATATAATGTATTTCTACATAAAATAGTGTAAAAATATAATTTCATAAAATGGTTAAAAGGAACAGATAAGGACATAAAAACTTGAGAAAAGATGTTGAAAACTTGTGCAATCTCTCAGCAGAGGCATTTGTTCACCTGCTGAAGGAAGCTGCACAGTACGAAAGAACAAATTTCTCTCAAGCTGACATGCTCTCTTTCACTTAAACACACACACAGACACACACAATACACACACACTGAGTTTTGAAAGTTTGTCACACACTCCAGGTTGGATCCCACCGCATGGCATAAAACCACAGCAGTTTAATCACAGAGCGAGCTCATATCATTGTCCCGTTCGGGTTGAATCATCCCTCAAATCAATGAAGGATGACACACGAGTCAGAGGAAACCTGCAGTGGCATCTGAAATCATATGGATCCAGGTCACTGCAGCGCTCCTGATTCATCGGCCTGCTGTGGAAACTGAAATGCAGAGAGATGATCTCTTCTTCTGGCTGTAATCTCCCTCTGTGGTGGGGTTTTGGCGAGGACCTTTATGCATGACACCTGTCTTATAGGATGTGGTTTACTGGGAAAGTGGCAGAACAAAGGCAGACGGGTTATGTAGAGGTAAACTGAGCAGAGGAGGAAGGGGAAAAGCTTAGTTTCAAGGACATGAAAGCAGTTGAAATGAAATGATGTGGAACATAAGAGGGATTCTTTTTAAATGTCGTTAATACTAGTTGAAAAGCTTGGGCCCTTGAGCTTTTCTTTAAAGCTCAGGTGGTTAAAGAGATGAATGCTAAATATAAATTATATCTTTCTGAAGCTACTTTTTGTGGATATCTGTTTGATGCTTTTTCCTTGTAACACAGTAATGGCTTTAAATATTCTTTTAAATTGAAAAATGTTAGCTAAATATAATGTGTGGTTAAAGATGGAGTAATTTGCATATAATGTAATATATAAACAGTTGAAGTCCGAATTAATAGCCCCCCTTTGAATTTCTTTTCTTTTTTATAATATTTCCCAAATGATGTTTAACAGAGCAAGGAAATTTTCACAGTATGTCTGATAATGTTTTTTCTTCTGGAGAAAGTCTTACTTGTTTTATTTTGGCTAGAGTAAAAGCAGTTTAGCCATTTTAGGGACAAAATTATTAGCCCCTTTAAGCTAATTTTTTTTTTTTGATAGTCTAGAGCAGGGGTTCCCAAACTTTTCAGCCCGCGACCCCCAAAATAACAATGCCAGTGACTCGCGACCCCCAATATCCTCTAAGGTTGTTATAAATACAGAAACCTTGTATGTCAGTGCTGTAAATGTGCCAGAAAGTTTAACCTGGTGTTATAAAATCAATCTGCTATATCTGACGCTATTGCTGTGTCTTTAATATAATGAAATTACCAGGGGTCGCAATCCAATAGATCTAGTAACTACAGTATAAGCTACTATAGTAATTATATAGTATATAGTAACTATAAACAACTATTTTTTCTCTTCAATAGGTTATGGATAAAATATGGTAATTTTATGGTTTAATAAAAATAAATAGATTTTTGGAAATCACCAGGCGACCCCCCTTCATTGTCCCGCGACCCCTCGGGGGGTCCCGACCCCCACTTTGAGAACCACTGGTCTAGAGAACAAACCATCGTTATACAATAACTTGCCTAATTACCCGAACCTGCCTAGTTCACCTAGTTCAGAAACTGCTGATCTACTTGGATTTTCATGCACAACCATGTCAAGGGTTTACAGAAAATGGTCTGAAAAAGAGAAAATATCCAGTGAGCGGCAGTTCTGTGGGAGCAAATGCCTTGTTGATGCCAGAGGTCAAAGAAAAATGGCCAGACTGGTTCGAGCTGATAGAAAGGCAACAGTAACTAAAATACCCACTCATTACAACCGAGGTATCCAAGAAAGCATCTCTGAACACACAACACATCCAACCTTGAGGCGGATGAGCTACAGCAGCAGAAGACCACACCAGATGCCACTCCTGTCATCTAAGAACAGAAAATTGAGGCTACGATTTGCACAGGCTCACCAAATTAGACAACAGAAGATTGGAAAAACATTGCCTGGTCTGATGAGTCTCGATTTCTGCTGCAACATTCATATGGTAGGGTCAGAATTTGGCATCAACAACATGAAAGCATGGATCCATCCTGCCTTGTATCAATGGATCAGGTTGGGGGTGGTGGCATAATTGTGTGGGGGATATTTTTTGGCACACTTTGGGCTCATTAGTAACAATTGAGCATCATATCAACGCCACAGCCTACCTAAGTATTGTTGCAGACCATGTCCATGCCTTTATGACGACAGTGTATCTTCTCGAATCATCTCAGACTGGTTTCTTGAACCTGACAATGAGTTCACTGTACTCAAATGGCCTCCACAGTCACCAGAACTCAATCCAAAAGAGCACCTTTGGGATGTGGTGAAACGGAAGATTCGCATCATGGATGTGCAGCTGACAAATCTGCAGCAACTGCGTGATGCTATCATGTCAATATGGAGCAAAATCTCTGAGGAATTTTCCAGTACCTTCTTGAATCTATGTCACGAAGGATTAAGGCAGTTCTAAAGGCAAAAGTGGGTCAAACTTGGTACTAGTAAGGTGTACCTAATAAAGTGGCCGGTGAGTGTAATTAAGTTATATGAAATTATAAGTAAATATTATTAAAATATTAGTAACTTTTTTGGTGCTAAGACTACATTTTTCTCTTTGTTGGAAATACCAATTAACTAAAGCATTTATAGGTTATGTGTGTCTTTTTGTTTTTTAAACGTAGCGACATTCTAAAATCTGGAAAACGAGGAAATGCAAAGAAAAGTTCCCGGGTTTTTTATCCTAACGTGAAGCAAATCTTTGAAAATTTCAAGAAAAAAATAAAATATGATAAAATAAAATCCCAAACGCAAATTGCGTTTCCATCAATTTGTTAGAGTGACCTACTGTAGTATTAGTAACTTAGTAACCAACAGTAAACAAAGCAGGCAAAATGGAGTCAGCTGATTAGTCACGTGGGTGTGATGTCAGAGATATTCAGCAAGGTTTTTTTAAATTCAAATTATTCGCATTAACCCTTTTTCACACAAGACCAAAACTAAAACGAGCATTAAAAACTTAAAGTTCGAATGAAGGAATTTTTATTCAAAATTCTGTTTCCATGACGCATTTCTCTAACTTTCTAACGCTAACTTTCTGATCAACTAATTTTTTTTTTGACCATATAATCTCTAAGCCTAACAAATAGCTTGATTACGTAATTGACACTGAGGTGCGCTTCTTTTTGCGTTTGTTTTAGAAGTTCTGATTTGGTTGCCTATGGGAGAAATGACTAGAAATAATAAAGGACAGAAAACGATCAAACTCTACAAACAAGTGTGTTCATGATTATACATAAAAAGAAGAAGAATATAAGAGTAAAATATCAGTTTGAAGCAGCATAATGAGCTGTTTTTAATGGCTAAAAATCAATGGAAGTGAATGAGACCGGAAGTCTTGAGCCAAAAATATTCCAATGGCTGTGTGTGCTCGTATGTGAAGAAAGAATAAGGTCAATAAGATGGCACTGAACAAAGATGATATTCTAGCACATCTGCAGCAATCAACATTAGCACTAACAGAAGAGCTGATAATCAGTACAAAGACAGTAAAGAAGGCCGCAATCAGCCAATCACACACATACACACCCACACGCACACACGTCTCCCAGAGCTTTATCTCCTGCAGAACAAACACACATTTCCTACAGAGAACACACAGCACTTTAGTGGGCTCTGAGTGTCTGATGTGAACTGAATATCCACTGGAGGAGGAAAGAAGAGCGCTGGAGAGAAGGACACAAAGTCAGAGATAAGACTGCCTATTCCCTTCTGAGAACTCCAATCTCTACTGCAAACACTATTTGCATTATTATTGCAAGCAATTTTAATGTTGAATCCATGAAACCTTCAAGTATCTCTGTTAAAGCTACTGTTACTTATTGTTTCGAACACTCTATTGTCTTTTTTGTTTACTGCTAGTACTCATTCAAAGAGACTAGTGCCTAATAAATAGACAATAGTTAATATTCATTAGATGCTAGTGCCTATTGAATGTCTAACTGGGAACTATTCGTATCTGATTAGTATCCGTATTAATATCTGATTAGATACTAGTACCTATTCAGAAGGAACTAGTTCTAATGATTTGATAGTACTTATTCATTAAAAACAAATACCTATTTAATAGACAATAGTAATTATTCATTAGATCAGGGGTCACCAATCTCGGTCCAGGAGGGCCGGTGTCCCTGCTGGGTTTAGTTCCAACTTGCCTCAACACACCTGCCTGGGTGTTTCAAGTATACCTAGTAAGATCTTGATTAGCTTGTTCAGGTGTGTTTGATTAGGGTTGGAGCTAAAATCTGCAGGACACCGGCCCTCCAGGAACAAGTTTGGTGACCCCTGCATTAGATACTAGTTCCTATTCAATAAAAATTAGTTCCAACCATTAGATGCTAGTACTCATTTGAACGAATTCTAATCATTAGATACTAGTACGTATTCATTTGAAACTACATATTAAATAGACCATAGTAATTATTTATTAGATACTAGCGCCTATTACAGAGACACTAGTATTCAGTAGGAACTAGATCCAAACATTAGATGCTAGTGCTTAATATAAATAGTTCTACTCATCAGATACTAGTAACAGTGTCTCTGTAATTGACAATAGTAATTATTCGTTAGATACTAGTGCCTATTACAGAGTCACTGTCATTAGTTAGGTACTATTACCTTTTCAGTAGGAACTATTTTAAATCATTAGATGCTTGTACTTATTTAAAATAGTTCTAATCATTAGATAATAGTACCTATTCATTTGAAACTAATACCTATTAAATAGACAATAATTATATTATTTAGATATTAGTGCCTATTACAGAGACACTGTTATTTATTAGATACTAGTACCTATTCAGTAGGAACTAGTTCCAAACATTATAAACTAGTAATTAATTGCAATAGTTTTACTCGTTACCTTTACCTTTTCAGTAGGAACTATTTTAAATCATTAGATGCTTGTACTTATTTGAAATAGTTCTAATTATTAAACACGAGTACTTATTTATTTGAAACTATTAAATAGACAAAAGTAATTATTCATTATTCAGTATAGTAGTGCCTATTATAGAGACACTGGATTGTGCATTAAATACTAGTACCTATTAAGTAGGAACTAGTTCCAAAAATTAGGCGCATGTAATTGCAATTCTTTTACTCATTAGACTAGTAATAGTGTCTCTGTGATAGACAATAGTTATTACAGCGACACTGTTATTTATTAGATACTTGTACCTATTCAGTAGGAACTATTTTAAATCATTAGATACCAGTACTTATTTGAAATAGTTCTAATCATTAAACACTAGTACTTATTTTCTTAAAACTAATACCTATTAAATAGACATTAGTAATAAATCATTATATACTAGTGCCTATTATAGAGACACTGAATTATTCATTAAATACTAGTACCTATTCAGTAGGAACTAGTTCCAAAAATTAGACTCTAGTACTGAATTGCAATACTTTTACTCATTAGACTAGTAATAATGTCTCTGTGATAGACTATAGTATATTCATTAGATATTAGTGCCTAGGGCGACGCAGTGGTGCAGTAGGTAGTGCTGTCGCCTCACAGCAAGAAGGTCGCTGGTTCGAGCCTCGGCTGGGTCAGTTGGCATTTCTGTGTGGAGTTTGCATGTTCTCCCTGCGTTCCCGTGGGTTTCCTCCAGGTGCCCGGTTGCCCCCACAGTCCAAAGACATGCGGTACAGGTGAATTGGGTTGGCTAAATTGTCCGTAGTGTATGAGTGTAAATGAGTGTGTATGGGTGTTTCCCAGAGATGGGTTGCAGCTGGAAGGGCATCCGCTGCGTAAAACATGTGCTGGATAAGTTGGTGGTTCATTCCGCTGTGGCGACCCCGGATCATACCTGCCAACATTTGGTTCGTAAATTCCGGGAGACCCCCCCCCCCCCCCCCCCCCGTACGTCATACGCTAATTTGCATATTACTGACGTCATCGCGTTCTACCATTTCTGTTTGTTTAACAGCCTGTGGTAAGTAAATGGGATATTTTTTATTCGCACTATGCTTTATGTAAGCTTGTCAATTTAACTAAATTTATTGCTGTTTGAATACAGTATATCATTATAGATGAATAGGGAATTTGCAGTAATCTCTCAGACGTAATATACTCAGACAAGTTCTGAAACTCACACTTAAAACATCTCTGATTGTGCAACAAGAATAAACGGTCAAATTAAATTGTTAAAATAAAGGAGAAGCAAATCGGGTTGACTGTACAAGGGAAATACCTTCAAACTGCCACCTGTTCTAAATCATTTGCCGTCGGTACGCAGAGAGGTGCTCTGCTCTCAGGCTGCAGGGGAGGCTCATTGAGAAGAGTAGGGACGGCACAGTAATGGACAAACGACAGTCTATAAAAATCGCCAGTAACACACAAAAAAGTCGGCAACTAAGTTGGCAACACTGGCGCAAACTGAAGAGCGGGGAGCGGGAGGAGTGAGAGGTTTGGGGAGATGGGGGCGCGCGAACTGTAGCGCGCGACCGGAAGAGCACAAGCGCCAATAAGTTTCAGCCCGGACTGTACCAAAATGCTGAGGAGCGGGGGGCGGGGGAATTCCGGGAGTTTACCGGGAGACAGAACAATACGGGAGACGGGTCTGAAATACGGGAGACTCCCGGGAAAAACGGGAGTGTTGGCAGGTATGCCCCGGATTAATAAAGGGACTAAGCCGAAAAGAAAATGAATGAATGAATATTAGTGCATATTACAGAGACACTGTGTTATTCATTAGATACTAGTACCTATTCAGTAGGAACTATTTTAAATCATTTGATGCTAGTACTTATTTGAAATAGTTCTAATCATTAAACACTAATACTTATTTTCTTGAAACTAATACCTATTAAATAGACAATAGTAATTATTCATTATATACAGTACTAGTGCCTATTATAGAGACACTGGATTATTCATTAAATACTTGTACCTATTCAGTAGGAACTAGTTCCAAAAATTAGGCGCTAGATACCTAATTGCAATAGTTTTACTCATTAGACTAGTAATAGTGTCTCTGTGATATACTATAGTAATTATTCATTAGATACTAGTGCCTATTACAGAGACACTGTTATTCATTAGATACTATAACTTATTAGTAGGAACAATTTTGAATCATTAGATGCTAGTACTTATTTGAAATAGTTCTAATCATTAGATATTAGTACTTATTCATTTAAAACTAATACCTATTAAATAGACAATAATAATTATTCTTTAGATATTAGTGCCTATTACAGAGACACTATTATTCATTTGATACTAGTACCTATTCAGTAGGAACTAGTTCCAAATATTACACTCTAGTACTTAATTGCAATAGTTTTACTCAGTAGATATTAGTAGCAAAGTCTCTGTAATATACAATAGTAATTATTCATTAGATACTAATCCCTGTTACAGGGACACTGTTATTCATTAGATACTAGTACCTATTCAGTTGGAACTAGTTCCAAACATTAGATGCTAATACCTATTTGAAATAGTTTTAATCATCAGCTACTAGTTCCTATTCATTTGAAACTAATACCTATTAAATAGACAATAGTAATTATTCATTAGATACTAGTGCCTATTGTAGAGGCACTGGATTATTCATTAAATATTAGTACCTATTCAGTAGGAACTAGTTCTGATCATTAGATAATACATATTTATTAGAAACTAATACATGTTAAATAGACAATAATAATTATCCATTAGAAACCAGTACCTATTAAGGAGACACTGGGAATTGTTTATTAATAGTACCTATTCAGTAGGAACTAGTTCTAATCATTAGATGCTAATACTTATATATTAGAAACTAATACATATTTTATAGACTAGGGGTGCTCAATCCTGTTCCTGGAGATCTACCTTCCTGCATAGTTCAGCTCCAACCCTGATCAAACACACCTGACCAATTAATTAGGACCTGAACAGCACTTGATAATTACAGGCAGGTGTGTTTGATATGGGTTGCAACAGAAATCTGCAGGAAGGTAGATCTCCAGGAACAGGATTGAGCACCCGTGATATAGACAATAATAATTATTAATCAGATACTAGTGCCTAGTACTCATTTATTAGGTGCCATTATCTATACTCTAGATACTTGGACTCCAATGTTTGGACTCTAAATAGTATTTATTATTATAGATTATAGATACTACATTGTTGTAGATCCTATTATAGATACTAGTGGTGTCTTCTTGTATCCACACACAGGGGTGTCAGTTGATTAGCTGGAATGAAACTATCAAATAATATTAATATTTATCAATATTTGCAGCAGTTACAGTCCACAACGATTCACTTTGCGATAGCTTTGTTAGTCTGTGCATTTCCAGACATTCATAATTGTACGATTATGTTGCTCGTCTGACACTGTAAAGTTGCAGAAATGAATCCTGAAGGCCACGAGTGAATGATGTTCCCCTGGGTCGCCTTCCTCTCTCCTCTCTGTAAATTGATTTCTTTGGTCCGGTGTCTTGCTCAAGGCTTGCTATTAGTCACAGAGCGCATGTCAAACAGGGATGGCCACTGGATTTATTTTCAATAAGCTGGCACTTGAAGGCATCTTGAAATAAAAATTAAAGTTTGTTTAAATATGATAGTACTGTTATCTATATGTAAATGTGCTTCAAAACAAAGTCAAAATTCTTATTTAGGAGATAGAAGTATTCAATACTTACGGGTTATCAATTACACTGATACTAATCAACTATGCTATTGATATCACTGCGCAGTTTAGCTTCTTTTTAGGTCCTCTGACCAATCTAATGCACTCTAGTATCACTCTAGTATCCTACAAGATGAGAATGAAATCGGTCACTCACACAACAGCACGGATTCAATATTTGAGTCAACAAACAACAAAACAAACACAAAAAAAAACATTTGAATTACACAAAGTTTTTTATTTTAAGGTGGAGAAATGGACTCTGTAATGAAGAAAATGCACTTCAGAGAAACCCTATTGGCTATTTTAAAAGGGGGAGGATCTACATCAAATGTCCCATCGTATCTACGTACTTTAGTTATTTTCAGTTTACATCACACACCGAACAAAGCTGTGTATTCCAGAGCACTTTAGGCGACCTTTTAATGTATTTTTCTAGCCCTTTTGACAAACATTTTTATTAATAAATGTTGCAGCTATGTACTACAGCAGGGGTGCCCAAACTCGGTCCTGGAGGGCCGGTGTCCTGCATAGTTTAGCTCCAACTTCCTTCAACACACCTGCCTGGAAGTTTTTGTATACCTAGAAAGAGCTCGATCAGCTGGTTTAGGTGTGTTTAATTGGGGTTGGAACTAAAATATGCAGGACACCGACCCTCCAGGACCGAGTTTGGGCATCCCTGTGCTAGAGTAAAATAGCCATTAGTGATCATTGATATTCTGTATGTGAACTTTGGCATTCCAGCTAAAAATAATTATATTTCAGATCAAGAAGACGTCTGAGGCAACACTTACTACCATCCAGGACATGGTGACGGTTGAGGATTATGACGTATCTGAATGTTTCCATCATAGCCGCTCCACTGAATCGGTCAAATCTACCGTGTCTGAAACCTACCTCAGCAAGCCGAGCATCGCCAAGAGACGAGCCAACCAGCAGGAGACTGAGCAGTTCTATTTTATGGTCAGTATGCTTCAATCTATGTTGTTGTTTTTCAAACAGTTTTAAAAATAGTTCAATAAATGTCAATATATATCAATATTTATCAATATTTTCAGTATATATATATATATATATATATATATATATATATATATATATATATATATATATATATATATATATATATATATATATATATATATATATATATATATATATTAGAGATGCCACATATCTCAATACAATATTGAACCGTTCGATACGACATCCACGGTTCAATACGCGCTTGTGAATTGCGGTTTTTCCGGTTTTACGTTTGAATAATTTATGTGCGTTTGATTATTCTCCGAATAGACTGTTTGTGTGTCCCTGTAAGTTTACGAGCTGAGATGAGGAAACTCCTCCCCGCGAGTAAATATTCAATCACTACAGGGCTCGAAAATAAGGACTGCCCGATGGCCCGGGGCCAGCATGAGGGACGCTCGGGCCAGTGTACAGAATGGGATCGGGCCAGTGCTGTCTTGTCACAAAAGTTTGGCTGCGACTGTCTGTCAATTGCGTTCAAATACAATCTTAGGATGCTTTCACACATAGACGTTTGTTTCGGAATCTGTCTCTTTACCCCCGTTAGCGCGGTTCGTTTGGCATATGCGAGTCCAGGAATCGCGCTCAAATCAGCGCCAAATCAATCGCTCCGAGATCGCCTGAATGAGGTGGTCTCTGCTCGATTGAGCAGATCGATTGTAGTGAGAAAACAAAACAATTTAACGAACTAAGGACCCAGGCTATACCACAGTGTATTATGATTGTGTAATAGCCATATATAGGAATGATGAGCAGGGCGGGATGTCATTCCTACCGGTAAATGTGCGTTTCGTGTCTAATGCGAAAGTGAAAGCATGCTGAAATATTAACGAGAGCTGTTTATCAGTTAGGAAGATTGACCGAAGTTACCAACTGATAATCTTTCCATATTTTAATCTTATAATTTGTTATATTAGGCCTGTTGTTTTGTTCATTTCTGCACTGACAGCTTTAAAGAAAGATCAACATCTGCTTCATGATCTAATGCATGATCTGATGATCGGTTCATCTATTTATTTGTAATTTAAGCCTATAATGCATAATTCTAGCCAACGTTTCTTTAATAGATTAATTCAATAGATTTTTACAAAACTTGACAACTGAAATGAGGCTCTGTATGAGAAAGTCTGACCTCTCTGATTTGTATTTATGTCTGTGGGTGTCAAAATTAAAGTGCATATTTTCGATATACACAACTGCTCAAAAGTTTGGGGTCAGTATGATTGTTAAATATTTTAAAATAAGCTTCTCCTGCTCACCAAGGCTACATTTATTTCATCATAAATATAGCATACAATAATGAGATTTGCCCTGCGCACTCGCGGTTTTTAAGGAAACTTTTTGGTGCGTTAATCAAGTAAATACTATTGTTCAGACAGGTAATGATTCGCACTCATCAAGTGATTGCTTCGTATTATTTTTATTTTTACATTCTGCGGGTGACAAAAAACACAAATGTTTCGGCACAATGCCTTCCTCAGTGTGTAACACAATACCCTTACTCCACCCTCTTTATCTCACAGTCAATCATATTGCGTCATTAGACGATCACTTCAAACCAATCTCATCCTCATTTCAACATTGCATGACCAACCATACGAGGACTATTTATCTGCATATTTAAAAGCATTATTCCACAAATAAACACCACATCAATTATCATCATATGTAAAGTATACATCAATACATTGTAAATCCGACAATCCATAATATTAAAAAATACATTTGACAATCATTCAGTGATTAAAGACAATCTTACCTTTACCTTAACACACGTAAATAACCTCCCAAAAAAATATACATTTACTTTCACCTTCAAAAGACATAATTTCACAGTTAAATAGCATATTTACATCAATACAACTGAATTTCGACAATTTAAAAAATACGTTTGTTATATCAATTATCTAGATGGCTGTTTGATAATTGTCGACAGTCCCTTTTTTTATTTCAATAATCAAGATTAACCATACGAAAAATATCCTTATCTTCAAAGACATTATTTTTAAAAAAAGGGTTGCATAGGCTATCCATTATCATTATTCCTTTATTCTTGTCTACGTCCATACCGTGAACTTTCAACAATTCAAACATATTAAAAATCAATTTTCATCTCATTATTTGTGTCACTACAACTTCAAAATCCATGATTCCCAATGTTTATAGTTAAAAACCAGACTGTTAAAGAAACACAGAAAGGTCCAACTCCTCGTTCATTCCTCTTGGTGCAAGTGATTTTAATTTATGAATCCAGAACGCTTCTCTTTGTAGCAATCTTTTATTTAGATTACCTCCTCTATGTGATTCAAATACTTCTTCAATTCCTATACATTCTAGTTGTTTAACATTATAATTTATTAATTTAATTTAATCATTTATTCCAGT